>CM046038.1:25785946-26217458 GCA_025215565.1 Flaveria ramosissima
TGAAAGGGATAGCATAGAACCCTAACATCATCTCATATGCTACCCTGACAACTCACCAAAGGGTCCTTTCATCACCTTCCCAGAGACACCTAGGGAGAACTACACTCAAGGAAGCCCACTCCAAGAGACAAGCTCTTCTCAAGCCTTTGTGTCTTCTGATGAAAGTTATGGTAACTCTCTTTTCACTCTTGAAGACCTGGATTGTATCCATCCAGATGATCTGGAATATATGGAAATAGTCCAGCAGATGGCTCTTCTCACTCATAGAGCCAAGAAGTTCTACCAGAGAACTGGAAGGAGGTTTCCAAGCAATGCAACTAGTGAAAAGTTTGGCCCTGATAAAAACAAAGTCAAGTGTTACAACTGTAACTTGATGGGCCACTTTGCTAGAGAATGTAAGGCACCTAAAACAAATGGTGGCCAAGCAGAAACTAGACCAAACTACACTGAGAAAGCCCCTTAGAATGAGAAGCCAAAGCAACAAGCTGCTGTTGCTGTTGAAGAAGGAGGCTTTGACTGGAGCTTTTAGGTGGAAGATGCTTCTCCAAACCAAGCACTAATGGCAGATCATGATGAATCCAAGGTATTGGAACATCTCTGTACTCCTGAATGCATTGCAAAAGTTAATAGATACAGGTCCTATAACTTGGAGATGAGATCTGATCTTGAGTCCTTAAACATTTTAAAATCTGATTTTAGAAAGTCTGAAATTGATTATAAACTAAAGATAAAGGACTTAGAGAAAACCATTCAGTTCTAGAACATGAGCATACAAATTTTAGGACTCAAATCAAAGATCTCATAACCAAGCTGACTGAGTGCCAGGCTGAGCTTGTGATCAGCAAAGCCAGGGTGGAAAAGAGTGTTCTTGAAGAAGAGACCTTCAAGAACATGATATCCTCATCCCTGCACAACAAGGTGTGTTATCAAAATAGACAGGGACTGGGATCCAATGAGATAGCTCCTCCACACACAATCTTGTCTGTAAGATCTCCTAGGTGTGGAACTCGTGAAGATGAGCTTCCTCTCATAGGTCCTATAAGTGAAGAGGATGAAGAAGAGATAATGAAGAATTCCTCTGAGAAGAGTAAAGAGGAGGATTTTATGAAGGGCCACTATCCTTCTGAGGAGAAGAAGATTACTGTGATGACCAAGTCAATGAGAAAGAACTTGATCAGGAAGAGCAAAAGAAAAGCAAGAAAGGCTCAAGAGATTAAGGCTACTTTTGACTCTAAGCAGAAACAAGTTTTTATCTCTACAGGGTTTGAAGTAGTAAAGACTGAAGACATCAACCAAAACTCCTCAGCTACGAGTTCTGGTTCTTGTTCAAATCATCTCAGTACCAAGAAGAAGACTGATCTACTGTGTACCACTGTTGCATAGCCTGGACCATCAAACTCCAAGAACACTTCCCAGCCCATAAGAACTGTCTCAGCATCTACAAAGATGAAGGTGGAGAAGGGATGTGAACAAAGACAGTCTTGCTCTCATAAGATGACTCTTGTGAAGAAGAAAATGTTGTGTGTCATGTTTGAAAGTACCTCTCACATTGCTAAGGATTGTCCATACAATCCTAAAAGTACTCTTCATACGACCAAGACAAAGACTTTAAAGAGTTTCAAGAAGATTCAAGCTTCGGAAGGAAATTCTGTGTCCTTCGGGAACTCCAAATCAAAGAAGAATGTAAATGGAAAATTATCTTCGGAAGAGAAGTTGGTCTCGGAAGAAAGGAATTCTTCCGAAGCACTGAAGTCTGCTGCAGTGATTGCAGAATCTTCCGAAGGTTCAGTCATCAAAACTTCCGAAGTCCCAAAAGCTTCCGATGTTTTGAAGGTCAAGTCCAAGACTCTAATGGTGGTGTGGAAGTCTAAGAAAGACAAAGTAACTGAAGTTTCTCCATCACAACAGCTCAAGATCCTTCTAGCACAACCATAGGATCTATTACTATTGCATTACCTTCTATTATACTTAGTGAGCCCAAGACAAATAAGGCTTGGGTTTCCAAATGTAACTAATCATTTTCTTTGTGAAGGAACAACTCAAGACAAACAAGAATGTCTGGATCATTGATAGTGGATGTTCCAGGCACATGACAGCTAATAGGTCACTACTCCATAACTTTAAGAGGATTGATGGAGGACCAGTTGCTTTTGGAGGAGATGAAGGTGGTTACATTTCTGGAAGGGGCAAGGTCACAAATGGTAAGCTCAGCATTGAAAAGGTAAACTTTGTCAAGGAGCTTGGGTACAATCTTCTGAGTGTATCCCAATTTTGTGATTAGAGTCATAACATGCTCTTTACTGAGCATGAGTGTATTGTTCTCAAGACTGGAGTGGTCATTCCTCATGAGCACATCCTGCTTAGAACCCCAGGAAAGGGAACATGTACAAGATGGACTTGCAAGAAACATCTCCCTCCGGAGAAGTTTCATGCTTTCTGTCTAAAGCAAATAGTGATGAGTCTTTCCTATGGCATAAAAGAATGTGCCATGTAAACTTTAAGAACATGAATAAACTAATTAAACATGATCTGGTAACTGGAATGCCAAAGAAAGAGTTTACTAGTGATGATCATTATGTTGCATGCCTGAAAAGGAAGCAACATAAGGTATCTCACAAGCCTAAGGAAAAGAACTCCATCACTACTCCCCTACACTTATTACATATGGATCTCTTTGGCCCCACCAGTGTAATGAGTCTAGGAAGGACCTCTTATTGTTTAGTGATCACAGATGATTTTACAAGATTCACTTGGGTTTTCTTTCTTAGAACTAAGGATGAGACCCCTGAGATTCTGAAGAATTTCATCTTAAAAATTGAGAATCAAAGTGATCACAAGGTCAAAACCATAAGATGTGATCAAGGGACTGAATTCAAGAATCAAATCCTTGATACATTTTGTGATGAAAAAGGTATTACAAGACAATATAGTGCTCCCAGGACTCCTCAGCAAAATGGTGTTACTGAGAGGAGAAACAGGACACTAATTGAAGTTGCAAGAACTATGTTGTCTGACTCTAAACTGCCCATCACCTTCTGGGCAGAGGCAGTAAACACTGCTTGCTATGTGGAAAACAGAGTTTTAGTAGTTAAGACACATGGTAAGACTCCTTATGAACTTTGGCACAAGAGAAAACCTCTCATTGGTTTTCTCAGGTCATTTGGATGTCCTTGCACCATCTTGAATACCAAAGATCAAATTGCCAAATTTGCTGAGAAATCAGATGATGGACACTTCATTGGATACTCTTCCCAAGGTAAGACTTATAGAGTATACAATCTCAGAACTAGAATTGTTAAGGAGTCAGCCAATGTGACTTTCAATGAACACCCTCCCTGTGTGGCTGGTTCTGGTCCTGATTGGCTATTTGATCTTGATTTAGTTACCAACTGTTTTGACAAATCTTGTGAGAATGTTTCAGGATCTGCAGAAAATTTAAATACAGGTGATCCTGATCCAAGATTTGAGCTAGGAAGACCTTCAACTCATACATCTTCAGCTCCAGTTGGAACTACTTCAGCAGGTGAATTTCTTGATGCTAACAACCACACCATAGATGACAACATCAATGATGTCACACACTCATTGGATCAAGTCAATCTTGATAAGTGTGGTGATGTGGAGGGTGAATCCTCTATGCCAGATCTAAATTTCTCAAATTTGGATCTTTTTCAGCAACTTGGTGTGATCCCTCAGCTTAGGATCCACAAGTCTCACCCTACCACAAACATCATTGGAGATGTTGTCATAGGGGTAAGAACAAGAGGACAAACCCATGAAGCAAATGTTTGTCTTCACTCTTGTTTCTTATCCCAGATAGAGCCAAAGAAAGTTGATGAAGCTCTAAAAGATGGAAGTTGGGTTGAAGCTATGCAACAAGAGTTGCTTCAATTCAAAAGGCAAAAAGTTTAGAACCTTTGTCCTCTTCTTCATGAGAAGACTACCATTGGAACCAAATAGGTGTTTAGTAATAAGAAGGATGATAGAGGCATTATCATCAAGAACAAGGCAAGACTAGTTGTTCAAGGATACACACAAGAAGAAGGGATTGACTACACTGATGTCTTTGCTCCTGTAGCAAGATTAGAAGCTGTTAGGATATTCCTGGCATTTGCTGCATCCAAGAAGTTGAAGGTCTTTCAACTTGATGTGAAGTGTGCTTTTCTGTATGGAGTGATTGATGAAGAGGTGTATGTCAAACAGCCACCTGGTTTTGTAGACCCTAATCATCCTGATTATGTCTGCAAGCTTAACAAAGCTCTTTATGGGCTGCATCAGGCACCCAGGAAGTGGTATGAGACATTGTCCAAGTATCTTTGTAAACATGGATATAGGAGAGGTACTATAGATTGAACTCTCTTCATCAAAGGACAGGGAAACGACTTATTGCTAGTTCAAGTGTATGTAGATGACATCATCTTTGGTTCAACTAATCCAAAGCTCTGCAAAGACTTTGAGATGCTGATGAAAGACAGATTTGAAATGAGTGCAATGGGAGAACTCAATTTCTTTCTGGGAATTCAAGTGAAGCAAGTTGAAGATGGCATCTTCATAAGTCAGTCAAAGTATGTTTAGGACATACTCATGAGGTTCAACATGACTGATTGTAAGATTGCTAGGACACACATAGCTAGAAACCACTCCCTTGGACCTGATCTTGAGGGGGAGTGTGTAGATGAACACTTATACAGGGCTATGATTGGGTCTCTTATGTATCTTACAGCTAGCAGGCCTGATATCATGTTTGCTACATGTATTTGTGCAAGATATCAAGCCAACCCTAAGATGTCTCACCTAATCACTATCAAAAAGATTTTAAGATACCTCAAAGGTGCTTCAACACTTGGTTTATGGTATTCAAAGAATCCTGACTTCAATCTGTATGCCTATACAGATAGTGATTATGGTGGTTGCAACATGACTGCAAAGTCTACATCTGGGGGATGTCAGTTCCTTGGTGGAAGGGTTGTCTCAGGGCAATGCAAGAAACAATCCTGTGTGTCTGCATCAACTGCTAAGGCTGAATACATTGCTGCTGCAAGTTGCTGTGCTCAAGTGCGTTGGATTCAAAATCAGATGCTGGACTATGGATTTAACTTCAAGGAGACTCCTATCCATATAGACAACAATAGTGCTATCTCTATCACTGAGAACCCTGTGCAACACTCAATGACTAAACACATTAATATCAGGTATCATTTAATAAGAGATAACTATGAAAAGGGATTAATTAAACTAGTCAAAGTTCATACAGATGAACAATATGCCGATTTGTTTACAAAAGCTTTTGATGAACAGAGATTTAAATATCTAATATCAGCTATTGGGATGATTAACTTTGAGTTGATCTTTTCTTAAAACTAATTCTAATTATGTCTTAAAATATGTGTGTCCTAAGTTGTCTATTCATCACTTTCATAAGCTCATGTTTTCTTTGGATATAAAATCCTTTTTAAAGACTTTCCTTAGACTCTTGAAAATTTTCTGATCCTTCAGAAGATATACTTTTACCTTCATAAGAAAATCATGTCTTCAAAATAAATAACTGTCTCAATCTATCTTCCGAAGCTTAAATACTTGTCTAAGACACTTATTTGTTTTTAAGGACTTTTTCCTTCCGAAGCAAAATTAACTCTCGGAAGCTTTGTTGTTTTATATACAAA
Organism: Flaveria ramosissima; assembly: GCA_025215565.1. Taxonomy (NCBI): domain Eukaryota; kingdom Viridiplantae; phylum Streptophyta; class Magnoliopsida; order Asterales; family Asteraceae; genus Flaveria; species Flaveria ramosissima. The sequence goes on from CM046038.1 coordinate 25,791,610, forward strand.
CTTCAAGTGTTTATTTCTCTTCTGAAGCAAAATTTTCAAGATTCTTAGGAAAATCTTCCGAAGTCATTTTAGCTTCGGAAGCTTTTTCAGTAAAACTTCTGAAGATAATTTACCTTCGGAAGCTTTTTGAATTCCAAGAAAACTACTTTTTGAGCAACAGCAAACTACTTTTTTAGAGGTGGGACCGACATTCGGATTTCAAAGTTTATCCTCCTTCATTAACTTTGGTTCAAATCCTTTTCACATAAATACCCAATGGTTCCCCCTCTCCCTCACTATCTTCTTCAATTCTACTATTCCTCAAACCTAATTCCCAAACCGCCTTTGCTTTTCACCTTTCTTCATCCTTAAGCTTCTCAAATGGCCAACCATAATCGCAAAAACAACCCAGATTTCTCCATGCAATTTCACAGGCAACACAACCAAGTTGCTCTGTTAAGCTCTGAGAAAGATGAAAGTTTCTTAGAGATTTGCCAATTCTTAACTCTATCAAATTACTTCACCTCCCTAACCATTGATCCTACTCTCTATGAGGATCATCTGCTTGAATTCTGAAGACCTTCCAAGAGGTCACCATGGATGGGGAGAAGGCATTGTCTGCCACAGTGCAAGGGAGGACAATCTTCATCACTCCAGCCATCATCAACACTCATTTGCAGCTGGATGATGAAGAAGGTGAGTTGTCCTTCCCAAAGGAAGCTGTAAATCATTCCTTTGAGCAGATGAGCTATGAGGGCGATTTCTCTGTAAAGACCTTCAGGAAAGGAAAGGTCTCATCCCAGTGGAAATACCTATTCCATGTGGTTATCCACAGCTTGTCAAACATGCATGGAGGGTGGGACCCGATTTTCTGAGGATCTCTCCTTCATATTGCATGGAATGGTTCAAGGGGTCAAGTTCAGGTACTCTCAATTTGTTTATACAAACTTGCTTGCTAACTTGGACTCCTTAGAGTATTATATGTTTCCTAGATATTTTCAACACATTCTTAACTGTGAACTGGGCTCACAGTTAAGGGAAACAAATAATATTCTTAAATTGGAACAGATGAAGCCCGACATCTTAAAAATCATAAAGAAGCCAACTGTAGGCTTCTCAGGGGTAGAAACAGCCCTGGTCCCCAAAATGTTAGAGCTCATTGCTGAAGGTGACAACCTAGCAACACAAGCTAGTGTTGAACCCACACCTTCTACCTCTCTACTACTAAAAAGACCTCAAGTTACCCTCACCTACCAAAGAAAGTCCAAACGAACCCCTGCTCAAGCTATAGAGTCTAAGCAGGTCCCCATATACTCACCTTTACAGGAGGAAGTGGACACTAGAGCTCCCACTTCCCTTGAGGAGCAAACCACTCCCATCTCTTCAACTATCAGGGCTGAGGTTCCTCATGCTCACCCTGGTGAGCTCACAAGCCCAACTGCCTTAAGCCTTCACTCTGAGTCTCAACACTCAAGTGAACAACCTTCAGGGGACAGTTACCATCCCTAGCCTTTAGATCTAAATCAACCCATTCCCAACCTTTCCTTCTATACTGATGAAGACTTAGGTTTCAGTGAGTACCATGAGTCTCTCTTCTCTTCCCTTACTCAAGGAGAGATGAGTACTCCTAAGTCTCCTCAGTCTAGCCCACATCAGTCACCTATAACTAAGGTGGACACTTCTGAACCTGTTCAGGATGTCCATATGGAAGAGGCTCTCACTTCTGCAAGTGATTACATCATTCAGACCTCAACCATGGCAACTCAGCCCACTGACATCTCAACTGAGATTGCCAGTGAGCAGAGGAAAACCAGCAGCCAAGAACCTCAAGCTGGTGGTGAGAGAGAGGACTTTGGTCTAATCATCTCATCCCCCAACGATTCTTCTGATAAAGAAGAGGGGAATCTAAGACTAAAGGTGCAAAAATTGTCAAAAACATTATCTTATTTGGTCTCTAAGGTTAGTCACCTTGAATCTCAGGTGACTACCTTACACAACAGGATCAATGATCAGCAACTTGAGATTTCATATCTTAAAGAAAAACTAGCTGGGAGACCTTTAAGAAGAGCTCAACCAGGAACACAAGAACCTGTGGATGTGATCGATCTATCCTCTAGTTCACCTTTGCAAGTAGGTGATGCTACCAAAAAGGGGGAAAAAGTCATTGCAGCCACAGATGCTGGGAGTTCTTCACAGAGAATGGACATTAAGGACTCACCATCCTCACTTGCAATTGTGCATTCTCAGCAACTTCCTCAAGTTCACATTAATGTGGACTCTATAGACTCTATCATTAGGAGTCTCTTTGAGGAAGGTATACCAAGGGCTATGTCATCCTCACCTCAAGGAACTTCAAACTACATAATTGGGTGGATGTATGATGCTGATAGAAGAGCCCTTATTCTTCATAGAGTTCAAGGGCAACAAGAAGTATTGGATTTTCAAACCTTGAATTTCTATGAAGGTCTGGATCTAGTCAACATGCCACTTGTCAACCCAAGCAAATCAAGACAAGCTGACAGATTGGCTCAAAGAATCCAAGACAGGATCACTGCAGAGTTCAGCTTAAGAAGGAGACTTAGGCAATCAGGTAATGCCATCGGTCAAGTGGATGTTGAGGCAGACCCTAGGATTAGTTTCATAGTGGAAACCTTGACTGAAGGCCCAGTGGCAGAACCTGAGACCCCTGTCTCATCATCATCAACTGTTGTAGAGATCCACATTCCTTCTGAGAAACCTACTGGTGAAGGTGCTTCTCAACCTCTCTCTGGCCAGAGCATGGATGCTACACCTAGCAATGAAGGCCAAACCTCTATCCACCCTGAGTCACAAAGGTCTGTGGGTGACAAAGGGAAAAGGATTTTGACTCCTAAGGAAATTGAGGAGGAAGAGAGAGAGAGAAGAAGAGGAAGCTAAGGGAGAAAGTTCCTCTGCTGAGTCTTCAAGACTCATAGAGTCTGCTATCAGGGCTGCCCCCAGACCAGATACTCAGAATGATGAGTTAAGGGCAGTCAGGATAAATTATTTGCAGTCAAGGAACTATGATATAGACAATATCATTTCTCTCCCCTTAGAACAACTAAATGAACTGGATGACATGGAAGTGTCAAGAGAGATGAAAGAAAAAGAGGATGCAAGGTTACTTCTCTAATTCAAAGAAGAGAAGAGACAGAAAAGACTCTACAAACATGCTCCTACTCTCTCCCCAGTTCAAGAAAGTCCTGTACAAGAAGATGTGGTTCAACAAGAACCTCAGGTAGACAAAGAAGAAGATAGGATCAAAATGATCAACTACTTGAGTGCCACATGCTTCTATCAGGCAGATGCACTTCTTCCCTAGTCCTATGACTATGTTGAGTTTAAGTACTTAAAACAACCTGAGCTTGAGTTAGTTAAAGACAGAAAGGCAATTAAGAAGAAGCTAAGGGAAGAAGCTGCAAAGTCAAGAACCATCATCCAAAAGAGTATGAAGAAGTCTGCTGACAGACAAAGGATGATGAGCTTCTTGAAGCTGTATGGATTCTTCGGAAGGAGACTTGGCCCTATGTCTCTATCCACAATGGATGAGCATATAAGGGTAATCAAGAAGAAGATCAAGAGTGGAGAACTGATTGACTTACACTCTCTTCCAAGTCAAGTCCAACCTGAAGTGGAGGTTAAGGTTGAACAACCTGAGACAACACAACCCGGACCTCCTGCTGAGCCTCAGCAAGCTTCATCTTCTGATCCACAGCAGGGTCAAACTCCCTCTCCTTTTGAACCTGTGAGGGAGGAACACCCAACTGAGAAAGACAAGGATGATCAACAATGTAACACCCCGAAAAGTCGAAACGAGTCATTAAGGATAATGGGCTTAAATAATGGGTATTTAATAAAAGAAGGAAATGGGTTATGGGCCAAATTGGGTTTATGGACAAGAGCCTAACTGATTAAGGCCCATAATCAGCCCTTAACCTACCAAAATCAGCCTCCATCTCCATCATTACAACCCTAGCCACCAAAATTCATAGAGAGAGAAAGTAGAGTGAGAAAGTGGAGAAAACTCAAGATTTGAAGCTTCTAAGGTGAAGAGATTGAAGATCTGGGTGTTGGAGCATCAAGATCTAAGAAAGAAGCAACAAATCCAGGTAAGAATCGACCTCTAAACCCTTCTGTAGATCAAACCCGGATTCTAGGGTTTTGGGTTTTGAAAAGTTGCAAAGAATCGCATAAAGGTCACATTTTTACGTATGAAAACATGTATATAGCTTAGATTTAGCCTCATGGATGATAAACTAAGAGATTGGATGTAAAAAGTTATGATTTTGGGATAAAAACGGACTGGTTCGTGATTTTTATGCGATCTGCGAAACTGTGTATCCATCCAGCGAATTTGCATATTCAATCGGCGAAACTGTGGATCTTCCTGCGAAACTATAGTTTCGCATGTAGTTTCGCAGACATGTTTTTCCAACGAAAGTTGGGCGAAACTAGCAGCAAAACTGGCAGCAAAGATGCCAGCGAAACTGCCAGCGAAGGTGCTAGCGAAACTAGCAGCGAAACTGCTGGTGAAACTAGCAGCGAAACTGTTGGCGAACCTAGATGTGAAATTGCTGATCTTGCAGCGAAATTAGCAGCAAATTTATGCAGAAAATTAACCCCTTAGAGTGTTAACTTGTCTGCAGGTTGTGTAGTGGGATCCTAGCCTAGAAAGCTTAGTCTAGAGATTACTCGTGGTATCCAAGTGAGTTTTAGATCCCCTATTTATAAGTTTTCCATGTTTTGGGGCTATTATGCATACTAAATTTATGTTCTTAAATGAGCAAGATTTTAAGGTGTTTTAACAGGAAGAACGATTTTTCTATAAGTAAATGTGCTATATAAATGTTTAAATATAAAAATTTTTCGCGCTGACCTGGCAGCCCGGCCCCAGCCAGGGGCGTTGCCCCTTGGACACCACTAGGGGCTGCTGTCCCTAGGACCCCGCTGTCAGGGGCTGCCGCCCCCGAACCCCCGCTGTCCCGCGGCGGGTCGGTTATGTTTTATGATGATTAGTACTTGGCATGTTGTGTACTTAATAAGTTAAGTATTATATATATTAAAGAGGAAGATGATATTAATGAAAAGTGAAACTTAATGAATGTTACCCCCGGGCCCGTTTGATGATGAAAAGTCTTGCAAGCACTACGATAGACTTCACTTATGTGAGTCTGATGTATGATGATGGATCTGTATTCATGAGCGGGCTATGTGCCTTGCAGTGTGGATCAACTGTCGGGGGTTAGCTACCGTATTCATGTGTATCGACAGGGATTGGCATTTGTTGTCAATCAACATGGAGCTTTTGCTATGTGCAAATCTCGTTTATGATGAAAGTGAAAGATAATGAAAGAATGAAAGATAATGAACATGCTAATTATGATGCAAGTTATGTTATGTACTATGATGTATGCATGGTCATTATATGATGGATAAAGTTTATATTTTCTTATTTTATTTAAAACTAGAACTCACTCAGCGAAGCGGACTTTTATGCATAATAGTTGGCAGGTAAGTGCTGATGCTGAGGATGGCACACGGAGCTACTTGGGGAGCTACGGATGGCATTCAAGTTTATGAAAATCTTTATTGTAATTTAAGAACAAGTAATATGTTTTGTTTACAATTAAATGACAAATGTATGAGTACGATGGGTTTTCAAAGGTTTAACTGAATGTTTTATTATTTCTGCTGCAATGTTTTATTATTAAACTGATTTTATGCTATGATTAACCAGCTGTGAGGCTTCCCGGGAACGGGGCCTTACAAACAAGGTGCTACAGACCAGTCTTCTCAGTTAAAGTCCTCTAAGAGGAAGAAGAGGATGGCTTCTAAACCAAAGTCTAAGAAGCAGAATCCTGAATCATCTACCTCTACACCTTAGGCTGAGCCAGATCAACCTGAGGAAGTGCATGAAGAGGCAGCCCAATCAACTCAAATTCAAGTGGCTCCTCTTGCAACTGAGACACCCATCTTATCCTGGACCTTCACTACCAATCCAGAAAGATGTCATGTAATCAGAGATCAAGGTGTTGAGAATGTCTATACATGGCAAGACATAATCAACTTAGCTCTGCATGATCTCTTTGAGATGAGAAGATACTATGAAAGTCTGAATGACCCTGACCATCTAATGAAGAAGGGTATGATCATCATTGTGTTGAAGACTACGAACATCTGAAGATCTTCTAAAATGTTTTGGTAGCATCAGCCTAGGGGGAGTTTGTAAGAATTCCTTTAAATCTGATGCAAACCAAAACATCCAAAGTCTCTCTGCAAGCAATGCACTAAAGAATTGAAGTAGAATTGCTTCGGAAGTTTTACACCATGCACTAGAAATATTCTAAGTGTAAAATCTTCCGAAGCCAAGACCAATATCTTCCGAAGCCAAATATGAAGTCTTCCGAAGCCTTAGAGACAAAGTCTTCCGAAGCTTCATCTTATGAAGACAGATTTCTTCCGAATACTTTTAGTAACATGCTTTATCTGATGTACTGTTCCATAAAGCTGGACACCTTTCCGCTGCATCTTTGAAAAGTCACCAAATTACATGAGTTTGTGAAAAAGTCCATGTTTTTATTACTGCAGGTTTCAAAGTAGTAAGGACTGAAGACATCAACCAAGACTCCTCAGCTAAGAGTCCTGGTTCTTGTTCAAATCATCTCAGTACAAGGAAGAAGACTGAGCTGCTGTGTACCACTGTTGCACAGCCTGGACCATCAAACTCCAAGAACAGTTCACAGCCCAAAAGAACTGTCTCAACATCTATCAAGATGAAGGTGGAGAAGGAATGTGACCAAAGCCAGTCTTGCTCTCATAAGGAGACTCCTTTGAAGAAGAAAATGTTATGTGTCATGTGTGAAAGTACCTCTCACATTGCTAAGGATTGCCCATACAATCCTAAAAGTACTATGCACATGACCAATTCAAAGACTTCAAAGAGTTTCAAGAAGTCTCAAGCTTCAGAAGGAAAGTCTGTTTCCTTAGAAAGCTCCAAATCAAAGAAGAAGGTAAATGGAAAATTACCTTCGGAAGTAAAATTGGTCTCGAAAGAAAGGAGTTCTTCCGAAGCACTGAAGTCTGCTGCAGTGACTGTAGAATCTTCCGAAGGTTCAGTCATCAAAACTTGTGAAGTCCCAAAAGCTTCTAAGGTTTTGAAGGTCAAGTCCAAGACTCCAAAGGTGGTGAAGAAGACAAAGTTGGTGTGAAGTCTGAAAGTGAAGTTTCTCCATCAACAACAGCTGAAGATCCCCCTAGTACAACCATAGGATCTATTACTGGCATTACCTTCTATTACACTTAGTGAGCCAAGACAAGTAAGACTTGGGTTTCCAAATGTAACTAATCATTTTCTTTGTGCAGGAACAGCTCAAGACAAACAGGAATGTTGGATAAATTGACAGTGGCTGTTCCAGGCACATGACAGGCAATAGGTCTCTACTCATAATTTTAAGAGAATTCATGGAGGGCCAGTTGCTTTGGAGGAGATGAAGGTGGTTACATTTCTGGAAGGGGCAAGGTCACAAATGGTAAGCTCAGCATTGAGAAGGTAAACCTTGTTAAGGAGCTTGGGTACAATCTTCTGAGTGTATCCCAATTTTGTGATCGAGTCATAACATGCTCTTTACTGAGCATGAGTGCGTTGTTCTCAAGCCTGGAGTGGTCATTCCTCATGAGATATCCTGCTCAGAGCCCCAGGAAAGGGAACATGTACAAGATGGATTTACAAGAAACATCTCCCTCTGGAGAAGTTCATGCTTTCTATCTAAAGCCAATAGTGATGAGTCTTTTCTATGGCATAAAAGAATGTGCTATGTAAACTTTAAGAACATGAATAAATTAATTAACATGATCTGGTAACTGGAATGCCAAAGAAAGAGTTTACAAGTGATGATCATTGTGTTGCATGCCTGAAGGAAGCAACACAAGGTTCTTCACAGCCTAAGGAAAAGAACTCCATCACTACTCCCCTACACTTGTTACATATGAATCTATTTGGCCCCACTAGTGTAATGAGTCTAGGAAGGACCTCTTACTGTTTAGTGATCACATATGATTTTACAAGATTCACTTGGGTTTCTTTCTTAGAACTAAGGATGAAACCCCTGAGATTCTGAAGAATTCATCTTAAAGTTGAGAATTAATGTGATCACAAGGTCAAACCATAAGATGTGATCAAGGAACTGAATTCAAGAACCAAATCCTTGATACATTTGTGATGAAAAAGGTATTACAAGACATATAGTGCTCCCAGGACTCCTCAGCAAAACGGAGTTGCTGAGAGGAGAAACAGGACACTTATTGAAGCTTGCAAGAACTATGTTGTCTGACTCTAAAACTGCCCATCACCTTCTGGGCAGAGGCAGTTGTGAATCCAAGGATCGTCGACAGGAATTATCAGTGATAATTGATTTCAAGTCAACGATAGCGGAATTAACGTTGATTTGGTTTAATTGTATTGAACAACATTCAATGTTAATAAAATATCAAGAACACACGACACAAACACAATTAAAGATTAATTAATGTTTTATTATAATGTATTGAAGATTACAAAAGAATGAAACAATGAATGCTATGATGTTTGTATATGTTATGATGATCGAAAGACTTTTGATGATTGCTGTAATGCTGTTGCTGTTCTCAATCAATCAATCGTCTGTTTTCAATCGTGCTTGAATCGAAACCTAGGATCCATATTTATAGACAGATGTTTCAGTTATAGGAAACACCGGATCTCTTGGGATTTGATTTGTTTCTGATAAGGAATCAACGGATTTCTCGGGATTCGTATAACCGCCTTGTTGACTTGTTGACTTGTTGACTTGTACCACTTGGATAACACAAGTGTTTGGTCTCCGCAGGAATATTGTCTTCAGTAGAAATTTTGTTCTTCCGCAGATAATATTCTTCCGAAGGTATCTTGTTCTTCCGAGGGTAACTTGTTCTTCCGAAGGTATTGTTCTTCCGAAGGTATTGTTCTTCCGAAGGTGGCTTGTTCTTCCGAAGATGGCTTGTTGTTCATCCGCAGATGATCTTCGGATGTATTGTTACTTGTAAGATATACATCTACGGAAGACTAATTTGTTCATCCGTAGATGTTTCTTACACTTGGTCAATTTCAAGATTGATCAAGTATTATGTTTGTACCTGCAGTCATACATACATCAACACATATATAAATGGGTTAACCTATATATTTAATGCATACATAATAATGAATTACAAAAGTTCATTACAAATATTGATTCAAGTACTAAGCCTATACATAATGACTAGATCTACAGATTCTAGACCTAACAGCAGTTAATACTGCTTGCTATGTACAAAACAGAGTTTTAGTAGTTAAGACACATGGTAAGACTCCTTATGAACTTTGGCACAAGAGGAAACCTTTCATTGGTTTTCTTAGGTCATTTGGATGTCCCTGCACCATCTTGAATACCAAAGATCAAATTGCCAAGTTTGCTGAGAAATCAGATGATGGACACTTCATTGGATACTCTTCCCAAGCTAAGGCTTATAGAGTATACAATCTCTGAACTAGAATTGTTGAGGAGTCAGCCAATGTGACTTTCAATGAACACACACACCTTGTGTGGCTAGTTCTGGTCCTGATTGGCTGTTTGATCTTGATTTAGTTACCAACTGTTTTAACAAATCTTATGAGCATGTTTCAGGATCTGTAGAAAATTTAAATACAGGTGATCATGATCCAAGATTTGAGCTAGGAAGACCCTCAACTCATACATCTTCAGCTCCAGTTGGAACTACTTCAGCAAATGAGGTCTCTGTCAGCACAACAATGACAAATTCAGCTTACATCTGGTATGCCATCAAATTCCAGCTCAGAGGCTCCTCAACCAGATAAAGATACCTCAATTGTAGAAGACAACAATGGTGATGGTGATAGTGATCGGGAATTCCTTGATGCTAATAACCACAGCATAGATGACAACATCAATGATGTCACACACTCATTGGATCAAGTTAATCTTGATAAGTGTGATAATGTGGAGGGTGAATCTTCCAGGCCAGATCTAAATTTCTCAAATTTGGATCTTTCTCAGCAACTTGCTGTGATCCCTCAGCTAAGGATCCACAAGTCTCACCCCACCACAAACATCATTGGAGATGTTGTCACAGGGGTAAGACAAGTGGACAAACCCATGAAGCAAATGTTTGTCTTCACTCTTGTTTCTTATCTCAGATATAGTCAAAGAAAGTTGATGAAGCTCTAAAGGATGGAAGTTGGGTTGAAGCTATGCCACAAGAGCTGCTTCAATTCAAAAGGCAGAAAGTTTGGAACCTTTGTCCCCTTCCTCATGGGAAGACTACCATTGGAACCAAATGGGTTTTTAGGAATAAGAAGTATGATAGAGGAATCATCATCAAGAACAAGGCAGGACTGGTTGTTTAAGGATACACACAAAAAGAAGGGATTGACTACACTGATGTCTTTGCTCCTGTAGCAAGACTAGAAGCTGTTAGGATATTCATGGCATTTGCTGCATCCAAGAACTTCAAGGTCTTTCAACTTGATGTAAAGTGTGCTTTCTTATATGGAGTGATTGATGAAGAGGTTTATGTCAAACAGCCACCTGGTTTTGTAGACCCTGATCATCCTGATTATGTCTGCAAGCTTGACAAAGCTCTTTATGGGCTGCATCAGGCACCCAGGAAGTGGTATGAGACACTGTCTGAGTATCTTTGTAAACATGAATACAGGAGAGGTACTATAGATGGAACTCACTTCATCAAAGGACAGGGAAATGACTTATTGCTAGTTCAAGTATATGTAGATGACATCATCTTTGGTTCAACTAATCCAAAGCTCTGCAAAGACATTGAGAAGCTGATGAAAGACAGATTTGAAATGAGTTCAATGGGAGAACTCAATTTCTTTCTGGGAATTCAAGTGAAGCAAGTTGAAGATGGCATCTTCATAAGTCAGTCAAAGTATGTTCAAGACATACTCAAGAGGTTCAACATGACTGATTGTAAGATTGCTAAGACACCCATAGCCAGAAACCACTCCCTTGGACTTGATCTTGAGGGGGAGTGTGTAGATGAACATTTATACAGGGCTATGATTGGGTCTCTTATGTATCTTACAGCTAGCAGGCCTGATATCATGTTTGCTACATGTATTTGTGCAAGATATCAAGCCAACCCTAACATGTCTCACTTAATCACTATGAAAAGGATTTTAAGATACCTCAAAGGTGCTTCAACACTTGGTCTATGGTATCCCAAGAATCCTAACTTCAATCTGTATGCTTATACAAATAGTGATTATGGTGGTTGCAACATGACTGCAAAGTCTACATCTGGGGGATGTCAATTCCTTGGTGGAAGGGTTGTCTCATGGCAATGCAAGAAACAATCCTGTGTGTCTGCATCAACTGCTGAGGCTGAATACATTGCTGCTGCAAGCTGCTGTGCTCAAGTGCTTTGGATTCAAAATCAGATGCTGGACTATGGATTTAACTTCAAAGAGACTCCTATCCACATAGACAACAATAGTGCTATCTCTATCACTGAGAACCCTATGCAACACTCAAGGACCAAACACATCAACATCAGGTATCATTTAATAAGAGATAACTATGAAAAGGGATTAATTAAACTAGTGAAAGTTCATACAGATGAACAATATGCTGATGTGTTCACAAAAGCTTTTGATGAACAGAGATTTAAATATCTGATATCAGCTATTGGGATGATTAACTTTGAGTAGACTTTTTTCTTAAAACTAATACTAATTATTTCTTCTTAAAAAATATGTGTGTCCTAAGTTGTCTAGTTCATCACTTTCATAAGTTCATGTTTTCTTTGGATGTAAAATTCTTTTTGAAGACTTTCCTTAGATTCTTGAAAATTTTCTGATACTTCGGAAGATAAAATTTTATCTTTGGAAGAAAATTATGTCTTCAAAATAAATAACTGTCTAAGAGATTTTACCTTCGGAAGAAGTCTAAACCCATCTTCCGAAGCTTAAATATCTATCTTAGACACTTATTTGTTTTCAACGACTTTTTCCTTCCGAAGCAAAATTAACTTTCGGAAGCTTTGTTGAATCTTATACAAAGCATCCAAGGGTTTATTTCTCTTCCGAAAAATAAATTTTCAAGACTCTCTGGAAAATCTTCCGAAGCCATTTTAGCTTCGGAAGCTTTTTCATTAAAACTTCCGAAGACAATTTACCTTCGGAAGCTTTTCGAATTCCAAGAAAACTACTTTTTGAGCAAAAGTAAACTACTTTTTCAGAGGTGGGACCGACTTCCGGATTTCAAATTTTATCCTCTTTCATTAACTTTGGTTCAAATCCTTTTTCACATAAATACCCAACGGTTCCCCCTCTTCCTCACTATCTTCCTCAATTCCACTATTCCTCTAACCTAATTCTCTAAACCGCCTTTGCTTTCTACCTTTCTTCACCCTTAAGCTTCTGAAATGGCCAACCTTAACCGCAGAAAAAACCCAGATTTCTCCATGCAACTTCACAGGCAACATAATCAAGTTGCTCTGTTAAGCTCTGAGAAAGATGCAAGTTTCTCAGAGATTTGCCAATTCTTAACTCTATCCAACTATTTCACCTCCCTGACCATTGATCCTACTCTGTATGAGGATCACTTGCTTGAATTCTGGAAGACCTGCCAAGAGGCCATTATGGATGGGGAGAAAGCACTGTCTGCCACAGTGCAAGGGAGGACAATCTTCATCACTCCGGCCATCATTAACCAACATTTGCAGCTGGATGATGAAGAAGGTGAGTTTTTGTTGGTCCATGTGATCGATGAACAGTACAATTGATAGGATAATTTGATCAATATCAAATACACAAACCAAATAACAAACAATTGAGAGATGAATATGATGAATCAAGACATAATTGATATTCAAATGAACAAACTCACTCAATAACAATAAGCACAATTGTATTTCAATGAAGTAACTGCTTGAAAATGATAGTTTGCAACAGAATTCCACGATTAGGGTTTTGCAAACTTATCATGCAAAATGAAATGACAATAGTATATATAGCAGTCATAGTTTCGCTGACAGTTTCGCTACCAGCGAAACTGTCATGCCGAAACTATAGTTTCGCCCGGCAGAACACAAGTTCGCCGGGTGAACCAAAACAGCAAACTGTGAGCGAAACTATAGATTCGCTCACAGTTTCGCTGGACTGCCAAAACTGCTAATAACTAACAAAATACAAAATGAAACTAACACAAGTCCATTACAATGTAAAGTAAACATCTATACTAAAGTGAGTCCAACCTAACATGATCTTCAATACTCCCCCTAGGTTGGACCTCACTATCTTCACTGCTCTTGGTTTGACTCTTCAGCTCCCGTTTCCTCAGCTGCTGTTGGTCTATCTTCATCCCCTCCTGCAGCAACGTCTTTAGAAGCTTCAGCCACTGATTCTCCAAGATTAGTTCCTGCATCATCAGCTTCCTCCGAATGACCACTAGCTCTAGCAAACTGCCTTGTCAAGTCTTGAACATCCATGGCAAAGTCATCTTGTGCTCTCACCTTTTCAGCCAAACTCTTTACCTCTGCCCGTACTCCCCTTATTTTGTTCGCCACATTCATAAACAAGCTTGCCTCCTTTCTTGTTTCCTCACCTGCCCCGGCCTTTATATGATTTTCACAGAGAATCAAGAGATCTTCATCACAGAAGCTGAATAACTCCATTGGGTCAAACACCCTAAATTCTCTTCCTTGTTTGGCTCTAATCACAGCCTCACCAGTGTTATTATCATAGAACCACTTCTCAAAGTCCTGTAAACGAGGAGGAAGAGGATCAGCCAGTCTTACTCTGTTTACAGTCTTAGGTGGTTTGACTCTCAAAACAATTTTCCCTTTCCCAGTCTCCCAGTCTTTATCTTTCTTCGATCTCTTTCGTTCAGCCTTCATAAATCCAAATGACTCAAAATTATCATTAAGGCCATTTTTAATCTCCTTCTCCAGAAATACTGCCCTTTCACTTAAATGAGCATTAATCAAAGGCAAGGTAGCCAACCGTCTCAGATCCCATTTAGGCAAGGTCTTAAACGCCTTCCTCTTGAGCATGTAACTGATATTACCTCCTCTTCTTTTAATCAAAAACATCTTTAAGAAAGGATTATAACACCAACTGATTATCTTCTTGTCTGCCTCTTTTCTGCTCAAACTCTCCATATTTTGAAACAGAGGAGTAAGTTCTTCAGCCTCCTTCTCCTTTACCAACCAATCACTCTTATCCATCTCAAACACATCATTCTCATCATCTCCCTTCTTAGCCACATACACCAAAGGTCTCTCATCTACTTCATAGAATTCCGGTTCAGAATCATAATCAACCAACTGCTCATCCTCCTCTTCTTCATCAATCAACCCTTTTCCTTTATCTGATACTTCCTCATGAGTAGCTGTAACGATCACTTCTTCTCCCAAAATATCCTTATCAAAATCAAACTGTAGATTAACAAACCCAGCCTCAACAATCTCATCTTCATCATTTCTGCCAGCCTCTTCTCTTGGAATCTCTTGTTCTCTTGCTTCAGTATCAGCTGCTCCAGAGGTGCCCTCTCCTACCTTGGATAAGGTACCCACATTCAAGAATGGGTACTTAGATATATCAGTCATATCATCTAACTCAGATTGAGTTAGTTGACTGGGTAGGCCAGCAGCAGCTTTCATCTGTGAAATTTCTTCAAATAACCTCTTAATCAAACTATTCTGATCAACCAACATCTTTTTCATTCCTTCAATGACCTCATCTTTCTGTTGCTCCCTAATCTCCTGATTCATCAGTTTAGTCTTTATCATACTTAACTCATTTGCCAATGAAGTATTTAGACCACGAATCACATCCTCATCAAGACCAGCACTAGCTTCTTTCCCTGCTGTGAAACCCTCGTGTCTATGTTTTGTTCTTCGTTCAGGCTCAACAAAGTCAGTTCTCTTTTTAGACCTTCGTTCCTTCTCCACCCTTATCTCTTCTGCTTGTGTATCTATGTCTTCTTCAAAATCATAATCTTTCTCTTTTGCATATCTCTTTCTTTTCTTAGCTGCATCAGCTTGTTTCACCCTTGTTTCCTCAGCTCTTTTGTTTTCAGACTCATCGACCCGTCTGATATAATTCCATCGCTCTGGTGGGTACATGTTTTCCCAGAGATGGGTTATTTTACCACTGAAATCATGGCGTATAGCACAGCAATCTGCAAATATCCGAGGGTTCATCTGAACTAATCTCTTAACTTCACCATGTTTAGGAACATCAGGAATCAAATCATCAATAATCATCTGAATAAAACGAGGATATAACAACCATTTATCCTTTTTCACCGCCATCACATTTTCTGCCATACACGCAAAGATCAATCTAGCAATGTTTGCTTTCTCCCCTTTGCAACATATCACCATAGCTTTGGCCCAGTCAAGGTTAAGTCCATCAGATCCACCCTTACGGTGATCTAAGCACATAATAAACACGTGAGCTATATATCTCCATTCTTTAGATAAAAAGGACTTTTTAATCTCTTTCCTCGAACCAAAGACTGGTCCCTCATATCCCATTTGCCTGAAAGCTTGGAATACTTCAGATTCCGTCATATCAACTTCATCACCAGTATCATCTTCCAGTCTAAGAATCCTCGACACGTTCTCAGCAGTAAAGATATATCATGATCAAGCACTCTAGCTGTGATCCTCTGAACATCTCCTCCGGTGTTGTATTCAGCTGATCTCCAAAAGTCTCTAATGTGAAGATCATAGATAGTGGGTGAGTGAGAGATAGCATATGCAATGGGTGATCTTTGGAGCCATCTAATACAATCACGAAATCCGGCCGCCTTTGGCAAAGTATCATCTAATATGGCAGTGATGTTATTCCTCTCGTCAAACTTGAGATTCGCCATAATAACCTGAAAAGATCAACAAATAAATTTGAATAAGAAATACAAAAAATAAGAAAATAAGACAAAAACAAAAGAAACAATCAATTTCGGCAAGCGAAACAATAGTTTCGCTCACTAAGACATGATAGGTTCGCTGAATCAAAGACAGTTTCGACAAGAAAAACAAACAGTTTCGACGAGCGAAACTATAGTTTCGCTCATAGAAACTTGTTAATTTCGCAGAACAAAAAGTACTTTCGACAAGATTAGAATGATTCAAAGTAGTTTCGCAATTAGTTTCACCAAAAATTAATTTAGTTTCGCTATTACAAATTAGTTTCGCTGACTCATGAAAATATAGACGAAACTGTGTGAAATAAGGATTAGTCATTGCGAAATTAGATAAGATATGGCGAAACTGTTAATTCGCTCGGACAGCATAACTTTACAGTTTCGCTGAAAGATGTGAACTTTCGTTCAATTTCGCTGAAACTTCAGTAGTTTCGCTGAACGAACAGCGAAACCACCGAAGCGACATAATCCAGATTCCTTATCAAAACATGATGTAATCCAGATTAAATAGTCAATCTAAGTTCGAAACTCACATACGAAGAGAACAACACTCAAAATCAGTCCAAATAACGATCACAAAACAAAATCGCCGTCTAGGTAACTGTAAAACCCTAAAAAAGAAACTGAACAATTTCGCAAAATTATGAAATAAATTTCGCAAAATTGACTTATATAGCCAACAGTTTCGCTGGCAGCGAAACTATAAATTCGTCTAGCGAATTTACAGTTTCGCCGAGTGAAACTATAATTTCGCTAAAAGATAACTGGTTAACAACTTATAAGCAAACCTAGCGAAATTGCAGTTTCGCTTAGCGAAGCTATTAGCGAAAGAATAATTTCGCACCATTTTTTTTTATTTTTTTATTTTTTTTTATTTTTTATTAATTTTTTTTTATTATATATATATATATTTTTTTTAAATTATAATACTCAAAGGAAGCACATCACATAATGAGATCTAAAATAATCAGAGATCACATTCTCTAAATATTTTAGAACATAATGATGATTAAAAATCATCTACCAGTCATGAGATCATACTGAATACAAGATCTGATCACAATCTGCACAGAACAACTAAATTAGAACAAATCAATAACGATTGCTGATATAATTGTCCACTTAAACTCATGCCTTATCCTTTTTCAAACAACAGCTTATGATTCATTTAAGGTTCGATTAGATGCTTTAGAATGCTAAGACCCCACAATCATTTGGTAAAAACCCTCACCCAACCTCAGGATTTATTGAATTATGAATCAATCTTCATGGAACAAGATTTGTGGATAAGTGTGCAAATGATTATACACAGAATATTTCATTCTGAGAGAAATTCATCGATAAGATGATTTGACATAATTATATCAAAATGGTAAGAGCTCCAGATCTATACTCACGTATAACAGAGGAGATAACCATTTGAACATGTGCTGATGAGAGCTCCAGGTCAGTACTATCGTACAGCAGAGGAGATCATCACTCCAGGTCAGTACTCACGTACAGCAGAGGAGATAAGCACAGACACAAGACATCTTGACACAAAATAAACCAGCAGAGAATGATGACATAACAAAGCAAAATGAACGAAAGATTCATTCTCAATCCAATTTTTGTCAGGACTCAGTTTTTGTGCAATCCAAAATGAATGAGTAAATCCAGGCATTCTTAAGCATAAAGTTTAATTTAATCATAAAGCTGCTGTCTACTTCATTCATCAGGCTGAGTCTATCAAGCATATCGTCAAAGAATCTGATCCATTTCTTTTTATTTTAATGTGAAACAGAATCTAGTAACAGTTACTATCATTTCTCATAGAATTACTGGTCATGTAAATAAGAAATATTTAGAGAATATACAATCATTTCTCATCATGTTAAATCCGATCTCAGAATAATGATATTACTCCCCCAAATTTTTATTTTCATTTGTCTATAAATATAAAAAATTGTAACTTGATTTTTATTGTTGTTTTATTTTTTTTTAATTATTATCAAAGAAATAGAAAATGAAAATTTAAAAAGATATTAACCCAAGCATAGAAATCAATTCATAAAAACGAGGTTTATCAAACGTTTTTGTGAAAAGATCAGCTTTTTGATTTTTGTATCGATGGGAATAATATTAATGAAACCCTTCTCCTGAGCATCACGAATCGCATGAATTCGGGTTTCAATATGCTTTGTGCGAGAATGATGAATGGGATTTTTAGCAATTCCAATGGCAGCCTCATTATCACAGAATAAAGGTGTATGAAGGAAATTAATTCCATAATCAATCATTTGGTGTTGGATCCAGAGAACTTGAGAGCAGCAGCTAGATGCAGCAATATATTCAGCTTCCCCTGTAGAAAGAGAAACAGTAGTTTGTTTCTTGCTCTGCCAAGATACCAGACAATTTCCCAAATATTGACAACCTCCAGACACAGATTTTCTGTTTAACCTGCAACCATTGGAATCACTATCAGAATAAGCATGTAAATCAAAATTTCCACCATATGGATACCACAGTCCGAGACGAGATGATCCTTTGAGATAACGAAATATTCGTTTGACAGCTTTCTCATGAGATTCCTTTGGAGCCGACTGATATCTAGCACAGTAACCAACAGCGAAAGTGATATCAGGACGACTTGCAGTAAGATACATGAGAGAGCCAATCATAGACCGAAAAAGATGAGGATCAACTGGTTTTCCATTTTCATCTGGAGTGAGACACGTCTGAGCAGTAAAAGGAGTCATTTCAGTAGACGCATCATCCATCTTAAATTTCTTCAGAATATCTTTAATGTACTTCTCTTGGTGAATAAGAATTCCTTCTTTCTGTTGTTCAACTTGCAAGCCAAGAAAGAAGCACATTTCACCCATCATACTCATTTCAAACCTTTGGCTCATCACTTCTTCAAACTCTCTACACAATTGAGAGTTTGTGGATCCAAAAATAATATCATCGACATACACTTGAACAAAGATCATTTCACCATTCACCTCCTTTTTAAATAAGGTCATATCAATGGTACCACGAGAATAACCATTGCTTAAAAGATATTGTGTAAGAGTCTCATACCAGATTCTGGGTGCTTGATGAAGGCCATACAAAGATTTATCAAGCTTATACACTTTATCAGGAAAATCAGGATCTTCAAAGCCTGGTGGTTGACACACATATATCTCTTCATCAATGTCGCCGTAGAGAAAAGCACATTTCACATCCATCTGGTACACTTTGAACTGTTTATGAGCAGCATGAGCAAGAAATATACGGATTGCTTCAAGACGAGCAACTGGAGCAAAGACTTCTGTATAATCAATTCCTTCTTCTTGAGCAAAGCCTTGCACTACAAGTCTAGATTTGTTTCGCACCACCACACCCCGATCATCTGGTTTGTTCTTAAATACCCATTTTGTACCAATTGGATACTTGTTGGAGGTAAATCAACTAAAGTCCAAACCTTAAGCTTCTGGAACTGTTGAAGTTCCAACTGCATAGACTCTACCCAACAAGGATCTTGTAGAGCAGCATGAACATTTTTAGGAACAATTTGAGAAATAAAGCATGAGAAAAGACAAACATTAATCAGACCGGATTGACTTCGTGTGCGAACACCATCAGAAACAGATCCAATCACATTATCAAGCGGATGATCTTTCAAAGTTTTATAATCACTTGAAGAAGGAAAGATAGTTGAAGAAGTATCAGCCGCCGGAGAAAGAGTAGATGAAGGTGTATCAATGACAGGTGTTGAATCAGGTAAGTTAGGAGATGTAGGAGATAAAGAATCAGATAATGGAGCTTGATCAGGCATCGGAGACGATGAGCTAACATCAATTGAAACAGCATCATTTACTTGTGGAATGGATGGAACAGACGATGAAGATGATGGAATAATATTCGTTTGAGTACATGGAATTGACGTATCATCATCGAAAACTGGCAAATTAAATGAATTGAACACAGTATCGGAATCAAAGAACCATGCAGGTTCAGATTTAACTTCAGAAGGATTTGATTCTTGCCAGTCAACATAAAATGACTCTTGAACAATACGTGTTCTCTTGTTATAAACTCGGTATGCCTTTTGTGAAGAAGAATATCCAACAAAGTAACACTCGTCAGAAACAGCACCAAATTTTGTCTTTTGAGCTTGAGTATTCAGAAGCGTACAAGAACATCCAAATGGGCGAAAGAAATCAATTAGTGGCTTCCTCTTATGAAAAAGTTCATAAGGAGTCTTCACTTTATCTTTCACAATTAGCACTCTGTTTAGAACATAAGATGCACAATTAACAGCTTCAGCCCAGAAAATAACTGGTAATGAGGATTCTATCAACATTGTACGAGCAGCTTCCACAAGAGTACGATTCTTTTTTTCTGCAATGCCGTTCTGCTGGGGTGTTCTTGCAGCACTAAATTGTCTCACGATCCCTTTTTGAGCACAAAATGAGTCAAGAATCTGATTTTAAATTCAGTGCCATTGTCACTTCTTAATCCCATAACTCTTTTCTTACTGACTGATTCAATAGAAATGATTAATTTCTGCAATTCCTCTGCAACTTCACTTTTGTGAGCAAGAAACCTCACCCATGAATAACGTGAAAAATCATCTGTAACAACAAGACAAAAAGACTTTTTAGCAATTGATTTAACACTAATTGGCCCAAATAAATCAGTATGTAACAACTCAAGAGGACTTGATATGCTATTTAAAAGTTTAGGCTTATGAGGTTTCTTATGTTGTTTCCCTTTGGCACATGCCATGCATTTTTCAGTAACAGAAAAATCTTTTAAAGGAAGTCCTCTAACAAGATTGTTCTTTACTAATTTATTAATTATCTTAAAATTGACATGGCCTAATCGACGATGCCACAAGAGTGACTCAGAGGTTGATGCTTTTGAGAGAAGACAAGTTGCAGTAGCTTTGGACTCATTAGAATTCATATCAAGAAGATATGTATCGTGTTTCCTTGGAGCACGCATGAGAATTAAATCTTCTGGAATAGCTATCTCTGATTTCAAAAATAAACATTCGTCAGATTTAAATAGAACAGGAATGTCTTTATCACAAATTTGAGAGACGCTCAGAAGATTAAATGCCAATTCAGGAACATGGTTGACTTTTTCCAGAGTAAGAGAACCATTGGTAACTTCTCCTTGTCCAATCATTTTTCCACCCTTCTTGTCTCCAGCAAATGCCACATATCCTCCATCTATAATCCGATAATTAGTCAACAAATCCTTTAATCCCGTCATATGCTTGGAACAGCCGCTATCAACATGCCACAGACTGTTGACAATCTTTGAAGAAGATCCCTGAAATGAATGAACAAATCATTTAGCCAGGAGTAATAGGGACCCAAGATTGAACAACTTTTGTTTTATGAAAGAAATTATTAACCAATTTTGTCAATTTATTCCCAAAACAATTTCTATTAGAGGATCTTTCAATCAAAGGGCAATTTTTGATAAGATGATCCTCTTCACCACACCTGAAACAATGATGTTTGAATCTAGGTCGATGATGTGATGAGGTAAAAATAGGATCAATAATAATCTCCTCATCACATTCAGACAAACTAGAATCAACATCACTGAATGTCTCATACATCTCATGATGTTTTTGTTTATTTGACTCAAAGTTATTCTTTACAAAATCAGAACTTGATTCTTCTGACAAATCAGTAAAACTCGTACCATTGGTACCAGTTTCAGATGAAGACGAACTGCATTTTTCTGAAGATGTCATATTTAATGGTATGAAAGATGGAATAGGTTGAGAAAAGAACTTTTCGAAAGAATTAGTTTTAAGTTGCTCAGTTGTTTTAGGTGAAACATCAGATTCATTGCATTCATTACCAGAACAAAAATCATCACTATCAAGATTTGAATTACAAGATGAAATAGAACAATCAAGAGAACATGAGACATTCAAGTCTGTTACATTTGAACTAGAAACAAACACTGAATTTAAACTAGACTTATTATCTAAAACAGACTGCTGTTTTTCAGGTGTACTAGAACTAGTGCATCCAAGCCCACTAGTTGGTCCATAGTCGTAGTCTTCACGAATGTACTTAGAGTTATTCCCAACTAAACCTGCAGACATACTGTCAGTATCTGATTTGATTAAATCATTAGAAGGATGAGGAACAGGCATAGGAGAATAACAGTATGTACTAGGAGGAGGATAAACCTGTACATTTTCATAACCCAAACCCGTTTTAATTCTTGCTCCCCGTTGAGATTTACAAAGATCATCATGTTTCATTCCAGAAATAGTCCATTTATCTAACTTTGACTGAAGTTTGCTTGCTTCAAATTCAGCAAGAGCAACCCGTTCAGTCAAAGTATTAATCTCTACATTCCTTTCCAAAACAATTCTTTTTAAATGATCAGTTTCTTTTAAAGCCTCATTTAATTTCACAAAATATTTTGATTCATTCATTTTAAGTTCATCATTAATTCGTTTTAAATCCTTTTCATTATCAATTAACAAACGATTAGCCTTATAAACCCCAAAAAGTCTAATTTTGCAAGCAGATGAGCACATATCCTGTATTACCTCATAAGGAAGTCCCATTACCATCTTTTCGGCAGCTAAAGCTTTATCGCACATGCATACTGGAGTACTTGATTTCCTTTCCTCAACAGTAGCGGCCGCATCATCCTTCTCTTTTCCTTTCACAGCTTTTGAATCTGTAATTTCCTCTTTCTTCTCTCCATCATCCTTCTCTTCTTTCTCCTTTACTGAAGATTCATTCTCTCCTTTGAATTCCTTAAACAACACAAACTCATCTTTCTCAACTTCCATCTCATCACTTTCCACAATCTCAGCAACTAACGCGTGATTTATTTCAGATCTTGTTTCTTCCACCTCTGCACTCCAGTCAAAATTTGAGATCAAGGCTGACTCTTTTTTTGAATTTCCCTCTTCCTTTACTTTCTCTGCTGTCAATCTTGGTACTCCAGTGTTACTAGGATCTGTGACAATTGGTAATGGACATTCACGTTTAAAATGTCCCAATTGTTTACAATTGAAGCATCTCAATTTTGACTTATCAAATCCTAGTTTTGAGGTTGATGATTGACCACTGAAATTCTTTCTTCCTGTTCTTTCCATGAACCTCCGGGCTCTTAAAGTTAACATTGCCATTTGCCATTGAATGTCAGTTTCTTCCAAATCATCAGGATCAACTTGATACATATCCTCCATAGTCATTCCTTTACCTTTCAATTCACCAGCAACAAGAGCTTCATAGCTCTGAACAAACATTCCAAAAAGAGCCATTGTTTCAGATGGAATTGTAGTTTCAGCATTCACCTTAGAATTTCCCAATTCTTTTCCAACATGATTACTACCACTCGAGAAATTACTTGTATTGCTCCCTCCTTTAATTGGATTTTGAATGTGAGAGTTTGCAGCGGAAGACAACAAAGCAGCATTTTGAGAGAAACCAGGTGTGGGCATCATAGTCTGGTTAAATTCTCTTCTTTTCATATCCAACTCAAAAGATTTCAACTTGTTAATGATATCCATCAGTTTATAATCTGTAAAACCTCTTTCTTGTTTGAGCATCCTCACTTGAAGACTCCACTGTGGTGGAAGAGAATCGAGAAGCCTGTTAACTTGTTCACTGTTGGAGAGTCTTTCATCATACTTCTTCAGAGTGCTTGAGACAGTTAAGAAACGATTTGTGAGATCTGTCAAACTTTCATTCTTGTATCCTACAAACGAATTGAACTCCTTTTCAGCTTGAATGCTTTTGTCTTTCACCAGATCTGCATTCCCATCAAAGAATTCACAGAGAGCATCATAAAGAGATTTAGCATTTTTATGTTCTGCAAAACGATTGTAGATGTCAGGAGCCAAGCAGAGAGTTAGAGCACCAAATGCTTTTTGATCACGATCAATTAGTTTCAGATCTCTTTCAGTATAAGAAGATGGATCTTTGTTCTGAGAAACGACATCACCAACTGTAACCGTAGGTATATGAGGACCTGAAATAATCGATTCCCATTGATTATGATCTGTGTAGAAAAAGAAAGCTTTGAGACATCTCTTCCAATCTTCAAAATTATCTCCATTAATGAGTCTTGGAGGTCTATTAGGAGCAACACTTTCAAGATCCGCAAGTGTGAGAGTAGTTAATTTCGACATGATAGTTTTGCAGAAAAATTGATAATTTCGCTAGTAAATTCGCTGACAAATTCGCTAACAAATTCGCTGAGAAAGCTGACTTGCTTAACAGTTTCGCTGAAACAATACTATCGCAGACACTTTCGCAAACACAGACACTTTCTCTTGCAATTTCACAGCACTTTCGCTTGAATCAAGACAACAATTGCTTAGTTTCGCTGCTAATTTCGCAGGAAACAAGCTTGAACTTTCGTTCAGAAATAGATTCGGCAGCACTTTCGCTTGATAATTGGTCAAAAACACTACTGAACTTTCGTTCAAAGAAATACTTTCGCTGAAACTTTAGAAAACAACTTCAGATCCAAAATAACTCATAATTTCGCTGAATGAAGATGACAGTTTCGCTGTAAGAATAGTAATTTCGCTGGTCGATCTGAAAACCCTTTTTCACCTTAAAATCAATCTGAAATCATCAAAACTCAATGAATTTGAGATCTGATGATTGTAGAATCTTCCTCAATGAAGAACAAGCATAATTCAATCAATTTCCATCCCAAAAACAGCTGATAATCCAATGAGAATTGATTGAAACTAGATATTGACCAAAACCACCAAAACTCAACAAATCAAGAGCACTAAGGCTCTGATACCATATTGTTGGTCCATGTGATCGATGAACAGTACAATTCTTAGGATAATTTGATCAATATCAAATACACAAACCAAATAACAAACAATTGAGAGATGAATATGATGAATCAAGACATAATTGATATTCAAATGAACAAACTCACTCAATAACAATAAGCACAATTGTATTTCAATGAAGTAACTGCTTGAAAATGATAGTTTGCAACAGAATTCCACGATTAGGGTTTTGCAAACTTATCATGCAAAATGAAATGACAATAGTATATATAGCAGTCATAGTTTCGCTGACAGTTTCGCTACCAGCGAAACTGTCATGCCGAAACTATAGTTTCGCCCGGCAGAACACAAGTTCGCCGGGTGAACCAAAACAGCAAACTGTGAGCGAAACTATAGATTCGCTCACAGTTTCGCTGGACTGCCAAAAGTGCTAATAACTAACAAAATACAAAATGAAACTAACACAAGTCCTATTACAATGTAAAGTAAACATCTATACTAAAGTGAGTCCAACCTAACATGATCTTCAGTTTTCCTTCCTAAAGGAAGCTGTTAATCATTCCCTTGAGCAGATGGGCTATGAGGGAGATTTCTCTGTAAAGACCTTTAGGAAAGGGAAGGTCTCATCCCAGTGGAAATACCTGCTCCATGTGGTTATCCACAGCTTATCAAACAAGCATGGTGGATGGGACCAGATTCCTGAGGATCTCTCCTTTATAGTTCATGGAATGGTTCAGGGGGTCAAGTTCAGGTATTCCCAATTTTTTTATACTAATTTACTTGCAAACTTAGACTCCTTAGAGTATTACATGTTTCCTAGATATGTTCAACACATTCTCAACTGTGAACTGGGCTCACAGTTGAGGGAAACAAGTAATATTCTTAAATTGGGACAGATGAAGCCCGACATCTTTAAAATAATGAGGAAGCCAACTGTAGGCTTCTCAGGGGTAGAAACAGCCCTAGTCCCCAAAATGTTAGAGCTCATTGCTCAAGGTGACAACCTAGCAACACAAGCTAGTGTTGAACCCACACCTCTTTTATCCTTACCTCTAAAAAGACCACAAATAACCCTCACCTACCAAAGAAAATCCAAACGAACCCCTGCTCAGGCTATTGAGTCTCTGCAGGCCCCCATATACTCAACCTTATAGGAGGAAGTGGACACTAGAGCTCCCACTTCCCTTGAGGAGCAAACCACTCCCTTTTCTTCACCTATCAGGGCTGAGGTTCCTCATGCTCACCCTGATGAGCTCACAAGCCCAACCGCCTTAAGTCTTCACTCTGAGTCTCAACACTCAAGTGAACAACCTTCAGGGGACAGTTACCATCCCCAGCCTTTAGATCTCAACCAACCAATTCCCAACCTATCCTTCTATACTGATGAAGACTTAGGATTCAGTGAGTACCATGAGTCTCTCTTCTCCTCCCCTACTCAAAGAGAGATGAGTACCTCTGACTATCCTCAGTCTATCCCACATCAGTCACCTGTTACTGAGGTGGACACTTCTGAACATGTTCAGGATGTCCATATGGAAGAGGCTCTCACTTTGGAAAGTGATTACATCATTAAGACCTCAACCATGGCAACTCAGCCCACTGGCACCTCAACTGAGATTGCTAGTGAGCAGAGGAAAACCAGCAGCCAAGAACCTCAAGCTGGTGGTGAGAGAGAGGACTTTGGTCCAATCATCTCATCCCCCAATGATTCTTCTGATGAAGAAGAGGGGAATTTGAGACTAAAGGTGCAGAAATTGTAAAAAACATGCTCCTATTTAGTCTCTAAGGTTAGCCACTTGGAATCTCAGTTGACTACCTTACATAACAGGGTCAATGATCAGCAACTTTAGATTTCATATCTAAAGGAAAAACTAGCTGGGAGACCTTTAAGGAGAGCTCAATCAGGAACACAAGAACCTGTGGAAGTGATTGACTTATTCTCCAGCTCACTCATGCAAGTGGGTGATGCTACCAAAAAGGGGGAGAAAGTTATTATAACCACTAAACCTGGGAGTTCTTCACAGAGAATGGACATAGAGGACTCACCATCCATACTTGCTGTTGTGCATTCTCAGCAACTTCCTCAAGTTCACATTAATGTGGACTCTATAGACTCAATCATCAGGAGTCTCTTTGAGAAATGTATACCAAGGGCTGTCTCATCTCCATCACAAGGAACTGCCAACTACATCATAAGGTGGAGGTATGATGCTGACAGAAGAGCCATTATCCTTCACAGAGTTCAAGGGCAACAAGAAGTGTTTGATTTCCAAAGCCTGAACTTCTATTAAAGATTGGATTTAGTCAACATGCCACTTGTCAATCCAAGCAATTCAAGACAAGCTGACAGATTGGCTCAAAGAATCCAAGATAGAATCCTTGCAGAGTTCACTCTAAGAAGGAGACTTAGGCAATCAGGCAATGTCATCGGTCAACTGGATGTTGAGGTGGACCCTAAGATTAGTTTCATAGGGGAAACCTTGACTGAAGGCCCAGTGGCAGAACCTGAGACCCCTGTCTCATCATCAACAACTGCTGCAGAGGTTCAAACTCCTTCTGAGACACCTGCTGGTGAAGGTGTTTCTCAGCCTCTCTCTGGCCAGAGCATGGAAGCTACACCAAGCAATGAAGGCCAAGCCTCTATCCACCCTGAGTCACAAAGGTCTGTTGGTGACAAAGGGAAAAGGATAATGACTCCTGAGGAAATTGAGGAGGAAGAGAGAGAGAGGAAAAGGAAGCTAAGGGGAGAAAGTTCTTCTGGGTCATCAAGCTTTATGCAAGCTGCAATCAGGGCTGCCCCCAGACCAAATACTCAAGATGATGAGTTAAGGGCAGTCAGGATTACTTATTTACAGACCAGGAACTATGATATTGATGAAATCATCTCCCTCCCCTTAGAATAATTGAATGAACTGGCTGACATGGAAGTGTCAAGAGAGATGAAGGAGAAAGTGGATGCAAGGCTACTTCTCCAATTCAAAGAGGAGAGGAGACAGAAAAGACTCTACAAGCATGGTCCCACTCTCTCTCCAGTTCAAGAAAGTCCTGCACAGGAAGATGTGGCTCCACAAGAACCTCAGGTAGATAAAGAAGAAGATAGGATCAAGATGATCAACTACCTGAGTGCCACAGGCTTCTATCAGGCAGATGCACTTCTTCCCCTGTCCTATGACTTCATTGAGTTTGAGTACCTAAAGCAACTTGAGCTTGAGCTGGTCAAAGAAAGAAAGACAACCAAAAGGAAGCTAAGGGAAGAAGCTGCAAAGTCAAGAGCCATAATCCAAAAGAGTGTAAAGAAGTCTGCTGACAGACAAAGGATGATGAGCTTCTTGAAGCTATATGGATTCTCCGGAAGGAGACTTGGCCCTATGTCTCTATCCACAATGGATGAGCATATAAGGGTGATCAAGCAGAAGATTAAGAGTGGTGAACTGATTGACTTGCACTCTCTTCCAAGTCAAGTCCCACCTGAAGTGGAGGTCAAGTTTGAACAACCTGAGACACCTCAACCAGAACCTCCAGCTGAGCCACAGCAAGCTTCATCTTCTGATCCAAGGCAGGGTCAAACTCCCTCTCCTTCTGAACCTGTGAGGGAGGAACACCCAACTGAGATAGACAATGATGATCAACAAGGTGCTGCAGACCAGTCTTCTCAGTTAAAGTCATCTAAGAGGAAGAAGAGAATGGCTTCTAAACCAAAGACAAGGAAGAAGAAGCCTAAGTCATCTACCTCTACACCTCAGGCTGAGTCTGATCAACCTGAGGAAGTGCATGATGAGGCAGCCCAATCAACTCCTATGCAAGTGGCTCCTCTAACAACTTAGACACCCATCTTGTCCTGGACTTACTCTACCAATCCAGAAAGATGGCATGTAATCAGAGATCAAGATGTTGAGAATGTCTACTCTTGGCAAGACATAATCAACTTACCTCTGCATGATCTCTTTGAGATGAGAAGATACTATGAAAGTCTTGATGATCCTGACCATCTAATGAAGAAAGGAATGGTCATGATTGTACTGAAGACTACCAACATCTGAAGATATTCTAAGTGTTTTGGTAGCATCAGCCTAGGGAGAGTTTGTAAGGATTCCTTAAGTCTGATGCAACCCAAAACATCCAAAGTGTCTCTGCAACATGCACTAAGTACTGAAGTATAGAATGCTTCGGAAGTTGTACACAATGCACTAGAAAATACTCTAAGTGTAAAATCTTCTGAAGCCAAGATCAATATCTTCCGAAGCCAAACATGAAGTCTTCTGAAGCCTCAGAGGCAAAGTCTTCCGAAGCTTCAACCTATGAAGACAGATTTCTTCCGAAGACTTTAGTATACATGCTTTATCTGATGTACTGTACCATAAAGCACCTTTTCCGCTGCATCTCTGTAAAGTCACCAACTTACATGAGTTGGTGAAAAGGTCCATGCTTTTGGTAACTGTATATTGAGGTCTTGAGTCTGTAACTTTCTACTTTATGTACATTATCCTTTTTGTAATGTATAAGGATGTGAGCTATGGCATGTCATAGTCACAAGGTCAAAAGGCAGATATGCCTTTTGATCCTACAATTGATTTTGTTAGTGTCTAGTCAATTGTATCCAGCTGGCTTTCAAAGTATAGCCGGCTGTAGGTTGTAGTATAAGTATTCCAAGTTCTTGTATCTTTCTTTATGCTTTGTAACACTTGTAAAAGAACTTGAGAAAGCAATATACTGCCTCCTTGAAACCCAACTCTCTTGTTCTGTCTCTTTACTTTACTTGTGTTCTTTGTATCACCTTGGTTAATCCAGTTTACTGTTTGATCAAAGTTTAGTTGCTCTCCTCATTGTGTTGTTGTGTTGTAATATTGTTCAAGCCCTTAAACGGTCCTGCATCCTTCACTCGCGGAATCATCATCTAAGTCTTCTACGCTTGCAATATTGGATTCCCCTGGAGAGACAAACCGATAGCTCCAATCCTGTCCTTCATCATCATGAGCAGTCAAGGCTTTTGGATCCTTGTTTGATGAATTAGAACTGCTAGCTTGCTTGTCTTGACGAATGAAGGACAAGAATGGGTTCCCGTTCCCAGTCTTCTTTGGCTTCACACATTCTCTTTTGAAGTGCCCCTTTTCTCCACATTTAAATCAGGTCACTTTGCTCTTGTCAAAGCCAAATGTAGTGTCCTTAGTAGAAACCAAGTTCTGTCCGGTCTTTTTCACAAACTTCTTCGCCCTCCGAACAACACTTGCTAAGGCCCACATAATGTCCATCCTCTCCAGTTCCATTTCATCTACCTGCTCGTAATCCTCATCTGCCAGATGACAGTTTCCAATTTTCCCAGCAACAAGTCCATCATAGGAATGAACCAGTGCTGCCAAGAGATCCATGTGCTCTCGAGCTACTTCCATGGTCACGTTTTCGAGATTCTCGGTCTTCAATCTCGTAGCATTAGCTTCAGATCCAATGTAATGGGTGGAAGAAGACCCTGACGTTTCTGATCCTGAAGGAGAGACATGTGAAGGACCAGACGAGCTAGACACAAATGCAGTCTGAAGAGGTGCTCCAGACGTCTTAGCTTGAGGCGTTGCATTGTACAAAGCTGGATTCTGAGTGTATGAGGACTTCTGAGCTCGGTACTTCATCCTAAGTGCTTCTTCTCGCAGCTTTAGAATGAAGTCATTGATATCCAACTTTGCCAACATCTCATTCTGTCTCAGATTTGACACAAACGACGCCCATTTTTCTGGCAATCCGTCTGCAAAATTTGACACCTTTTCTTCCATGGTAGTAGCAACCCCATGTGTATGCAGTTCACTCATCAAATGGTAGAATCTATCAATAACATCGTCTAAACTCTCGTTTCCCATCGATGAGAAGTTGTCAAATTCTTTCTGTAACTCCTTAGCATTAATTGCCTTCAGCGAAGCATTCCCGTCATATCTCTTTTCCAGCTCATCCCATAATTTCTTGGCTTGCTTATTCTCCGAGTACTGGTGGAAAACATCTTTAGGAATAGACTGTGTGATCAATGCATAGACTCTCTTTTCTGCATTATACTTAACTTTCTGAGCATCAGTCATCCCTCCCAAAGTAAGCTTTACCCCATCGGCTCCCACCGGCATACTGTACCCTATCTCGATAGCTTCCCACAAATTTGGATCCACTCTATTGAGGTAGATCTCAAAACGTTGTTTCCAGTGGGGAAACTCATCTAACGTTAAGAGCTTTGGTGGTTTATTATGATTTCCCACCTCACTCTCAAGTAACAGTAAGTTCTGGATCCTTGAGTCCTTCCCGGCTGTAAACGCTGACATCTGATCTTCCATGTCGATTAAGACTTCCACCTCAAACAAGTTAGAAAGCCGTTCCACTAAGTGTATCTTCATTGGATATCCTAGAGATTCTATGGGATATTATTTCTATGATCCATTGGAACAAAAGGAGTTTGTTGCCAAGAAGGCTGAGTTCTTAGAAGCTAAGTTCCTTACGAAAGGAATGTCACACCCCGGGCCCAGAGAGGCGGGACGTAACGGTTGGTAAACAACAACCAAAATGCAGCGAAAACTAAATGGTTTAATATAACGCATCTCACAATATTTACATTAGGATATGGGTTTAGTTTCAGTTTACAAGGTGCCTCAATCTACAATCCATGGGTATCATGACCTATCTCTTTGTCAATATTTCTTGAGGCTTCAGTAACTAAGGCTTCTAGGCTCGACCTTTTTCCTTCAACACCTACCCTCACTTCTTGCTTCGGATTTGGATATCTTCTATAGCTCGGCTAATCTACCTAGCTGTACCTGAAAGACATGCTCAAAAGATTTTGTGTCAACATAAAGTTGGTGAGTTCAAGTGCTTAAAGTTTAAAAACAAAAACAATTTAACAAATCCTCATTTGATAAAAATGAATGAATCGTAGTTTCAACATCGTGGGAGAAAAATCATAATCAACCCTGCACTCAGTCCCGGTTGGCCTCTTCTAAAGTTGTGTTTCACCGGATATTCCCGAAGGAAGAACTGAGCCCCAAACCAGTGAACCCTACCTGCCTGGATGGTTCACCATAGTTTCTTAACAAAACTTGTTACACGCCATAACGACCCCTTAGGATCTCAGTGGGGTAACCTTCCTGGAACGGAAGCCACTGTGTGTGGGGGATTCCCCAAATAGATCTATCCATATAAAACAAGCGGTTCACGAAAGAATTAATGATCATGATATAAGTATCAGCAGGTAACCACAAATCCCACATACAATCATCAAGTAAAGCCCAAATATAGTTCAAAAATAACAGAGCATGCTTCACCCCAAAACCGTAGTAAAAAGGGGAATCACTAGAACTCACCTGGTATCCTTATATAAATTCTGATCTCGGTAAAGAAATGCGATGGTCGCCAACAAAGCAATCCTAATTAGAATATATGAGATTCATGTTTAGAATTAGCACGATGTCATTACATGCGTGCGGTTGAGCTCTTTAGTTAACTTACAGTTAACAATTAGTATCGTTGATGTAGATTAGCTTCTTGTGAAATTATCAATTGTTATGCACTCACTCGTGCATATTATGTTAATTAATGTCTTTATCCGATAAATGATTCTTTGCATAAAGCGTGTAGCCATAAACGGTTGATATCAAGGATTCCAAATCTTTATAGATAGTTTTTAATGATGAAGTAAGTAATCCATAATGTTCCAAATGATGTTTATAACGCTTACACTTATATCATAATGTTAAATTGATTGATGCTAAAATAATCCAAATATTGATAATAGTTGTCGATATATTTAATAAAAGGGGTGATACAAATAATATTATTCCAATAATAATTAGATGATCGACTATGAATAGTAACAAGATGATGGATTACTATAGTATATTCAAGTTTTTATCTTAAATAAAATCGTGTAGATGTCGGTTAACCCATGTATTTATTGTATATGTATATGCACAATCGTATTTGTATGTATTTTACATCTCGAAGCCTTGTATGGATTTAGTGTGACATGGGATCAAATTGAGTTGTATCGTCATTAACATGTTATAATCCTTCTTATATTGAAATGATACATATATTTCTATCTAGGTTGATTTCTGATAAATATCGTTGCTACTTAAGTCTCATGTTAGAACTATCCATTTAAATCAGATAATCATCTCAAGTGGCGATCGCTTTCGTTTTATAACTTATGTATTTTACATAATTAGAGCTCAAGTAACACGCATATAAATTATAATTAAATTTCAAATGTGTTGCGCGTGCGATTATACCTTTCACTCGGTTGACGTTCGCCAACCCACTCATATTGCTCTTGATCTAGTCGCGTTCACGTTCCGTTGACTGCTCGTTGACCAAGTTTGACCAGTGGTTATCCAAAACCTCACCTTGACTTTCTAACACAACCCCAACCATAATCGACAGCAACAATCACGATCAACACCACTACAACACCAATAAAATACCATTTCAACAACGATTTTCACAATCACCCTAACCAAACTTTAGTCCATCATCATAGCAGCCCAAAACAACAACCAAACTAGAAAACCCACAACCAAGAACCACAATCACAACCATCTCCACCATCACCGTGCACCGCCATTACAACCACCATCATCACCACCTAAACCCGACAACCATTACCACAATCACCATCACCATTGGCCCGTCACCTGCTGTGGCAGCCCTCCTTCGGCAACCACTAAACGACACCACCGCCGCGACCGGTAACATCCACCGCCAATATCACAGCCACAATGACAACCGCCAACCGCAACCGGCTACCGCCAGTAACCCGACAACCATAGCTCACAGCCAACTATCACAGCTGCCATCACCACAACTGCCACCTTCGGGAACCACCGATCGACCACCGCTACCCACAACATCAGCCACAGCCGCGACAGCCACCTTCATTGCCAAAACCCTTCTGCCGTCACCTTCAAACGCCCGTAACTTTCAAACCGTTAAGAGTTAGACAACGCCGCTACCACCGTTGGAAAGATCTCGTCGAGACGAAGAAGAGCATGGGTGGTACTTGCTGCCACTCGCCGCCAGTCGCCGGCGCCAGCGGCCTGAAAACTCGCTAGAACCCTAGCCGCCGCTGCCTTCTTTCTTCCATATCTTCTAAACTGTTGCAAATTAGAAGAAACCGCCACCGCCATCGTGATCAGGAGGTTGAGATTAGGGGGGGTAGGCCAAGACTTGGCCGGAAACCGCCGTGCCGCCGTGCCGCCGCCTGCTCCGGCGAAGTCGGCCATGCAGCATCTTGAGAGCATTTTAGCTGGGTTTTTAGGGTTTCAAATGAGAAATGAGGGGTTAGATGGCTTATATACCTAGGGTTTTTTGAGTGGGCTTTATTTAAAAATCGCGTATACGTCCCGAAACTTCGTTATCGCGTATTGAACGGTCTTTTGGATAAAACCTCGTTAGAAAACCTATAATAGATTTATCTAATTACTTCAGCTTGAAATAAAACAATTCGGTATATTTATGGTCAAACTCTCGGGTTTGACCTATTCGCAGGCCGGTCCACGCTTTAGTCGCGACTCGAACCACATTGCTCCTGGATAACCGTCTCACTCTCTAATTTAGAATATGATAATAAATATATAATAGTTAGATACATATTTATGTTGTTTTAGGGCTCGGTTGTCGTATCAGATGTCCGTTAAATGCCGGAGTATCCGGTATTCGCGTTTTTCCGACGTATCGTAGCTGATTATACACGTTTGGTTAGGATCTTTTAGCAAGTACTGTTTACAGTATGCATCATGATTAACAATGATTTTAGAAGAATATAACCCATTATAAGTACGTTCCGATGTAAATTAGATGTTAGTACGCGTTATATTACCGGACTTTACACGGTATAGGTTTTGAATCTGTTTTTGGTTTGGATTCTTATCGTAGTTGCTTCGAATAACAATTTAATCTATTATCTTATGATCACTTATTTAATTAGATGGTAAATGGGTATTGGGCCTTAAATGGGCCTTGTTTATAAGTTTGGGCCCTTATTGGACCTATTGGGCCTAAAAAGGCTAGTTTCTTTTCCAAGTTTTCTTTGGTAAGCCCAATTCAATCCGGACCTTTATTGGGTCCTATAATACATTAAGTTTTATAATTGGGCTAGATTTCAGAGGTGTTACATTCTCCCCTCCTTAAAAAATTTTGTCCTCGAAATTTTAGTATCGTTAATATTGTTTCCGAGTGTGTTGCACTCGTAGTATGAGTCTTGAGGATTTTAAAGTTATTTAGCTGAGCATTCCAGGACGAAAGTTGTCGATTATGAATCAAACAACCGGGTTTGATTTAGATTCAAGTAATTATCCCAACTTTAGAACAGGTTTGACAAGGTCAGTGAGTCGTTTCATAAATAGATTTTTGGCTTCACAATCAGGTCATTCAACATTTGAACAAAATTAACAAGAAGAGATTCTCCACTGAGGTTCAATGCACAATCCTACTTGGTAGATCTAGCAAGGAAATAAATACTTAAAAATATCCTGGCAATATCACCGTCCTCACGGAGAGTCTTACGAAGGGTTGTGAAGTATCAGAGGTTGATGTGAATGCCTTCAATTGGACTTAATAGTCAAGTCGGCTACACGACACTATTAAATCCTTAGAATCATAAGGTAATAGGTCATAAGATGTCATAGATTAAAGTCTTTAGATCAAGGCGGATGTGGGTTCCCCAAGGAGTATAGATTAACATTTAGGAACCGCATGATTATTCCCATAAAGCTAAAACTAAGAAATTTTCACGATTAATAGGAACGAAGAGGTTAGGTCACACAAAAAAGGTCACTACTTTTCCAGCCTTCCTACTCCGGAACGATACTGCATTCGATAATCCTAGTCTTCGAGTAGTTCCACTATCTTAACTTACATATGTCGAGAGTATTCCCATACAGGATGTGCCATAAGCTCTTGTGAACTGACGTTGGAAGAATTGCAAGTTCAGGATGTGATACGGGTGAAGTCAGTAGAAGAAAAGCCTAATTGCAGGCTATCCACATCCATCAATGCGGGTAAGTAGTGACAAGCACGGCCAAGACTTGCTCTTTCACATTTAAAAATGCGAGCGTCTTAGGGACAAATGCGGATGACGACCTCCTATCCGCACTTCTCAATGCGGTTGATATTACCGATTGATGATCACCCTATGGTGTTTGAACTAGTATTCTAATGGGTAGTCGGGAGAGTAGTATAGCTAATGTATCCGAATGCATATTTTATTTTGTAAAAGTCGCGTCCCATAGTTCCAGTTTCTGTATAATGTAACTCTTCACGTGTTTCTTAAATTGTCGGGCGGCTAGAAGCTTGTCTTGTATCATTGCACCAACACACATCTGAAGCCTTCTGATCCGTGTCCAAACGGATTTGGCATATTCTTGGGTTTACGACGCCAGTTGTATAGCTGCACGAGTGAAGCTTTTATTGATCCTCCTAAAATTTTCGCTTAACCCTAAACGTTGACATAACTCAACGAGTTTTTACTACTTCTCGGGCTTAGATAGTCCCAAATTTTAGCGAATTGTCTCGAATTTCATGCTTACTAGCAATGTCGAGATAACAAGCATGCCTAAGTATGACTTACTGAATCCCATTCATCAGGCCCATGAATACCGTGGGTGTGTGAGCCAGCCCAAACAAGCTTGAATGTGATTTTCCTATTGACTCTAATGTATTTTAAATGCAATCCTTGTTAACGTCTTTATCACTTATATACACGGCTGATAGCATTAGAAGTGTAGTCAGTATCTTACAACTGATTAAGCAGGTTAACAATTCTGGAAAAGGGGTTATCGCTTCTTCTAGGTAACTTTATTCAACTCTTGATAGTTTGTCCATATTAAGAGCATTCCATTCCACTTCCCTCAAAGTGTATTAGGGTTCTTCAATGTGAGACACTATGTCTTATGGACCGTTTATCTAACAGTTGTCAGATCTCCCTTCCTTCTACGAGCTTCTTAACATACTTCGAACTTCGTACCACCATACATCATTGCTTCTCTCCGATTCACTTTCCTTTAGGGTAACTCCAGCTGTCATCTTTTCTACGGAATCGTCGTATATGCTTCCACTAATTCCCTTATAGTGCTTCCCAATCGAGGTCAACCTTCTAGATGACTTCTTTCTCGCTCCCTTTCTCCAAGGTAACCGTATCCTGTAGGGGTCCATTCGTGCAACAAGTAACCTCATCTAAAACCTAGTTACTTATAGGCCTATCAATTGTTCCACTGAAATATGATAGTAAGCCTTTCTGGCTCGGATTTCAACGTGCGGAGTTTACTAGGGTATGCTATTGGTGAATTGCTCTATAAATGGTTTAGAAATTTAGAGGGGAAAATATTTAATGCTTACGACTGGTGATTGTTGTGCTGGTCTTTCTCGCCCACTATCTTCTGCATGTTCATTACTACATCGTAGTTGGACCTCAAGTGATTTAACACATGAGATTTCTTGTAGCTGATCTTCTATGCTTCTTAATACATCTTTTGGAGCAACACATTCCTCTCAGCTCCAACTGAGAGTCTTCCCGCATGAATTATTTGTTATCACCGGCATCTTGACTTGATAGGGTTCTAAAACTTCGTTAAGGTGCTTATTAGTAAAGAGGGAACTATCTACCACTCTATTAACCCCTTATATAACATCAGGATTGTAATCTAACTTTGTGATTCTTTGCTCTCGCTTCACGAATTCATCACCCAAATAGTAGAACTCTTGAGGTAGAGATGACTCACGGATTCATCACCATTCATTAGTCCAAGAGTTTAATAAAGAATAAGTCCAGAACAAAATGTGTGAAAACAGGGAATTCACCAACATTGTAGACTCAGATTTTTGTTTCGAAGGCTCGAAGATCAAATTTTCTCGGCGAATAACTTTGGCACTCGGGCTATTTATCTTTACGGAAATCGGGGTTATAGGATGAGGTTTCATTTCCTACTTATTCTGGCACTCGAAAGGTTACCAAGAACACGGCCAGTTAAAAGCATGGTCAGAATAGTTCAACTTATATTACGATCGAAGTTTGTCACCGGGTGACTAACAGTTGAGGATGATGAAGGATTTTACAAGCATAGTACTATGAAAAACGATGGTTGATTACTATCGAAGATGATATTAAGAATAGTGCTTGGGTTAAGGGGTTCTATTACCATGAATAGGTGTTAAGAAGTTATATTCATCAAGGACTTTGAGAAAAAGATCAGTGGTATTCTAGACTCCAGAATGTCCTAGGAAGTGTGAGCTACTAGGGTGGAAAGGAGTGACAAGTCTTCTATGTCATTACTCACAAGAGGTGCTTCTCGTAAATCTGCTACTTCGTTATATTCTCGGCTGCAACCATTATGTTAGAGGGTCCCTTACTATGTTGAGGAAGTTTTGTCGAGTTCTATGTTAGGTAGGAAGAAATTTTCAGACATCGCGAAAAACAGCGCGGCTAAAGTACACAGGCAACTTAGGTAAAGTGCCATACTTTCAGCACCAAACTGGATGGATTTGAAACAACATTTGATGATCTCCTGGGTTGGATAGTTGTATCATTATACTTCCAATAGGAGGGCAGAACAAAGAAAGAGAGAGAAAGAAAAGGGATAATTACTACAATATCGTCCTTGGTAGCTCTTCAAGAGTTAAATGTTTTCTCTCAGCATGAAAGTTTTAAATTTATAATTTTTGAGTATATATTGGATATTGGTGTTTAATCTTGAATGTTCTAGTTCCTTGAGTGTTATACCTTGACATTAGTTTGCATGACAGGGCCCACCAGAATTCAAGGGTACCTGTAAATTCACCATTACGTGTGCACCCGTAATGGTCAATTTACCTTACACTATCATTCTAGTTGTTCCCATCATAAGTTTCAAGTTTTGTATAATTAGGTCCTGGAGTTAAAATTTTCATTTGGTCATCATCTGCAATTAAGCACACTTAGATTCTAATTATGCTAACATTCTTGCTAACCCAACCATTTTCAAAGTACAGTTCAACAAACCAGGTAACGAGCAATCAGGTACAAGCTATAATAGGAAGCAGATCAAACAAAAAGGCATCATGGTTGCTATCCTATCACTGTATTCCAACAAGTATCATCATATGAATGAAGCATATAAACAAATATCACTAAAGCAGTTGTCTCATGTAACGACACAAGTCGTATCAAGTATTCAACTAATAGCAGTTGTTTCATATAACGACACAAGGTCGTATCAAGTATAAAAATAATAGCTGTTGTTTCATATAATGTCAAAAGTCAGTTGCGCAATCAGATAAGTATCTCCCCAGAATTTAAGTCTTAATATACTTGCACATCTTTGATTCATAATATACCTAGTCCCAGTGCTCAGGGGTCCTAGTAGTCAACTCCAGAAGATTCCAAATATTCTTAGTTTTACTCGGGTGCACCTATCATAAGTAGTACCCTAATGCAACAAGGTTTCTTATAGGGTAGGGAATTCTTAATAGTATCTATCCCATGAGGTATACAGATTAAAGACGAGTGTCCTTAATGGAATCTATTCTGTTGTAAACTTTAGATCACTAATCCATGGAAACAACCTACCAGGCTGGTCCTATTTATGGTTGTAGCTTAGGTGTCTTGAAGTAAACCCACTTTCCTATAACCTTGGCTTAACTAAACTCGGAAAAGTCTTCTTACAAAGGTGGTCCTATAAGGTTCATATGGTTGTAGTTTAGGTCTCGCGAAGCAGACCTACTTCTCTACAACCTTTGGCTCTGATACCAATCTGTCACACCCCGGGCCTAGAGAGGCGGGACGTAACGGTTGGTAAACAACAACCAAAATGCAGCGGAAACTAAATGGTTTAATATAACGCATCTCACAATATTTACATTAGGATATGGGTTTAGTTTCAGTTTACAAGGTGCCTCAATCTACAATCCATGGGTATCATGACCTATCTCTTTGTTAATATTTCTTGAGGCTTCAGTAACTAAGGCTTCTAGGCTCGACCTTTTTCCTTCAACACCTACCCTCACTTCTTGCTTCGGATTTGGATATCTTCTATAGCTCGGCTAATCTACCTAGCTGTACCTGAAAGACATGCTCAAAAGATTTTGTGTCAATATAAACTTGGTGAGTTCAAGTGCTTAAAGTTTAAAAACAAAAAGAATTTAACAAATCCTCATTTGATAAAAATGAATGAATCGTAGTTTCAACATCGTGGGAGAAAAATCATAATCAACCCTGCACTCAGTCCCGGTTGGCCTCTTCTAAAGTTGTGTTTAACCGGATATTCCCGAAGGAAGAACTGAGCCCCAAACCAGTGAACCCTACCTGCCCGGATGGTTCACCATAGTATCTTAACAAAACTTGTTACATGCCACAACGACCCCTTAGGATCTCAGTGGGGTAACCTTCCTGGAACGGAAGCCACTGTGTGTGGGGGATTCCCCAAATAGATCTATCCATATAAAACAAGTGGTTCACGAAAGAATTAATGATCATGATATAAGTATCAGCAGGTAACCACAAATCACACATACAATCATCAAGTAAAGCCCAAATATAGTTCAAAAATAACAGAGCATGCTTCACCCCAAAACAGTAGTAAAAAGGGGAATCACTAGAACTCACCTGGTATCCTTATATAAATTCTGATCTCGGTAAAGAAATGCGAAGGTCGCCAACAAAGCAATCCTAATTAGAATATATGAGATTCATGTTTAGAATTAGCACGATGTCATTACATGCGTGCGGTTGAGCTCTTTAGTTAACTTAAAGTTAACAATTAGTATCGTTGATGTAGATTAGCTTCTTGTGAAATTATCAATTGTTATGCACTCACTCGTGCATATTAGGTTAATTAATGCCTTTATCCGATAAATGATTCTTTGCATAAAGAGTGTAGCCATAAACGGTTGATATCAAGGATTCCAGATCTTTATAGATAGTTTTTAATGATGAAGTAAGTAATCCATAATGTTCCAAATGATGTTTATAATGCTTACACTTATATCATAATGTTAAATTGATTGATGCTAAAATAATCCAAATATTGATAATAGTTGTCGATATATTTAATAAAAGGGGTGATACAAATAATATTATTCCAATAATAATTAGATGATCGACTATGAATAGTAACAAGATGATGGATTATTATAGTATATTCAAGTCTTTTATCTTAAATAAAAACGTGTAGATGTCGGTTAACCCATGTATTTATTGTATATGTATATGCACAATCGTATTTGTATGTATTTTACATCTCGAAGCCTTGTATGGATTTAGTGTGACATGGGATCAAATTGAGTTGTATCATCATTAACATGTTATAATCCTTCTTATATTGAAATGATACATATATTTCTATCTAGGTTGATTTCTGATAAATATCGTTGCTACTTAAGTCTCATGTTAGAACTATCCATTTAAATCAGATAATCATCTCAAGTGGCGATCGCTTTCGTTTTATAACTTATGTATTTTACATAATTAGAGCTCAAGTAACACGCATATAAATTATAATTAAATTTCAAATGTGTGGCAGCCCTCCTTCGGCAACCACTAAACGACACCACCGCCGCGACCGGTAACATCCACCGCCAATATCACAGCCACAATGACAACCGCCAACCGCAACCGGCTACCGCCAGTAACCCAACAACCATAGCTCACAGCCAACTATCACAGCTGCCATCACCACAACTGCCACCTTCGGGAACCACCGATCGACCACTGCTGCCCACAACATCAGCCACAGCCGCGACAGCCACCTTCATTGCCAAAACCTTTCTGCCGTCACCTTCAAACGCCCGTAACTTTCAAAACGTTACCACCGTTGGAAAGATCTCGTTGAGACGAAGAAGAACATGGGTGGCACTCGCTACCACTCGCCGCCAGTCGCCGGCTCCGGCGGCCTGAAAACTCGCCGGAACCCTAGCCGCCGCTGCCTTCTTTCTTCCCTATCTTCCAAACTGTTGCGAATTAGAAGAAACCTCCACCGCCATCATGATCAGGAGGTCGAGATTAGGGGATGTAGGCCAAGACTTGGCCGGAAACCACCACACCGCCGCCGCGCCGCCGCCGTGCCGTCGCCGTGCCGCCGCCTGCTCCGGCGAAGTCGGCCATGCAGCATCTTGAGAGCATTTTAGCTGGGTTTTTAGGGTTTCAAATGAGAAATGAGGGGTTAGATGGATTATATACCTAGGGTTTTTTGAGTGGGCTTTATTTAAAAATCGCGTATACGTCCCGAAACTTCGTTATCGCGTATTGAACGGTCATTTGGATAAAACCTCGTTAGAAAACCTATAATAGATTTATCTAATACTTCAGCTTGAAATAAAACAATTCGGTATATTTATGGTCAAACTCTCGGGTTTGACCTATTCGCAGGCCGGTCCACGCTTCAGTCGCGACTCGAACCACATTGCTCCTGGATAACCGTCTCACTCTCTAATTTAGAATATGACAATAAATATATAATAGTTAGATAAATATTTATGATGTTTTAGGGCTTGGTTGTCGTATTAGATGTCCGTTAAATGCCGGAGTATCCGGTATTCGCGTTTTTCCGACGTATCGTAGCTGATTATACACGTTTGGTTAGGATCTTTTAGCAAGTACTGTTTACGGTATGC
The DNA here is from genome assembly GCA_025215565.1 of Flaveria ramosissima. Lineage (NCBI taxonomy): Eukaryota > Viridiplantae > Streptophyta > Magnoliopsida > Asterales > Asteraceae > Flaveria > Flaveria ramosissima. The sequence goes on from CM046038.1 coordinate 25,833,952, forward strand.
ATCATGATTAACAATGATTTTAAAAGAATATAACCCATTATAAGTACGTTCCAATGTAAATTAGACATTAGTACGCGTTAGATTACCGGACTTTACACGGTATAGGTTTTGAATTTGTTTTTGGTTTGGATTCTTATCGTAGTTGCTTCGAATAACAATTTAATTTATTTTCTTATGATCACTTATTTAATTAGATGGTAAATGGGTATTGGGCCTTAAATGGGCCTTGTTTATAAGTTTGGGCCTTATTGGGCCTATTGGGCCTAAAAAGGCTAGTTTCTTTTCCAAGTTTTCTTTGGTAAGCCCAATTCAATCCGGACCTTTATTGGGTCCTATAATACATTAAGTTTTCTAATTGGGCGAGATTTCAAAGGTGTTACAAGGAACTAGCAGTAGAATAGTGGATCTTGAAGAGGATCAAGAACCACAAACCGATACACGTTTGGTTGACACTTGCACTCAAGATAAGGATGTTGAGGATGATCAAATGGTTAATCAATACACACAAAACGTTCGCAGATCTGGAAGAATTAGTAGTCCACCTGAAAGATATGGATTCTTCATAGAGGGATGCTATGTGGTAGATTCCGATGAACCAACAACTTATCGTGATGCAATGTCCAATTTGGATTGTGACAAAAGGCTTGAAGCCATGAACGTTGAGATGCAATCCATGTATGACAACCAAATTTGGGACTTGGTTGTACCACCTCTTAACTCCAAGATAGTTGGAAGTAAGTGGGTTTTCAAGAAGAAAACCGATATGCATGGAAACTTGGATACTTATAAAGCTAGACTTGTAGAAAAAGGTTTCACTCAAACTCAAGGGGTTGATTATGATGAGACTTTCTCACCAGTTGCAATGCTAAAGTCTATTAGATATTATTTGCCATAGCCTCTCATTATGATTATGAGATTTGGCAAATGGATGTCAAAACCGCTTTTCTAAATGGATATCTTGAGGAAGATGTCTATTGTAAGGCCCCGTTCCCGGAAAACCTCACAGTTGGTTAATCATAGCATAAAATCATTTTTAATAATCAAAACATTGCAGCGGGATTAAATAGACATTCATTAGAAACTTGGAAATCATATTGTACTCATACATTTGTCTTAAATAGAATAAAAACATAGTGCATTGTTTGAAAATACAATAACGATCTCATAAACAGGAATGCCATCCATTGCTCTCCAAGTAGCTCCATGGTGCCATCCCCCAGCATCAGCGTTTACCGGCCAACTATTATGCATAAAGGTCAGCTTCGCTGAGTGAGTTCTAGTTTTAAATAATATAAGAGAATATAAACTTTATCCTTCATATAATGACCATGCATACATCATAGTACATAACATTACTTGCATCATAATAAGCATGCTCATTATCTTTCATTCTTTCATTATCTTTCACTTATATCATAACCGAGATTGCATAAAGCAAGAGCTCCATGTTGATCGACAACAAATGCCAATCCCTGTCGGTACACATTGTTCATGGTAGCTAACCCCCGACAGTTGATCCACACTGCAAGGCACATAGCCCGCTCATGAATACGGATCCTTCATCATACATCAGACTCACCTAAGTGAAGTCTATCATAGTGCTTGCAAGACTTTACATCATCAAACGGGCCCGCGTGTATCATTCATTAAGTTTCACTTTTATTATCTTCCTCTTTAATATATATAATACTTAACTTATTAAGTACACAACATGCAAAGTACTAATAATCAAAAAACATAACCGACCCTCCGCAGGACAGCGGGGGTTCGGGGGCGGCAGCCCTGACAGCGGGGTCCTAGAGGCAGCAGCCCCTAGTGGGGTCCAAGGGGCAACGCCCCTTGCTGGGGCCGGGCTGACCTGGAAAAACTTGGTCATTTAAAAATGTAAATTTACTATGCATAATAGCTCCAAAACATGGAAAAACTTATAAATAGGGGATCTAGAACTCACCTGGATACCGAGACCAACTTCAAAACTAAGCTTACAAGGCTAGGATCACTTTACACAGCCTGCAGATAAGCTGACACTTAAAGGGGTTAATTTCTGCCTAAATTCGCTGCTAATTTCGCTACAAGATCAGCAATTTCGCAGCTAGATTTGCCAACAGTTTCGCTGCCACCTTCGCTGGCAGTTTCGCTGGCAGTTTCGCTGGCAGTTTCGCTGGCAGTATCGCTGCCAGTTTCGCTGCCAATTTCGCTGATTGAATATGCAAATTCGCTGGATGCATATACAGTTTCGCAGATCGCATAAAAATTACAAACCAACCTGTTTTTAACCTAAAATCATAACTTTTTACGTCCAATCTCTTAGTTTATCATCCATGAGGCTAAATCTAAGCTGTATACATGTTTTCATACGTAAAAATGTGACCTTTATATGATTCTTTGCAACTTTTCAAAACCCAAAACCCTAGAATTCGGGTTTGATCTACAGAATGGTTTAAAGGTCGATTCTCACCTGGATTTGTTGCTTCTTTCTTAGGTCTTGATGCTCCAACACCCAGATCTTCAATCTCTTAACCTTTGAAGCATCAAATCTTGAGTTTTCTTCACTTTCTCTCTCTACTTTCTCTCTTTACGAATTTTGGGAGCTAGGGTTCAAAGTGAGGATGGTGGTGGCTGGTTAGGTTGCTTAAGGGCTGATTATGGGCCTTTAATCCCATAGGCCACCACCCAATAAGCCTAATTTAGCCCTGACCATTTATTTACCTTATTAAAATACCCAATAACTAAGCCCGTTATCCTTAATTACTTGTTTTGACTTTTCGGGGTGTTACATCTATATGGTTCAGCCTGAAGGTTTTGTCGATCGAAAACATCCTAACAAAATATGCAAGTTAAAGAAATCAATCTATGGATTAGAGCAAGCATCAAGAAGTTGGAATCATCGTTTTGATGAAGACATAATCAAATTTGGGTTCATCAAAAACACTGATGAAGCATGGGTATATAAGAAAGCTAGTGGAGCATCGTCACTTTCCTAGTATTGTATGTCGATGACATCCTACTATTTGGAAATGACATTCCAACCTTGGAAGGTGTTAAAACCTGGCTTGGAAGCTGTTTTCCATTATGGATTTTGGTGAAGCTGCCTATATTTTCAGAATAAAGATCTATAGGGATAGATCAAGGCGGTTGAAAGGTTTGAATCAAAGTGCATACATTAATAAGATCTTGAAAAGGTTCAAGATGGAAAACTCTAAGAAAGGTACCGTACGTAAGACTCAATGTCCAAGCTCAAAGGATAAGCAAGATAAAATGAAAGGAATCCCGTATGCATCTGCCATAGGATCCATCATGTGTGCAATGATATGCCCTAGGCCGGACGTGTCATGCACTTTGAGCATGACAAGCCGATACCAGCAAAATCCTGGAAACAGTCACTGGATGGCTGTTAAGAACATACTTAAGTAACTAAGGAACCAAATATATGTTCCTAATCTATGGATCTGGTGAGGAGGAACTCGTAGTAAAGGGTTACACGGATGCGAGTTTCCAAACTAATAATGATTCACGATCATAATCGGGGTACATTTCATCTTGAATGGAGGAGCAATTTCTTGGAAGATCTCTAAGCAAGATGTGGTGACATTGTCAACTACAGAGTCAGAATACATCGCCGCTTCATTAGTAGCTCAGGAAGCTGCATGGTTAAATAGATTTATTGCCGACCTAGGGGTAGTCCCTTCCATTCAGGACCCCGTAGAAATTCTTTGTGATAACGAGGGTGCGATTGCTCAAATCAAGGAACCCCGTTCACATCAAAAGACTAGGCACATTGATCGAAGATTCAACTACATAAGGGATGAAGTTGAAAAGGGCAAGATATGTATTCGCAAAGTTCACACGGATCAAAACATTACGGATCCACTCACGAAGCTTCTTGAAAAGGCAAAGCATGAAAGTCATACTTGTGCCATGGGACTTCAATATTCTAGTGACTGGATTTGATCTTTATTTTTTGTATTTAGATATTGTAACCCTTTATTACTTGAATGAATTATTTGGTTATAATAATTTAACTAATATTCCTATTTTGCATGTTTAAAATCCATGAGTAAATCACTTATTCAAAACATCCGTAGTCGTTCATACTTGTGGGAACAAGTATGAAGGTAAGACTACTATTAACTTGGATTGGTAGATATTAATATGGATGAATATAGAGCAAAGGGTTGCTACCAAAGTTCATAGATATTTGTGGGATACAAATATTGGACTGACCTGCATCTCAAATATTACTACATGGAATCTTCCTGGTTGATCATAAGTAATTTTGAGTAAAGGCGAACATCATTTGGTATCCTCTGACCTGAGATACAAATTGGGTCTTGATATTTACCGAATATTATACTTTGACTTAGTTCTTCGCTGTTCTAAAACATGGTAGTACATAAGTCTGAGTTCAGGTATAATACAAGGTAATTGTGAGAGACATATGTAGTCAAGATGGGATTTGTCCCTCTTATTCGTTGAGAGTAAGATGTCTAAGGTCTGATAAAGTTAAATCAATGGTGAATGATCATTCTGTGTCTCTGGGATTTAACATGACATCTGTGACAAAAGGATAGATGATTGATTCACCTAAAACATTTCGAGTAAGGTACTTAAAGGGAATGATGTTATTGAATGGCACTTAGTCATACGTATTAAGGGTAGTAAACCGTTGTTAGGCGGTATTTACTGCTTGCATCAATCTTCTATCAATCTTGTGCAAGTGGGAGATTGTTGGAACTTGTATGCCCAAGACACATACAATATTGATGTGGTTAGTACGTTATGTTCCAAGTCGGGTCATACCCAATAAGAAGCTAAACAAACACCAATAAATATTTTTATGTTGATGAGATCATACAAATAAATATTGACACCAATTTAGAAAATAGGTTTTCTAAAACTTTGCTTTTGTAAAAGAACAACATTATGTGGATAATTTGTTAATGAGAAATTATTTGTTTCATTATTTAAGTGAGTTAAATAATAACAAATAAAGTGTATTAATGTTATAAAATTAAAAGATATTTTAATTTTATAAACATATGGGTTAAAAGGGTATCTTTTTTATAAAAATTAAAATGGGGGGAACCCATTTTTGAATGGATTTCGGCCGCCCAAGGGTATCCACTCCTTGGGGTTGCATGTCTTGGTTATTACAAGACATTAATCCATTCTTGCACTCTAGCTTAACCAACACTTTCTCCCTCACACACATTGCAAGAATTCTCTCTAAACAAGGCTGAAAATTCGGATTCAAGGCATAACAAGCTGAAAATTTTCGGGTTTTGAAGGAGCATAGGAAGAGGGTTTTGGTGTTGCACTCCCTAACAAGCTAGGTGTTTGGAAGAGCTTGTGGGCATACAAGCTTGAGGTCTTCTCTTTTGGAGGCTATACATTCAAGAAGCATCATCTTCTTCTTCTCATCCATACTACATCCTTTTGTTATTGAAAGGTAGTTTCAAGAACACCCTATGGTTGCCATTTTCGTTTTGATAGCATTTCATTTCACATATTTATATGATCCTTTGTTTATGGGTTTTGTTTTGGGTTAATATGGTTCATATTTTCAGATTATAAAACACCTTTTTAACCACTAAAATCCACTGCGTTTTTCAAGTTTAAATGGTTAAACTTGCTTTGATAAACTTGTGACAAAACCCATCATTATACAAGAGTTTATTACAAAATTTGATTAAAGTTCTAAGCCTATACAAGGAATCTAGACCTATTGAAACTAGACCTAACAATACTTCCCCTTAGGCTTAGACACTTGTAATCAGCTCTTCAAACTTGTGTAACACCCAGCCCCTCACACCAACAATATTGTCCGCTTTGCCCACGAGGAGCTCACGGATTTGCTTTTGGTTGCCCGGGTGAAAACTTCCCAGGGAGGTCACCCATCCCTGGACTGCTCCCACCTGAGCACGCTTAACTGTGGAGTTCTCCTCTCATCCACAGCCAATACGCCCAAAACGCGTTGTTGATATTAGAGACCGGACATTCCTTATGAACCAGGAATCTCTCCTGTACACGGCCGATGTGGGATATGTGTAGGGTGTCACAAGCACCCCCTGTTTGGACTCATCGTCCTCGATGAGCCCGAGAAGTCACCATCCTTGGTGAGGTATGTCCCACATCCCGAACGACACAGGAGTGGCTCTGATACCATTCTCTAACACCCAGCCCCTCACACCAACAATATTGTCCGCTTTGCCCACGAGGAGCTCACGGATTTGCTTTTGGTTGCCCGGGTGAAAACTTCCCAGGGAGGTCACCCATCCCTGGACTGCTCCCACCTGAGCACGCTTAACTGTGGAGTTCTCCTCTCATCCACAGCCAATACACCCAAAACGCGTTGTTGATATTAGAGACCGGACATTCCTTATGAACCAGGAATCTCTCCTGTCCACGGCCGATTTGGGATATGTGTAGGGTGTCACAACTTGAAAGCTCTTTCACTCTTGAAACAATCTTCTTGTTAAAATAGGAGAACGCAACCTGTTTATCATCATACTTGTATTTGATCTCCATTTTACAAATATTCCCTAATGTTTCAAAAGTCAAACCCATTACATCTTCTTTAATGGTAAGAGTTGTCAAAACATTGTTATTATTTACAATCTCAAGTTCATCATGTTAAGAGAGTCTCTATTCTGTGACTTCAGGAATCTCCGTACCCAACAACTCGCCAGCCTCAAACTTTCTCCTCTTATATGCCTTGGCATGCGATTTATCAATGACTTGAATGATGTGCACATACAAGCATACGTCATTTTGAGCTTGTTCGTCACTGAGCTTAGGAAAATATTGATCATGAAGGTAAGAATTATAGCTTGGGTGCAGAAGTTTGAGTTTCGAAGGATCAAACACCTTAATGCTCTTTTCTTTCTTCTTAGAATCATTTCTCAGCAACACTAGCTCCTTTGTTCTTCCCACATATCCCCACTCAGCTATGGGATATGTATACTGATTTCCTTCTATGATCTTAATCGAAGCTAAGTTCTTATTAGAGTATCCAACTCTCTTGAAAAATTCATTATCAACTAATGAGGAGGAGCTAAATTTAGAACTTCTTTGCCTTTGAACTCTTCTTTTGTGCTCGGAATCTTCTCTTCTAGCTTCTTTAAGCACATCATCCTTGAACTTTGTTGGACCCTGAAAGGATCATATATGCCAATTCAAGTGGTGGTTGATGGTTGCTTTGCTGGAATTCTCCTGAAGTCTAAAAAGATATGCGGATGAAGAATCTGCAACAAATAAGAAGACAAGTGTCGGTTATCTGCATTTGTATATGTGGATGACCATTGAACAAATGCTCACAAGTATTTGTTCTTCCTCATTAACAAATGCGGACAGCCGAACAAATCCTGATAACTGCTTGTACATCCGCATTTACTAATGCGGATGCTCAGCAACAAATGCGCATAAGTGTTTTTCATCCCCATTTGTCAATGCTGATGACCAAACACCAATGCTGAAGAACATTAAGAAATGCTGATGAAGATCAAGACATCCGCATTAGTTAATGCGGATGAACAGAAGAAAATGCTGAAGAGACTTTTGTACTTAGACTAGCTTCTTGATGTATAGTACAAAGGTAGTTTAGTAATTTTGTAAAGGCTTTTTGTTAGCCTATAAATAGAATAGAAAACCCTACTTCTGGGTAACTTTATTCTTAGACAATCATAATATTACGAATCTTCGACAGTCGCATGTTTTAAGTGGTGCCTTGTTACTGTATTTTGCTAAACCCTAGCATTCATTGTAACTTTTCACCATAATTAATTCAAAGCATTTATGAGTATTTCGAGCATGCAATGATTTGTGATTATATCATTCCGTAGTGTAATTACTGACTCTATCATCATATTCGATCATAGTTGATTCACATCAACTAAGAATATCATTCTCACAACCCAGTCTATTTGCATCAGAGCTTTGGCTCTCGGTTCATCTTCAAATCTGTTCAGATCTAAACTAAAACTCGATTGATCTGGTGATTGAGTAACTGTTACCGAGTTCATCAACATCTAACATGTATCATTGCTGAAATCTCCTTCAAAACATCGACTGATTCGCTGTTCAACTGTACTGAACCAATAACAGATCTTCGAACATCTTATTTTGCTCAAATATCAGAACAACAACATCATCAACATCATAAATTTCTGACCTAAAAGTTAACAGTGTAGTTACAACAACAATTCTCGTACTGTTTTCTCAAACAACCAACTGCTAATGTTCACAAGAACCATCACAATAATCAAAACTTAGACTGTTTGACAACTTGGACTTATAAATTAAACTAATCCTTATTCAAACAATCTAAAACAAGCTTATTACAATGGATTTAGTTAACTTTTCTGAACTTGGTCATACTCCTAAACCTCCTATGCTTAAACACAAATCTGAGTTTAAGCAATGGAGAATCAGGTTTATGAATTATATTACAGGTGTAGATCCGGATTATTGGATTTCCATATGCAAAGGACCTTACATCCATGTGTCACTCTCGGCTGACCAAGCTGTACTATACAAAAAAGCAAGAATACCCATTAAAGATCCCAACTTAACCCTTGATGATGATGAGTATAAGAAGATAAAGATTGACCTCAAAGCCTACTCCATTCTCACACAAGCACTAAAAATGGATGCACTCAAATATGGAACAACAAAAGCTGTGTGGGATGCACTGCTCATTATGTGTGAAGGAAGCAGTGAAGTAGCTGAAATCAACAAAGACGTGCTGGTCAATCAGTATGAAACCTTCCACCACCAAAGGGAGTCAATCTCAAAACAATTGCATCGGTTTGTGCAGTTAATCAATGATCTTAAGACTATGGGGGTTACATATAAGGAAAAGGATATGAACAAGAAGATGTTACATAGTCTTCCTGAGAGTTGGAAGCAAAATATAACCATGCTGAAAAACACACTTGATCTAGAAAGCACTAGTCTGGACACAATGATTGCAAAAATTGAAGCTCTTGAACTTGATGAAAGGAGCAGGAACCTTAGTGGACCACAAGTCACTAAGGAATACAAATTTCCTTCAGAAACTCATTCTATGGAAAATGCATTCATTACTGAAGAAGATGATTTTCCCTCATCAAGAGATCAAACAAAATCAACCGGATTCATTGCTGCTCCATCAACCAACAAGCCATCAAAATCATCTCAATCAACTGGATTCACTGCCACTCCCTTAAACATGCCTGCAGACCAGAAAGCTAAAGAGCAAAAGGCTACTTACAATGCCTTTGTTGCAAGCTTTGAAGCATACTTAGGAGGAAGACTCACATCTGCACATCTAATCCCATAAGATTTAGAAGAAATGGATCCTAATGATGTAGAAGAAATGGACCTACAGTGGCAAATGGCTATCATAGCCATGCGGGATAAAAAGTTTTTAAGGAGGGGAAGAAAGCTAAGTCTGGATGAGAATACCAATCTTGAATATGACAAATCCAAGGTTAAATGCTTCAACTGTGGTATGACTGGCCACTTTTCAAGAGAATGCAATGCTCCAAACAGAAACAACAACACCTTTTAGATAAGTTCTCAGGGCCAATCATCATCACAACCATACTCAAGCTTCCAATCAAACAATCAACATCAATATCACTATCAAAGTCAATATCAACAACCTTACCAAAGTTAGACTCAACTAACCAATCAAGCCCATGGAAGCAGCCAACCTACTTCTAATGCTCTTGTCATTAGACAAGATGGAGTATGTGATTAGAGCCTGTATGATGAGGAGGTGAAGCCTCAATTTTAAAATCATTCTCTTATGGCTCACATAAATGATGGTCCATCTCCTATGCCATCCTAGGTAAAATCTAATCTTTGTAGTGACAAATGCATTGCTGAACTGCAGGGATATCTGAGCATAATCACAAATTGGTAGCTAAAATTTAGGAAGAAAAAGAAAAATAAGATATTGTTATACGTGAAATGAAGAGTTTTGAGATTAAAATCAAATCAATAATTCTTGATATTGAAAAATTGCTTGCGGAAAACTATACTTTGTAGTTGAAAATGAAAAATTAGCTCAAATGTTAACTCAATCCAAAGCTGAGCAATAGCCACTAAAGTGAAACTTCAAAAGTTTCAACTGTTTTCCGCTAAGGTGTAAGAGATGCTAGATTCACAAATGGATCCTAACGACATGACTGGGATTGGATACAATTCATGTCCACCTCTATAGAATGAGAATTACACTGTCATGCCTGAGTCACTCACTCTTTCTGAACAAATTGAACCTAAGACTATTGAACCTAAATCAGTAGTTTCACAGATAACAAATCCTCAAAATAAACCAAGTGTGTATATTGAAACATATGAGGACAAAATCAAGTTAGGTCATCCAATCAAAATCAAAGAGTGCTTAGACAAGTCTGTGAATGTCATTAAACCAAGGAGCTCAATTAAAGCAATATTGCCTTTTATAAAGTTTATCCCTAAAATTCACTAACAAAAAAGGAAGGTTGAAGTCACTGTAAAACCATCTACTGAAAGCAAATCTGATTGTGAGATCAAATCTCCAAACAATTCAATCAAATCAGACAATGTTTCATATTAAAACAAAGGAAAAACTCCTCTAAGTTCAAAGACAAAGTTAAAAACAAATCCTCAATCATCAAAACCAAAGCAAGGTGTTGGTTTTGATATTTTCAATAAAGATCAGGTAAATCAGCAAGAATAGGAGGATAGAAAAAGCAAAAGGAAACAAAATCAGCCTAAAAGAGTCAAAAATAGTAGTATTGTGAAACAAACTACTAAAATGGCTGAAGTTTGTTTCCTCACCAAAATCAAAGAGTAAGGCTCAGTTGAAAACTGGTAAATCTACTAAGGCATCAACATCAAGATCAGTATCAAGAGAAAAACACATGCATTGTGACGTGTGTGAAATGTCAAATCAGAGAACAGATGAGTGTTATTTCAATCATTACTGCTCAATTTGTAACATGAACAACCATTCCACCAAAAGTTGTTATTTTAACAAAGATTGTGCTGTCTATGATAAGACTAATCATAATACATCTGATTGTTTCTTCAAACAAAAAGGCTTGAGAATCTCACAAATGAAGCCCATCTCACCAATCTCAACTGTGAAACCAAAATCAGGAGGCCTTTTTATAACAAACAATCGAGGGTCTCAACTTCTAATGATGACTTCTATAATCAGAAGGAGTTGATGAGTGTCAAAAGAAATGTAAACCAAAATATCAAACAAACACATGATTCATTCAAGAAATAACTCAAAAATGAGATTTGAAAATCAAAGACGAGTCAAATTTTTTGAAAGGAACAGGGACCAAAGGTTTGAATACTCTTCTTACTCCTCAATTGAAGTTGATGAGATGAAATCGGCAAGATCTCAACATACATCCAACAAAACTTCATCCTTTAAATCTTAGTTCAGAGGAAAAAATCAAGAAGTTACTGTCATGGATAGGAATGGGAAACCCAAGACCATCATGGCTTGGGTTCCAAATTCTAACTAATTCTTTTTATGCTTGTAGGGTCGTCCATATAGGTCCAATAGCATATGGTATGTGGACAGTAGATCCTCGTAACACATGACTGGAGACAGTTCCCTCCTTCATGACTTCAAGCATATTCAAGGAACTACTGTGGCATTTGGTGGAGATTCACAAGGTGGACAAATTATAGGTGAATGATTTGTGACAAATGGGACACAGGGCTTTGATTGAGTGAACTATTATGAACAACTGAATTTCATTCTACTCAGCGTATCACAGATATGCGAAACAAAATATTCCACTCTTTTAACTTACACCAATTGTTACATTCTGAAACCAGGATTTTAAATTCTTGAAGGATGGGTTGTATTGAAAACTCCAAGGAAGAATAATACCTATGTTTTAAACCTTAATTATGCTTCTCCCAAAGAAGAAACATGTCTTTTGTCAAAAGCATCTGTTGATGAGTCATAACTTTGGCATAGACGTTTGGGACATACAAATTTCAAAAACATCAATAGACTGGTCAAGGGAACCATGTAATTATGTTACCTTATAAAGAATTTCATTTTATTGACAATTATTCAGCTTGTCTCAAAGGGAAACAACATAAGTCTTCCCACAAGCCAAAGCTTGTGAACACAAACAATTCTTTAACGCCCGGAATAAAGTCGAAACGAGCCAATTAATAATAATGGGCTTAGCCGGGATTATTTAAAGAAAATACGCTATGGACCGAGTAGACCTCGCGGGTTATGTGTTCGGTGAGTTTAAGGTCCTGGGAACGCCCGGTATATATGAACGAATCAGCTTGAGCCACTCTCATTTGCACTCAACACCCAACTTCTAGAGAGAGAGAGTGTAGAGAGAGAAAGTGGAGAGAAAGTGGTGATTCAAGGTTTGGTTGATCAAGAGATTGAAGATCGGTGTTCGTTAGCATCCAAACAACAAGAAAATACCAAGAATCCAGGTAAGAAACATCGTTTAATCATTTCTTTGACGGTAAACCCGGATTCTAGGGCTTGGGGTTTTTGAAAGTGGCCAAGAATCGCCCAAAACTCACGTTTTTGTGTAAAAAAACATGGAATGAGTTAGATATAGCTTCATGGATGATAAACAAAGGATTTGGGTGTAAAAGATTAAAGTTTTGGGTCAAAAATGGGTTGGTTCGTAATTTCAGCCCGTTATGCGAAACTGGGTGTTCATCCAGCGAAATTATGCAGTCGTCCAGCGAAAATATGGATCTTCAGGTGAAACTATAGTTTCGTAGGTAGATTCGAGGACTTGAATTTTCAACGAAAGTTGGGCGAAACTGGAAGCGAAACTGGCAGCAAAGATGCCAACGAAACTGCCAGCGAAACTGGCAGCGAAACTGCTGGCGAAATTAGCAGCAAACCTGTTGATCATGTAGTGAAATTAGGCAGAAATTAAGCCCTTTGAGTGTTAACTTATCTGCAGGTTGTTATTTGTGACCCTTCGCGCTAACCTGGTAGCACGACCCCAGCCAAGGGCATTGCCCCTTGGACCCCACTAGGGGCTGCTGCCCCTAGGACCCCGCTGTCAGGGGCTGCCACCCCCGAACCCCCGTTGTTCCACAGCGGGTTGGTTTTGTTCTGTGGTGACCTGTTCTTGGTGCATGTTTATGTGTTTTTGAATGGATGATCCATGATGTTCATGATGATGTGTGATGGGGTACGTGATGTTTATGTGATGCTATGTATGTTCATGATATGTTTCCTTATGTTCCTTATTACGTATTATGATGTGACTTTACGTGGTGTGATTCTGATAATGAACGTAAAGTATTATCTTAACAAAGCAAAAGATTTAAGATAATGAAAGTGGAACATAATGAAAGAATATATGAAAGTCTTGCAAGCAAATGCAAAGGGGTTCACAACTCAATGAGAGTTGTTAGCCCGACTGTGTGTTATAGCGTGCGATCTTGGCTGACCCATGAGGGTTCACACAGAGGAGTCAGTCTTGGTGACTGCTCCATACGTGCGATATGGGATCCTCGTCGCTTAGCCCTAAATGATATGGCTTTGTGCCCAAGAGGGGGGTTAAGCATACGACAAGATCTAGATAGAAGTGAAAGATAATAAAAAGTGCAAAAAGTGCAAAAAAGTGTGAAACGTACGAAACGTGCGATATGTACGAAATGAACGATGATGGAATATAATAAATATTACCTTGATGTATGTACGATGTATGATCACGTGCGATAGTAAAGAAAATGTTTTAACAGAAGAAAGGTAATATATATTTATAAATCTAGAACTCACTCAGCAACGCTGACTTTTATGTATTTTCCAGTTGGCAGGTAATGATTGCTAGGGATGTCACGGGCGCAGCTACTTAGCATGTTTTTGAAATGGCATCCATTTTATATAACGATGATGTTTTTGTGATGTAATGCAAACAAATGATAATTTTGTAATGGTTGACAATGTTGTATTATATTGCAAAAGTAATTATTTATATATGAAATGATTTAGCAAATTTAAAGGTATGTTTTATGTTTATGTGCGATGATTGTCTAACTGTGAGCGTCCCGAGAACTGGGCCTTACAAGTTAGTATCAGAGCCAAAGTTTAAGTTAAACTGGTAAACATTTTCAAAAGAAATCTAAACTTAAACAAAAAATGGGACAAAAGGGAGGGGATGCCAGTCCGAGTAGCTATATGCCATTAGGTATTTTCTTTAATGTTAACTGGTATTATGTGCGCATGATTATTTGGTCTTTTTATCTTTAGTAGATTTAGATACAGATGTAGTCAGGATAGGAAACGCTTGGTGTATGAAGAGTAAAGTAAGTGGCTAATCACAACTAGCCACTGTAATTAGGGACTTACTATACTTGACATAAACCAAGCTATTACCTTGAATGATCGTGTTAGTGTTTGGATGTTATAGCGTGTTAGAGGATGGCCGGTGGTAGATCTTCAATGGCTTTGTGATGCGGAGGTCGTGGTGGATGTGGTGCTGGACCACGGGTCACGAGGGGAAGGGCTAGGGCTGAAGAGATGGCCCATGAAGAGCCCGAGATCCCACATCCAGAGGGTGGTGATGAGAGTGCTAATCTAAGGGCCTTAGTGAAGGAGGCTATGGTGGAGGAGGTTGACCAGGTCATGCAGACGATCTTGTCGTTTATGGTGACTGAGGTGATTAAAGCTGTTAGGGAAGGAGAGAGAAGGAAAAGGAGGAGGCCCACGGAAGAAAGGGAGCAACCAGAGACTGAGACGGTGGTCTCCGATGGAGGAGGGGGAGGAGCTTGTGTAAGAAACTGCACGAGGCTGTAATTATGGGGCATTCCAAAGATGCAAGCCCCCTACTTTTGATGGCAATGGCACTACTACTGCTTCCCATCGATGGGTGAGGGAGATGGAAGTTGTGCTCGATATCAGCGAGTGTAGGGAGGACTAGTAGGTAAAGTTTGCTACCAAATCATTTGTGGACTCGGGCTTGTGTTGGTGGGACAATATCGTCCAGGCCGAGGGTAGTAGGGGGGTTGGAAGGATGAGGTGGAACGAGTTGAAGAAGTTGGTGAACGAGGAGTTCTGTCCTCATAGGGAGCTTTATAAGGTTAAGAGGGAGTTTCTGCAGCTAGAGGCGGGAACCATGACACATCAACAATACACCACCAAATTCAAAGAGATGGCACGGCAGGTGCCGGATTAGGTGATTTCCGCATCACGAAAGATCAATAAGTATATTCAGGGTTTGTTGGTGGACATCCACAGGAACATGATTGCCACGCGGCCAGGTACATTCAGGACGGTGGTTGACCTGGCTGGAACGCTATTTGATGAGCGAGAGGTGGTGGTGACTGAGGTGAGGAAGAAAGGTGGTGGTGACCGGAACTAGAATGGGAAACGGTTTGGACGTGGCGGGGCCGCTCCAAACAATAAGGTTGCGACGGTGGATGACCGGCTTGTGGTCACACCCGGTGCGGGGTTGAAGAGATGTGGTAAATGCGGGAAGGAGCAATCTGGAGAATGCAAATGGGGATCAAACACCTGCTTCAAATGTGGGAAGCCTGGTCATATGGCGAGAGAGTGTGGGGTTATAAGGTGTTACAACTGTAGAGAAAATGGCGATCTGAGCAGGGAGTGCAAGAAGCCGAGGGCGGAGAGTTTTGGGGCATGGAAGAAGACCGGAACTGAAGGGCAAAGGGCGAGCGCCAGGGCATTTACAATGAATCTGGAGGAGGCTAGGACGGACCCCGATATGGTGTCATGTATGTTTCTAGTGAACCAAACTCTTGCATTTGTGTTATTTGATTCTGGTGCTAGTAGGAGTTCATTTCAGCTGTCTTTTGTGCTAAGTTGCCCATTAGGAGTAGAAGTATTGGTGAGCCCTTCGATGTAGAAACTACCATAGGTAAGTCTACCCGGATTTCTGAGATGATGGAAGGATGTGACATAGAATTAGAAGGTCATAAGTTTTCTGTTAGACCGTTCGTGATGACCTTAGGCGGTTTCGATGTAGTCCTAGGAATGGATTTGTTGGCGGACTACGAGGCGAATATCGTATGTCGCAAGAAGATGGTCAGACTAACAGCGCCTGACGGGATTTTGGTGATGATTTTGGTGACGAATATCGTATGGACCGAGTAGACCTCGCGGGTTATGTGTTCGGCGAGTTTAAGGTCCCGGGAATGCCTGGTATATATGAACCGGTCAGCTTGAGCCACTCTCATTTGCACTCAACACCCAACTTCTAGAGAGAGAGAGAGTAGAGAGATAAAGTGGAGAAAAAGTGGTGATTCAAGGCTCGGTTGATCAAGAGATTGAAGATCTGTGTTCGTGGGCATCCAAACCAAGAAAAGACCAAGAATCCAGGTAAAACACATCGTTTCTTTGAGGGTAAACCCGGATTCTAGGGCTTGGGGTGTTTAGAAGTGGCAAAAAATCGCCTAAAACTCACGTTTTTGTGTAAGAAAACATATAATAAGCTTAGATATAGCTTCATGGATGATAAAAAAAGGATTTGGGTGTAAAAGATGTAAGTTTTGGGTAAAAAATGGGTTGGTTTGTAATTTCAGCCCGTTCTGCGAAACAGGGTGTTTCATCTAGCGAATTTATGCTGTCGTCCAGCGAAAATATGGATCTTCCGGCAAAACTATAGTTTCGCAGGTAGATTCGCGGACTTGAATTTCCAATGAAAGTTGGGCAAAACTGGCAATGAAACTCAGCAAAACTGCCAGCAAAACTAGCAACGAAACTCCTGGCAAAACTAGCAGCAAAACTGCTGATCATGCAGCAAAATTAGCAGCAAAATTAGGCAGAAATTAATCCTTTTGAGTGTTAACTTATCTGCAGGCTATGATTTGTGACCCTTCGCGCTGACCTGGCACACGGCCCCAGCCAGGGGCGTTGCCCCTTGGACCCCACTAGGGACTGCTGCCCCTAGGACCCCGATGTCAGGAATTGCCGCCCCCGAACCCTAGCTGTCTTGCGGAGGGTCGGTTATGTTCTGTGTTGACTTTTTTCTTTATGCATGTGTATGTGTTTGTGAATGGATGACGCATGATGTTCATGATGATGTGTGATGGGCTATATAATGTTAATGTGATGCTATGTATGTTCATGATATGTTTCCTTATGTTCCTTATTACTTATTCTGATGTGACTTTACGTGGTATGATTCTGATAATGAACGTAAAGTATTATCTTAATGAAGCAAAAGATTTAAGATAATGAAAGTGGAACATAATGAAAGAATGTATGAAAGTCTTGCAAGCAAATGTAAAGGGGTTCACAACTAAATGAGAGTTGTTAGCCCGACTGTGTGTTATAACGTGCGATCTTGGCTGACCCATGAGGGTTCACACAGAGGAGTCAGTCTTGGTGACTGCTCCATACGTGCGATATGGGATCCTCGTCGCTTAGCCCTAAATGATATGGCTTTGTGCCCAAGAGGGGGGTTAAGCATATGACAGGATCTGGATAGAAGTGAAAGATAATAAAAAGTGCAAAAAGTGCGAAACGTACGAAACATGCGATATGTACGAAATGAACGATGATAGAATATAATAAATATTACCTTGATGTATGTATGATGTATGATCACGTGCGATAATAAAGAAAATATTTTAGCAGAAGAAAGGTAATATATTTTTATAAATCTAGAACTCACTCAGCAACGCTGACTTTTATGTATTTTCCAGTTGGCAGGTAATGATTGCTAGGGATGGCACGAGCGCAGCTACTTAGCATGTTTTTGAAATGGCATCCATTTTATATAACGATGATGTTTTTGTGATGTAATGCAAACAAATGATAATTTTGTAATGCTTGACAATGTTGTATTATTTTGCAAAAGCAATTATTTATATATGAAGTGATTTTAAGTATTTCCGCTGCGATGTATTTAGCAAATTTAAAGGTATGTTTTATGTTTATGTGTGATGATTTTCCACCTATGAGCGTCCCGAGAACTAAGCCTTACAAGTTAGTATCAGAGCCAAAGTTAGTATCAGAGCCAAAGTTTAACTGAAAATGGGACAAAAGGGGGGGGGATGCCAGTCCGAGTAGCTATGTGCCATTAGGTATTTTCTTTAATGTTAACCGGTATTATGTGCCCATGATTATTTGGTCTGTTTATCTTTAGTAGATTTAGATACTGATGTAGTCAGGATAGGAAACGCTTAGGGTATGAAGAGTAAAGTAAGTGGCTAATCACAACTGTCCACTGTAATTAGGGACTTACTATTCTTGACATAAAACAAGCTATTACCTTGAATGATCGTGTTAGTGTTTGGATGTTATAGCGTGTTAGAGGATGGCCGGTGGTAGATCTTCAATGGCTTTGCAAGGCGGAGGTCGTGGTGGATGTGGTGTTGGACCACGGGTCACGAGGGGAAGGGCTAGGGCTGAAGAGATGGCCCATGAAGAGCCCGAGATCACTCATCCGGAGGGTGGTGATGAGAGTGCTAATCTAAGGGCCTTAGTGAAGGAGGCTATGGTGGAGGAGGTTCACCAGGTCATGCAGACGATCTTGTCGTTTATGGTGACTGAGGTGATTAAAGCTGTTAGGGAAGGAGAGAGAAGGAAAAGGTGGAGGCCCACGGAAGAAATGGAGCAACTAGAGACTGAGACGGTGGTCTCCGATGAGGAGGAGTAGGAGAAGCATGTGTAAGAAACTGCACGAGGCTGTAATTATAGGGCATTCCAAAGATGCAAGCCCCCTACTTTTGATGGCAATGGCACTGCTACTGCTGCCCATCGATGGGTGAGGGAGATGGAAGCTGTGCTCGATATCAGCGAGTGTAGGGAGGACCAGAAGGTAAAGTTTGCTACCTACTCATTCGTGGACTCGGCCTTGTGTTGGTGGGACAATATCGTCCAGCCGAGGGTAGTAGGGGGGTTGGAAGGATGAGGTGGAACGAGTTGAAGAAGTTGGTGATCGAGTTCTGTCCTCAAAGGGAGCTTTATAAGGTTTAGAGGGAGTTTCTGCAGCTAGAGGCGGGAACCATGACACATCAACAATACACCACCAAATTCAAAGAGATGGCACGGTTGGTGCCGGATCAGGTGACTCCCGCATCACGAAGATCAATAAGTATATTCAGGGTTTGTCGGTGGACATCCACAGGCACATGATCGCCGCGCGGCCAGGTACGTTCAGGACGGTGGTTGACCTGGCTGGAACGCTATATGATGAGCGAGAGGTGGTGGTGACTGAGGTGAGGAATAAAGGTGGTGGTGACCGGAACTAGAATGGGAAACGGTTTAGACGTGGCGGGGCCGCTCCAAACAATAAGGTTGCGAAGGTGGATGACCGGCTTGTGGTCACACCCGCTGCGGGGTTGAAGAGATGTGGTAAATGCGGGAAGGAGCATTTTGGAGAATGCAAATGGGGATCAAACACCTGCTTCAAATGTGGGAAGCCTGGTCACATGGCAAGAGAGTGTGGGGTTATAAGGTGTTACGACTGTAGAGAAAACGGCGATCTGAGCATGGAGTGCAAGAAGCCGAGGGCAGAGAGTTCCGGGGCATGGAAGAAGACCGGAACTGAAGGGCAAAGGGCGAGCGCCAGGGCATTTACAATGAATCGGGAGGAGGCTAGGACGGACCCCGATGTGGTGTCATGTATGTTTCTAGTGAACCAAACTCTTGCATTTGTGTTATTTGATTCTGGTGCTAGTAGGAGTTTCATTTCAGCTGTCTTTTGTGCTAAGTTGCCCATTAGGAGTAGAAGTATTGGTGAGCCTTCGATGTAGAAACTACCATAGGTAAGTCTACCAGGATTTCTGAGATGATAGAAGGATGTGACATAGAATTAGAAGTTCATCAGTTTCCTGTTAGACCGTTCGTGATGTCCTTAGGCGGTATCGATGTAGTCCTAGGAATGGATTATTTGGAGGACTACGAGGCGAATATCGTATGTCGCAAGAAGATGGTCAGACTAACAGCGACTGACGGGATTTTGGTGACGAATATCGTATGGACAGAGTAGACCTCGCGGGTTATGTGTTCGACGAGTTTAAGGTCCCGGAAATGCCTGGTATATATGAACTGGTCAGCTTGAGCCACTCTCATTTGCACTCAACACCCAACTTCTAGAGAGAGAGAGTAGAGAGATAAAGTGGAAAAAAAGTGGTGACTCAAGGCTCGGTTGATCAAGAGATTGAAGATCTGTGTTCCTGGGCATCCAAACCAAGAAAAGACCAAGAATCCAGGTAAAACACATTGTTTTCTTGAGGGTAAACCTGGATTCTAGGGCTTGGGGTGTTTAAAAGTGGCAAAGAATCGCCCAAAACTCACGTTTTTGTGTAAGAAAACATATAATAAGCTTAGATATAGCTTCATGGATGATAAAAAAAGGATTTGGGTGTAAAAGATTTAAGTTTTGGGTAAAAAATGGGTTGGTTTGTAATTTCAGCCCGTTCTGCGAAACTGGGTGTTCATCCAGTGAAATTATGCTGCCCTCCAGTGAAACTATGGATCTTCCAGCAAAACTATAGTTTCGCAGGTAGATTCGCGGACTTGAATTTCCACTGAAAGTTGGGCAAAACTGGCAACGAAACTGGCAGCGAAGATGCCAGCGAAACTGCCAGCGAAAGTAGCAGCGAAACTCCTGGCGAAACTAGCAGCGAAACTGCTGATCATGCAGCGAAATTAGTAGCGAAATTAGCAGTGAAATAAGGCAGAAGTTAATCCTTTTGAGTGTTAACTTATCTGCAGGCTAGGATTTGTGACCCTTCGCGCTGACCTGGCAGCACGGCCCCAGCCAGGGGCGTTGCCCCTTGGACCCCACTAGGGACTGCTCCGCCTAGGACCTCGCTGTCAGGAATTGCCGCCCCCGAACCCTCGCTGTCCCGCGGAGGGTCGGTTATGTTCTGTGGTGACTTGTTCTTGGTGCATGCGTATGTGTTTGTGAATGGATGATGCATGATGTTCATGATGATGTGTGATGGGCTATGTGATGTTAATGTGATGCTATGTATGTTCATGATATGTTTCCTTATGTTCCTTGTTACGTATTATGATGTGACTTTACGTGGTATAATTCTGATAATGAACGTAAAGTATTATCTTAACGAAGCAAAAGATTTAAGATAATGAAAGTGGAACATAATGAAAGAATGTATGAAAGTCTTGCAAGCAAATGTAATGTGGTTCACAACTCAATGAGAGTTCTTAGCCTGACTGTGTGTTACAGTGTGCGATCTTGGCTGACCCATGAGGGTTCACACAGAGGAGTCAGTCTTGGTGAGTGCTTCATACGTGCGATATGGGATCCTCATCGCTTAACCCTAGATGATATGGCTTTGTGCCCAAGAGGGGGGTTAAGCATACGATAGGATCTAGATAGAAGTGGAAGATAATAAAAAGTGCAAAAAGTGCGAAAGGTACGAAACGTGCGATATGTACGAAATGAATGATGATGGAATATAATAAATATTACCTTGATGTATGTACGATGTATGATCACGTGCGATAGTAAAGAAAATGTTTTAACAGAAGAAAGGTAATATATTTTTATAAATCTAGAACTCACTCGGCAACGCTGACTTTTATGTATTTTCCAGTTGGCAGGTAATGATTGCTAGGGATGGCACGGGCGCAGCTACTTAGCATGTTTTTGAAATGGCATCCATTTTATATAACGATGATGTTTTTGTGATGTAATGCAAACAAATGATAATTTTGTAATGCTTGACAGTGTTGTATTATTTTGCAAAAGCAATTATTTATATATGAAATGATTTTAAGTATTTCCGCTGTGATGTATTTAGCAAATTTAATGGTATGTTTTATGTTTATGTGCGATGATTGTCCAACTATGAGCGTCCCGAGAACTGGGCCTTACAAGTTAGTATCAGAGCCAAAGATTAAGTGAAACCGGTAAATATTTTCAAAAGAAATCTAAACTTAAACTGAAAATGGGACAAAAGGGAGGGGATGCCAGTCCGAGTAGCTATGTGCCATCAGGTATTTTCTTTAATGTTAACCGGTATTATGTGCGCATGATTATTTGGTCTGTTTATCTTTAGTAGATTTAGATACTGATGTAGTCAGGATAGGAAACGCTTGGGGTATGAAGAGTAAAGTAAGTGGCTAATCACAACTAGCCACTGTAATTAGGGACTTACTATACTTGACATAAACCAAGCTATTACCTTGAATGATCGTGTTAGTGTTTGGATGTTATAGCGTGTTAGAGGATGGCCGGTGGTAGATCTTCAATGGCTTTGCGAGGAAGAGGTCGTGGTGGATGTGGTGCTGGACCACGGGTGACGAGGGGAAGGGCTAGGGCTGAAGAGATGGCCCATGAAGAGCCCGAGATCACTCATCCGGAGGGTGGTGATGAGAGTGCTAATCTAAGGGCCTTATTGAAGGAGGCTATGCTGGAGGAGGTTAACCAGGTCATGCAGACGATCTTGTCGTTTATGGTGACTGAGGTGATTAAAGCTGTTAGGGAAGGAGAGAGAAGGAAAAGGAGGAGGCCCATGGAAGAAAGGGAGCAACCAGAGACTGAGGAGGAGGAGGAGGAGCATGTGTAAGAAACTGCACGAGGCTGTAATTATAGGGCATTCCAAAGATGCAGGCCCTCTACTTTTGATGGCAATGGCATTGCTACTGCTGCCCATCGATGGGTGAGGGAGATGGAAGTTGTGCTCGATATTAGCGAGTGTAGGGAGGAACAGAAGGTAAAGTTTTCTACCTACTCATTCGTGGACTCGGCCTTGTGTTGGTGGGACAATATCGTCCAGGCCGAGGGTAGTAGGGGGGTTGGAAGGATGAAGTGGAACGAGTTGAAGAAGTTGGTGATCGAGGAGTTCTGTCCACATAGGGAGCTTTGTAAGGTTAAGAGGGAGTTTCTGCAGCTAGAGGCGGGAACCATGACACATCAACAATACACCACCAAATTCAAAGAGATGGCACGGCTGGTGCCGGATCAGGTGACTCCCGCATCACGAAGATCAATAAGTATATTCAGGGTTTGTCGGTGGACATCCACAGGCACATGATTGCCGCGCGACCAGGTACGTTCAGGACGGTGGTTGACCTGGCTGGAACGCTATATGATGAGCAAGAGGTGGTGGTGGCTGAGGTGAGGAAGAAAGGTGGTGGTGACCGAAACTAGAATGGGAAACGGTTTGGACGTGGCGGGGCCGCTCTAAACAATAAGGTTGCGAAGGTGGATGACCGGCTTGTGGTCACACCCGGTGCGGGGTCGAAGAGATGTGGTAAATGCGGGAAGGAGCATTCTGGAGAATGCAAATGGGGATCAAACACCTTCTTCAAATGTGGAAAGCCTGGTCATATGGTGAGAGAGTGTGGGGTTATAAGGTGTTACAACTGTAGAGGAAACGGCGATCTGAGCATGGAGTGCAAGAAGCCGAGGGCGGAGAGTTCCGGGGCATGGAAGAAGACCGGAACTGAAGGGCAAAGGGCGAGCGCCAGGGCATTTACAATGAATCGGGAGGATGCTAGGATGGACCCTGATGTGGTTTCATGTATGTTTCTAGTGAACCAAACTCTTGCATTTGTGTTCTTTGATTATGGTGCTAGTAGGAGTTTCATTTCAGCTGTCTTTTGTGCTAAGTTGCCCATTAGGAGGAGAAGTATTGGTGAGCCCTTCGATGTAGAAACTACCATAGGTAAGTCTACCAGGATTTCTGAGATGATAGAAGGATGTGACATAGAATTAGAAGGTCATATGTTTCCTGTTAGACCGTTCGTGATGACCTTAGGCGGTTTCGATGTAGTCCTAGGAATGGATTTGTTGGCGGACTACGAGGCGAATATCGTAAGTCGCAAGAAGATCGTCTGACTAACAGCGCCTGACGGGATTTTGGTGACGATTTTGGTGACGAATATCGTATGGAACGAGTAGACCTCGCGGGTTATGTGTTCGGCGAGTTTAAGGTCCCGGGAGTGCCTGGTATATATGAACCGGTCAGCTTGAGCCACTCTCATTTGCACTCAACACCCAACTTCTAGAGAGAGAGAGAGTAGAGAGATAAAGTGGAGAAAAAGTGGTGATTCAAGACTCGGTTGATCAAGAGATTGAAGATCTGTGTTCCTGGGCATCCAAACCAAGAAAAGACCAAGAATCCAGGTAAAACACATCGTTTCTTTGAGGGTAAACCCGGATTCTAGGGCTTGGGGTGTTTAAAAGTGGCAAAGAATCGCCCAAAACTCATGTTTTTGTGTAAGAAAACATATAATAAGCTTAGATATAGCTTCATGGATGATAAAAAAAGGATTTGGGTGTAAAAGATTTAAGTTTTGGGTAAAAAAATGGGTAATTTCAGCCCGTTCTGCGAAACTGGGTGTTCATCCAGCGAAATTATGCAGTCGTCCAGCGAAACTATGGATCTTCCAGCAAAACTATAGTTTCCTAGGTAGATTCGCGGATTTGAATTTCCAATGAAAGTTGGGCAAAACTGGCAACGAAACTGGCAGCGAAGATGCCAGCGAAACTGCCAGCGAAAGTAGCAGCGAAACTCCTGGCGAAACTAGCAGCGAAACTGCTGATCATGCAGCGAAATTAGTAGCGAAATTAGCAGCGAAATTAGGCAGAAGTTAATCCTTTTGAGTGTTAACTTATCTGCAGGCTATGATTTGTGACCCTTCGCGCTGACCTGGCAGCACGGCCCCAGCCAGGGGCGTTGCCCATTGGACCCCACTACGGACTGCTGCCCCTAGGACCCCGCTATCAGGGGTTGCCGCCCCCGAACCCTCGCTGTCCCGCGGAGGGTCGGTTATGTTCTGTGGTGACTTGTTCTTGGTGCATGTGTATGTGTTTGTGAATGGATGATGCATGATGTTTATGATGATGTGTGATGGGCTATGTGATGATAATGTGATGCTATGTATGTTCATGATATGTTTCCTTATGTTCCTTATTACGTATTATGATGTGACTTTACGTGGTGTGATTCTGATAATGAACGTAAAGTATTATCTTAACGAAGCAAAAGATTTAAGATAATGAAATTGGAACATAATGAAAGAATGTATGAAAGTCTTGCAAGCAAATGTAATGGGGTTCACAACTCAATGAGAGTTCTTAGCCTGACTGTGTGTTACAGTGTGCGATCTTGGCTAACCAATGAGGGTTCACACAGAGGAGTCAGTCTTGGTGACTGCTCCATACGTGCGATATGGGATCCTCATCGCTTAACCCTAGATGATATGGCTTTGTGCCCAAGAGGGGGGTTAAGCATACGATAGGATCTAGATAGAAGTGAAAGATAATAAAAAGTGCGAAATGTGCGTTATGTACGAAACGTGCGATATGTACGAAATTAACGATGATGGAAGATAATAAATATTACCTTGACGTATGTACGATGTATGATTACGTGCGATAGTAAAGAAAAGTTTTTACGGAAGAAAGGTAATATATTTTTATAAAACTAGAACTCAATCAGCAACGTTGACTTTTATGTATTTTCCAGTTGGCAGGTAATGAATGCTGAGGATGGCACGGGCACAACTACTTAGCAAGTTTTTGGAATTGCATCCATTTTATATAACGATGATTTTTTTGTGATGTAATGCAAACAAATGATATTTTTGTAATAGTTGACAATGTTGCATTATTTTACAAAAGCAATTATTTATATATGAAATGGTTTTAAGTATTTCCGCTGTGACGTATTTAGCAAATTTAAAGGTATGTTTTATGTTTATGTGCGATGATTGTCCAACTGTGAGTGTCACGGGAATGGGGCCTTACAATTCTCCATTGAAGTTACTTCACACTGATCTTTTTGGACCAACTCATGTCATTAGCATTGGAAAGAAACAATATTATTTGGTGATCATAGATGATTTTTCCACATTCACATGGGTCTTCTTCTTACTTTATAAAAATGAGGCGTTTCAAATAATAAAAGATTTTATCACCAAAATTGAAAATCAACATGATCTAAAAGTTAAATCAATTAGAAGTGATAATGGGATTAAATTTAACTGGAATTGACCAAGTGTAAGAAACATCTACGGATGAACAAATTTGTTCTTCTGTAGATAATCTTCTAACTGGAAATACATGCGAGGATCTCCTATGGAGGAACACCGGTGCAGACAAGTCTAAGGGAGTAATGTGAGATCAAAGATCCATGGATGAATAACTTGTACAATGAAGAAGAACAAGTGAAGAATCCTATGGAAAGGAAGACTCCTGCGGAAGACAATATTACTGTGGAAGACCAAACACTTGTACTTGCAACATCAAGCAAGTCAAGTCAACAAGTCAAACATGGATTCCATGAGATTCGGTGTTTCCTTAATAGAAACATAAATGCCTATAAATACAAGTCCTAGGTTACACATCAAAGTACGGGCGACAGGACGGAAAACACCAAACATCACATCGATTCACACAATCAATCAAATACAATAACCCTAGCAGCCGTCGCATCAATACATTAAAACATCAACACGTTCGAAGAAAACTTTGTTACTAGCATTCATTATTTGTTCTTTTGTAATCATTAATTAGTTTTAGTGAAATACTTTTGAATCAAATCATGTTCTTTCATTTATTGTGTTGAAATCATTTTGTTCTTTATTATTAATATTCATTGTTTATGAGTTTTAATAATTAATCAATTAAGCAACGATTAATGATCATTCCGCAGTCATTAAATCGATACCAATCTAACACTGATAATTCCTGATGGCGATCCTTGTATTCACAAATGGTATCAGAGCCAAGTGCTCATTGATTTAGATTAATTAATCTATCGGTGATAGAACTGTTTAATAGAATGCTTATTTCATTCGATTTATTAGTTTTCTGATTAGATCTATTGTTTTTGAGCAAAATTGTTTTGGTGTGAATCAATTTTTAAAACAATAAAACGGTGATTTGTCCTTCAGCGAGTACTGTTTCATTGCTCGGTTAACATAGATCTATATTCACATTAATTGCATCATCGATCTATGTTATAGTTTGATATTCATCAATTGTTCAATTCAATGAACAAGTACATTAACAAAATCCTTGATTTGATACTAATTATCATTAAAAGGATTGACTGATACGACCTCAATCACTTAATTATTCATTAATTGAGTTTTGCCATTAATTAGTTCATTACTCAAATGAAATTCTGTTTTATTTGAACTCTAATACTTTACCTAAAATGAGTAACTTTGTTAGTGGATCATCACACCAACCTCCAAAGTTGGAAACAAAAGCGGATTTTAAATCCTGGAAAATCATGTTCAGGATTTATTACACTGATTCTGACTTATGGGTTTCAATTATATTTCACCCGCTCTTGGGCTTGATTATAATGACAATAATCAACCTATAAGTACAAAAGATCTGTCACCTGATGTTGTTAAAAAGGTTAAAGTCGATATTAGAGCATACAGTCTGTTTTGTATGGCTTTACCTGAAGAAATACTAATCAGGTGTGAGAATTATAAAATAGCCAATTCTTTGTGGAAGATACCTCATACACTCTGTGAAGGGAGTGATAAAATCAAAAGCATTAGGAAGGATACTCTTCGCTCACAATATGAAACATTTCATCATATTGAGGGTGAATCAATTCCTCAACAACTCCATAGGTTTATGCAATTGGTAACCAAAATGAATATCATGGAGTGGAAGTATACAAATGAGGAATTAAGCAAAAAGATGCTCCATACTTTGCCTGAAAGTTGGAAGTAAATTGTGTCCATGTTCAAAAACACCACTGATCTCAAAGCATCTGGTTTAGATACATTGGTAGCTAAAGTTGAAGCTCTTGAAATGGATGAAAAATCAAGAAACAAGAGTGTGAGAACGCATGTCACACCTTATCATTTTAAGGAAACCATGCTTTTATTTCTAACAATGATAGTGACAACTCTTGTACTTTGAGTGAAGATGTAGAAGAAGTGAGTTTTTTTATGCCTCAAAGCCTTCAAAGAAATCTTCTCAAAGTAAATCAGGAAAAGAAAAGGGAAGACCTGATGAGAGAAAAGATGCATCTACATCATTAGCAAAGTCTTCATCAAACAACAACCAAGTAGAGCCCATCACTGTGATTTTGGACCCTGAAGAACAAAAAGCAGCCTTTGCAGCTTTCAGTTTAACCTTTCAAGCTTACCTGTGAAGCACTTTAACACACCTGCCAACATCTGCCAACAAGACTTGGAAGAACTACATCCAGATGTAGTAGAAGAGATGTATCTTCAATGGCAAATGACAATGATTGCTTATAGAGCCAAGCACTACCTGAGAAGAAACAAAAGTTTGGCTGCATCAAGTAAAACATTAAAGATTGGTGTTGATAAGTCAAATGTAAGATGTTTCAAATGCAATCTCTATGGGCACTTCTCAAGAGAATGTAATCAACGGTCAACTCCTAACATGAGACAAAATCAGCAATATTAGTCTCATCAGCATCAATCTTATCAACCAACTCATCCACACCAGCCACAAATGCATCAGCATGGCCTAATAATTCTAAAGAAACTTGGCTGATCATTCTTCAAGATGGAACCTGTGACTGGAGCATGTATGAGAAGGACGTGTTGGAACAGAATCAAGCTTTAATGGCCCACATGGAGAACAAAGTTCCACCCATGGCTAGAGAGGTAAGAGATAGACTGTGTTCATCATTATGTGTTGAGGAAGTTGAGAAATATAGAGTCCATGCTCAACAACTAGCTGACAAAGTAAAAGAAACGATGATTTTACATGAATCTCATGTAAGAGAACATAAATTATATCTAATCAAAATTAATTCTTTATAGAAATATGTAGATGAACTTGTTTCAGAAAATTATAGTTTAAAAACCCAAGTTGAGAATGTGATCACTTCCTTAACAAAATCCATGGCTGATCAAGCATCAACTAAAGTGAAACTTCAGAAGTTTCAACTTTCATCTCAGCAATATGAGAAACTATTAAATTCTCATATTGAATCAAAGAACATGTATGGGTTGGGATATAATGTTGTTGCACCCCCCCTAAATGATAACTATACAAAACAATTTGTCAAATCATTTTGTGGTTTGAATCAAAATATAATCAACCAGTAAATAACCATGAATCTGAGGTGAGTGAAACTGAGTTGTTTGAATCAGAACAAGTCAAACAAAATGACTCAGAATTTGACTTTGATGAATGTGATGACTTGGATGATTCTGATGAACATGATGATAAATGTGCAGATGAACTGGATATTGGTAAGAATGTTTCATTTGAGCCAATCATTCCCAAAGTTCTTGAAGAAACCAAGATACCATATCCTCCTAAGCAAAGAAACATGTTAAAGACTATGTGCAAGAGAATAATTCAGTTAAATGAAGGACTTCAAGAACTTCACAAGCAACAAAAACCTTCAACTGAAGTCATTGAGAAGTGTACATCTACTGAAGAAGTACACACATCTTCTGTAGAAAAGGAAAAGCAGCCACAATCAGCAGAACTTCTCTGGAAGAAGAAACATTCTTTAATAGCATAACTGCGGAAGAACAAATATACTGAGTCCGTAGAAGATCTGCGGAAGCCAAAAGCAACAAGCAACAAGAAATCCAAGCAAAAGGTGGGAATCCTAAGCAGCAGAAATCAACGGATACTAAATAGTAATCCTTTGACATTATGTCAGGCAGGGGGAATAATTCATCAACTATAAAGTTTCAAAAAGAGTTGAAGGCACAAAGGGATCAAAAGAAGAAGAAAGTGGTTGACTCTTAAAATGAATCAGAGGAAATGCATTGCAAATGGTATGATATGAAAAATCACAACACTGAAGACTGTTACTTCAACAGTTATTGCTCTATTTGCAATATGAACATCACATGACTTCTGACTGCTACTTCTACAAACATTGTGCAATTTGTAGAAAAAATAACCATTCCACACAGGAATGTTATTTCAAAAAGAAGAACAAGACAAAGAGCACAAAGAAGCAACTATCGGAGAAGGCTGAATCAGACTCAATCCAGTGAAAGTCGAGAAGATTCAAAAGCAAAGAAGCAGTAACAAAAACAAAAATTGCAAAAACCAAAGAAGAAAACATATGCTGATAAACCTTTGAAGAAAGAGAAACCACATAAGCAACTCAAAATACCTCACAGAAAGGTGGATTTGATAGATAAGAATGATAATACTGATGATAAATTCTTTGATCATTTTGAAAAGGGTACTCATATACAACAGTCAAAATCAAAGGATGGTGAAACTTTTTACAATCAAGGTTCATCATCAAAATGAAAGCAACAGGCAACCAAAGAAAAGGTGAATGAAGAAGGGATTGAGAAACAAGAACAAAGTTCCACAAGCTCATCTTCAACAGAATCATCCTCACCACAACCAAGACATAATGAATCAATTGAGTCTAAAATTAATACTGAAACATTAAGACTCATTCATGAGGGAGTTACAATTTAGGCACTACTGGAAAACCCAAGATCATTAAGGATTGGGTTCCCCATTCTAATTGATTTCTTTATGTGTTCAGGAACAAACATGGAGAGCTAACAACAAGTGGTATGTTGACAGTGGTTGTTCCAGGCATAAAACAGAAAACTATTCTCTTCTCCATGACTTTAAATATAAAAATGCTACTTATGTGGCATTTGGTGGGGATAAGAAGGGAGGTAAAATTCTTGGTGAAGGATTAGTAACTAATGGTGTGCTCAAATTGGAGAAACTAAATTATTGTGAAAATCTACAATATAATTTACTCAGTGTGTTTTGAATTTGTGATCAAAATTATACCACATTATTTGATAACACTAATTGTTATATTCTTAAGCCAGGTTTTTCAATTCCAGAAGATTGGATCCTTCTTAAAGCATCAAGAAAAGGAAACACATATGTTTTTTATATGAACAATACAACACTCGCAAGCAATGAAACATGCCTGCTATCTAAGTCATCAGAATATGAATCTCGGTTGTGGCATAGAAGGCTTGTTCATTCCAACATGAAGAACATGAATAAATTGGTGATAAATGACTTAGTCATTGGATTGTTAAAAACATAATTTTATTGTTCAAACCATTGTCCTTCATGTTATAAAGGAAAACAACATAGGGTCTCACATAAATCCAAAATTATCAATACAAACACTACACCACTCAAATTGCTTCACATGAATCTTTTTTGTCCAACCAAAGTGATGAGCATTGGAAAAAGGCAATATTGTTTAGTGGTTGTGGATGATTTCACTAGATTCACATGGGTCTTTTTCTTAAAACAAAAGAGTGAAACATCAGAAGCATTAATGGAGTTTGTCACCAAGATTGAAAATCAACTTGATTTAAAAGTTAAAATTTTCAGAAGTGACAATGGGACTGAGTTTGAAAATAATGTCTTAGACTCTTTTTGTAGGATTAAAGGCATTGCAAGGAAATTCAATGCACCAAGAACTCCACAACAAAATGGAGTTGCTGAGAGAAGAAACAGAACTCTTATTGAAGCAATAAGGACAATGCTAGCTGATTCACAATTGCCAATCACCTTTTGGGCTGAAGTAGTGAACACTGCATGCAATGTTCAAAACATGACATTAATTGTCAAAGAACGTAACAAAACACCTTATGAGCTTTTATTTAAAAAAAACTTACATAGGATATCTTAGAGTGTTTGGGTATTATGTATCTGTGTTTAAACACAAAAGAACATTTGGGAAAGTTTTTAGAGAAAGCCTATGATGGTTTCTTTGTTGGATATTCTTCAACATCTAAATCATATAGGATTTACATTCCACAACAAAACATTGTGGAAATAACACCTAATGTGTCATTTGATGAATCGTTATTTCCAAAATGTGTTAACTGATCATCATGGTTGTTTGATATAGATGCACTCATAGTTTCATTTAACTCTGGTTATTTGAATAATGCAGGTTCTGCGGATACATGCTATCCATTTGTTCCTTCAAACATGAATGAAGTGTCATTATCTGCTGATCCTCCAAGAATACAAACTTCAAGTGTCATGGAACAAGGAACACCAAATAATGCCAATAATGCACCACAAGACCAGCCTAATAGATCTACATCCTCAGATGAAAACACTTCATCAGCAGTTGCTAACTCTGCATCCGTAGATGAGTGTTCTACATCCGAAGATATGGATATCGCATCAGCAGATTTTCCATCCACATCAGTAGATATTCCACACACTGGAGATGATCCATTACATTCCAGAGAATTAATCTCAGCAAGTCAACAAATACCATCCGTAGATGTTCTTGTAAATCCCGCGGAAGTTCAAAACACACCCGTAGAAGTTCCTGCGGATGGCATTCATAATGCAGCTGATGTACAAACTCATGAGGAGGGAAACCATTCAGTTTTAAATGACCAACATCATGAACAATTTGATTACTTCATAAATTCCTCATCTCAGCTAGGTCCCTCTGCATCAATGAATATGACTAACTTGGGATCTTCTATTCTAGTTGAGTCTATTCCAACAACAAGAAATTATAAGACTCATCCAATAGACAACATTATTGGTGATCTTAATGAATGAACCACAAGAAGCCAAGGGGAGCTGCAAACATTTGTCTCTTCACTTGTTTTCGTTCACAAGTTGTTCCTCCAAAAATCACAGCTACACTAAGAGATAATAGCTGGATTGAAGCTATGCAGGAAGAGCTTCAACAATTCACAAAGCACAAAGTCTGAAATCTAGTTGATCTACCTGAAGGTCAACATCCAATTGGCACAAGGTGGCTCTTCAAAAATAATCTATATGAAGAGGTATATTTTTGAGAAACAAAGCAAGGCTGATTGCACAAGGTTATACTCAAGAAGACGGGATAAATTATGATGAAGTTTTTGCACCAATTGCAAGAATGGAAGCCATAAGAGTATTCCTAGCTATGCCTCATATAAGAAGTTCACTCTCTATCAAATGGATGTCAAGTGTGCTTTCTTATATGGGAAATTTGATGAAGAAGTCAATGTAGCTCAACCTCCTGGTTTTGAAGATCCTGATTACCCACATAGGGTATACAAGCTTGACAAAGCTTTGTATGGTCTTCATCAAGCTCCAAGAAAGTGGTATGAAAAATTATCATCTTTCTT
Organism: Flaveria ramosissima; assembly: GCA_025215565.1. Lineage (NCBI taxonomy): Eukaryota > Viridiplantae > Streptophyta > Magnoliopsida > Asterales > Asteraceae > Flaveria > Flaveria ramosissima. The sequence goes on from CM046038.1 coordinate 25,866,953, forward strand.
GATCTAGCATAGATATAAAAGGGGAACTATTGATCAGACTCTTTTTCTCAAACAAGAACATCAAGACCTCTTAGTTGTTCAAATCTATGTAGATGACATTATATTTGGATCAACAAACAAGATAATGTGTCTAAGCTTTAAAGAGTTGATGAAATCTGAGTTTCAAATGAGTTCGATAGGAGAATTAACCTTCTTCCTTGATCTACAAGTTCATCAGAAAAAATATGGCATCTTCATCAATCAAGAGAAGTATATTCATCAAATATTGAAGAAGTGCAATCTTGCTGATACATCTTAATGCAAAACACCTGCTTCAACAAATCACAAGAGTGTACCTGATCCTACCGGAAAATCTATTGATCAAAGATTGTATAGATCAATGATAGGATCTCTTATGTATTTAACTGCCAGCAGACCTGACATAATGCTTGCCGTGTGTGTTTGTGCTAGGTACCTATCAGATCTAAAAGAGTCTCATCTAAATGTTGTGTAACACCCGGATATTTTCTTTGAAGCCGACGAAAGAAGAAAAAGAAAAAAAGTCCAAAGTAGAGGGACCAAACTTGCCAAAACGGGAGATGGTTGGATGAGTGGGGGTATAAAAGGGGGAAGGCATCCCACACCCTCCCCCATACTCACAAGTTCAGTCAAGAGAGAAGAGAGGGAGAAAAAGTGGTCTCATGCTTGGTTTTCATGGATTCGACCGTGAAAGTTGAAGTGTAGCTGATTGGATCGATGCTCTACTCGACGGGGTTGTTTGTGTGAGTTCTAGGACCCCTCTTTTACACATCTAAAACCCGTTTCTGAAGTATGTGTGTTGAACTTGTGTGTATGTGTTTGTGTGTGATTCGAATGGGTTTGGTTTTCGGGCTTGTATGTGCTTGAATGGTGTTGTGTTATGTGTTTCTAAGGTTTAGGATGGTTTATTTGGGCTTAGAACGAGTGTGGGAGAGCTTGGAGGCCGAAAATGGCAGATTGGGTTCAGGATGAACTGCATTCTGCATCACCTAGGGCTAGGAGACCGAGTGGAATGCGACTAGAGGCCATACGGCCGAAAGGCATGCGACTGAGATCCATGCGAACGATTGCCATGCGACTGAGGTCCATACGCATGGAAGTCATACGACTGAAGTTCATGCGCCTGTAAGGCATGCGATTGAAGGTTATACAACTGAGGTCCATGCGACTGAGGTTCATACACACGAAGGGTATGCGACTGAAGCCCATGCGCCTGAAGTCATGTGATTGAAGGCCATACGCATGAAAGATATGCGACTGAGAGTCCATACGCATAGGTGTCCATTCGCCCATAGGTCCATCCGCATAGGTCTATTCGCCTGATGTCCATTCGCCTAAGTGTTCAGTCGCCTGGGAGGCCATGCGACTAGAGGGTGTCCATACGTCCAAGTAGGGCTCATACGCCCGAAAGAACATAGCTTATTTACTGACTTTTGGGGGAAAGTACAGATGTAAGTTTTGACGTGGAAGGTTCCCGGTAGTTCATGTACGTTGACTTTTGAGACCATAGAGGTTATGTTGGGCATGGTGATGATGATCTATGATGTTGTACGATTATGCATGATGTATGTTATATATGTATGATGATGCCCTGCATGATGATGTTGACTGTGTATGTTGATGTTCCTTATTACCGTGTATGATTATTTTCCCTTGGCTTTACGTGGAATGTTAATAAATGAAATGAAAGTATTATGTAACGTAAAGTAGAAGATAATGAAAGCAGAACATGATGAATGAATGCATGCATTAATGAAAGATGGAATGTAACAAAAGTCTTGCAAGCCTTGGATGTCGGGACACGCCCCATTGTAGGGTGTTAGCCCAACGGTGTGTGGGTTAGCTACCCTAGAAGGATGCATATCGGAGTCCTTCTTTGTGATTGACCATTTGTATAGAACCATTGTTGCTTGCCTTCGGTACTGTGGCCAGGGTGCTGTGCATCGTGATGGAATGTCTATTATAGGCTTCGGCCTAGTACCAGCTGACGGAAGGGTATAGCGCATGACAATGGTACACCTGAATTTTTACCTTCGGTACTGCGGCAAGGGTGCTGTGCACCATGATGGAAGGTCTATGGTAGGCTTCGGTCCAGTACCAGCTGACGGAAGGGTAAAAGTTCATGGTTTTGACGTATAGAAAAGATGTAATGATGAACAAACGAATGAAAGTAAGAAAGTATGAATGAATGGAAGTTAATGGATGAATGATGAAGATAATAATGATATTATCTATGTGTACGTATGATGTATGATCACATGCAAAAGTAAAGAACGGTTTTAACGAAAGATAAAGTATTGTTTTATTATAAAACTAGAACTCACTCAGCAACGCTGACTTTTTTTGTTTCCAGTTGGCAGGTAATGTTGCTGAGGATGGCACGGGGCGGCTACTTAGCTCTTTTGGATGGCATTCTTTTGTTTAAATGTTTTTGCATTGTAATGCGAACAAACGATGTTTTGAAATGAATGATTGTATTAACTTGCAAAAGCATTTACATGGAAATGAAAGGTTATTTTAATGTTCCGCTTCGACGTTTTATGAAATATGATTGTAATTATATGTTTTATGTGTGATGATTTACCAGCTGTAAGTGTCCCGGGAATGGGGCCTTACAAGTTGGTATCAGAGCCAAAGTTTAAGTGAAACGGGTAAATTTTCAAAATAAACCTTAACTTAAACTGAAAATGGGACGGAAAGGGAATGGGATGCTAATCTGAGTAGCTGCGTGCCATCAGGTATTTTCTTAAAGATAATCGTTATTACGTGCGCATGTTAGGTGGTTTATGTGTTGTATGTAGATTTAGATACTAATGTAGTCAGGATAGGTAATGCTCGGGGTATGAAGAGTAAAGTAAGTGGCTAATCACAACTAGCCACTATAATTAGGGACTTACTTTACTTGACATAAACTGAGCTGTTCCCTGGAATGACCGTGTTGGTGTTTGAATCTTATAGCGTGTTAGATGATGGCCGGTGGTAGATCTCCGAAGGTTTTGTCAGGTGAAAGTTGTGGTGGACGTGGTGCTGGATCGCGTGTCACGAGAAGTATGACTAGGGTTGCTAATATGGCACTCAAAGAGCGTGAGATCCATCACCCAGAAGGCGGTGATGATAGTGCTAACCTGAGGACCGCATTGAAAGAGGCTGTGGTTGAGGGAGTTCAACAGGTTATGCAGACGATTCTGCCGTCTATGATGACTGAGGTAATTAGGACGGTGAAGGAGACGACTGTTATTGAAGTGAGCAAGAAGGGTAGCGACGACAAGAATTGGAACGGAAAGCGGTTTGGACGTGGCAGGGCCACTCTAAACAAAAAGGTTGCCAGGACGGATGACCGGAGTGTAGCTTCGTCCGGTGCGGAGACCAGAAAGTGGGGTAAGTGTGCCAAAGGGCATATTGGAAAGTGTAGGTGGGGATCAAATCTCTGCTTCAAGTGTGGAAGGCCCGGTCATGTGGCAAGAGAGTCTGGGGTGGTACGATGCTATAACTGCAGTGGAAGGGGTCACATAAGCAGGGACTGCAAGGAACCAAGGGCAGAGAGTTCTGAAGCCAGGAAAACGACCAAAACTGAAGGGCAGATGGTGAGCATTGGGTCGTCACGATAATGTAGGAGAAGGCTGGGACGGACCCAGATGTCGTGTCAGGTACATATCTAGTAATCAAATTCTTGCTCTTGGGTTGTTCGATTCCGGTGCTGGTAGGAGTTTTATTTCTTCTGCTTTTTGTGCTACATTGCCCATTAAGAGTAGAAGTTTTGATGAGCCCTTCGATGTAGAAACTGCCATAGGTAAGTCTACCTGGATTTCTGAGGCGATAGAAGGCTGTGATATTGAATTAGAAGGTCATAAGTAGTTTCCTGTTAGACTGTCCGTGATGACCTTTGGCGGTTTCGATGTAGTCCTAGGAATGGATTGGTTGGCGGATTTCGAGGCGAACATTGTGTGTCGCAAGAAGATGATCCAATTGACAGCGCCTGATGGGAGTTCGGTGACTGTTTATGGTGATTGGGTCACTACGATTGCGAAGGTGATTTCAATGGCGGTGGCGGGAAAGTGTAAGAGGCGTGGATGTAGTGCCTACTTGGCCTACGTGGACGATATGGATATGCCAACACAACAACTACCCGATGTACCGGTTGTGTGTGACTTTCTAAATGAATTTCCCGAAGACTTACCAGGAGTGCTACCTGACTGCGAGATCGAGTTTCTGATTGACTTGATACCGGGTGCTCAGCCGGTAGCTAAGGCACCGTATCAGTTGTCTCCGACTGAGATGAAGGAATTGATGGAACAACTGCAGGAGTTGCTCGATAAGAGGGACGGTAGTGTAAGGGTGTGAAATTTGTATGGAGTCAAGCTCAAGAGTAGGTGTTCGAGGAGTTAAGGGCGAGATGGACTCAAGCTCCTGTTTTGTCATTGCCCGATGGAAGTGAAGATTTGGTGGTTTATTCAGATGCTTCCTACTCGGGGTTGGGATGTGTGTCGATCCTAGGAGGGAAGGTTATAGCCTATGTATCTCAATAGTTGAAGGTTCATGAGGTCAATTATCCTACTCATGACTTGGAGCTAGCATTCGTGGTCTTTGCGTTAAAGATTTGGAGGCACTACCTGTATCGGACGAAGTGCACCATGTTCACTGGCCACAAGAGCTTCAAGTACTTTTTTGAGCAGAAGGACTTGAACATGAGGCAAAGGAGATGGTTGGAGCTCATAAAGGACTATGATTGTGAGATCTATTACTATCCGGGCAAAGCCAACGTGGTGGCAAATGCCCTTAGCCGAAAGGAGAGCCCGAGCCGATTCGGGTGAAAGCCTATCAGTTGATCATTACCTCGGATGTGATGAAGCAAGTTCAGGAGTTTCAAGATGAGGCATTGAAAGAAGATCACCTCAACTCTGAAAGAATGAGAGGTCTGGTTGCGGAATTGGGTGAAAACATGCTTGGTGTTAGAACCCGATTTGGACGAATATGGATTCCTCGTTTTGGAGATCTACGCAGGAAGATTATGGACAAAGCTCACAAGACTCGATACTCCATTCATCCCGGTGCCACAAAGATGTATCAAGACATGAAGAAAGATTATTGGTGGTCGGGTATGAAATACGACGTGGTGGAGTATGTGAGTAAATGCCTCACTTGTCTACAGGTGAAGGCCGAGCATCAGAAGTCGTATGGGAAGATCCAACCTTTGGATATACCGGAATGGAAGGGGGAGCACATCACCATTGATTTCATTACAAAGCTGTCGCGTACCACGAAAGGGTATGATGCCATATGGGTGATAGTTGATCGTTTGACGAAGAGTGCTCACTTCCTACCAATCCGCGAGACATATTCATCCGAGAGGTTGACCGATCTATTCATCAAGGAAATTGTAACTCCTCATGGTGTGCTGGTGTCTATTATGTCTGATCGTGACACCAGGTTTACATCTAAATTCTGGAAGAAATTCCACGTCGCGATGGGGACAAGGTTACATATTAACACAACTTATCATCCCTGGACAGATGGTCAGTCCGAAAGGACCATTCAAACGTTGGAGGATGTGCTTCATGCTTGTGTTATTGATTTTGGAGGAAGTTGGGATGACCACTTACCGTTAGCGGAGTTCACATATAACAACAATTATCATGCCAGTATTGGTATGCCTCCTTATGAGATGCTATACGGAAGGAGATGTAGAACTCCTGTGTGTTGGGGTGACATTGGTCAGAAGGAGTTAGGAAGCGTCGAGGTAATCGAGGCTACGAATGAAAAGCTTGAAAATGTCAAGGCCTTCATGAAGGCAGCCAAAGATAAACAGAAGTCGTATGCTGATAAACGACGCAGACCGATTGAGTTCCAGGTGGGTGACCGGGTTATTTTGAAGGTCTCACCTTGGAAGGGTATCATCCGGTTTAGAAAGCGGGGTAAGTTGAGCCCAAGGTATATAGGGCCTTTCCTAATCATTGCTCGAGTAGGAGAGGTGGCCTATAGATTGGAGTTACCAGATGAGCTAAGCGGGATTCACGTGACATTCCACGTATCTCATCTGAGAAAGTGTTTGGCGGACGAGGATATGATTGTTCCACTGGAGGATATCCAGGTAGTTGAACGGCTCAATTATGTGGAGCAACCAATGGCAATCATCGATCGAAAAGAGAAGAGACCGAGGAATAAAGTGGTTCCTCTTATGCGTGTACAGTGGAAGCACATGAAAGGATCCGAGTCAACGTGGGAGACTGAAGAAGAAATGAGGCAGCATTACCCACGTTTGTTCGAGGAATAACAGGTTTCGGGGATGAAACCTAAATAAAGGGGGGTGGACTTGTAACACCCGGATATTTTCTTTGAAACCGACGAAAGAAGAAAAAGAAATAAAGTCCAAAGTCGAGGGGCCAAACTTGCGAAACACAGGAGAAGGTTGGATGAGTGGGGGTATAAAAGGGGAAGGCATCCCACACCCTCCCACACACTCACAAATTCAGCCAAGAGAGAAGAGAGGGAGAAAGAGTGGTCTCAAGCTTGGTTTTCGTGGATTCGTACGTGAAAGTTGAAGTGTAGCGGGTTGGATCGAAGCTCTACTCGACGGGGTCGTTTGTGTGAGTTCTAGGACCCCTCTTTTACACGTTTTCAACTGATTTGTGGCTGGAACACATCTAAAACCCATTTTTGAAGTGTGTGTGTTGAACCGTGTGTATGTGTTTGTGTGTGATTCGAATGGGTTTGGTTTTCGGGCTTGTGTGTGCTTGAATGGTGTTATGGTATGTGTTTCTAAGGTTTAGGATGGTTGATTTGGGCTTAGAACGAGTTTGGGAGAGCTTGGAGGCCGAAAATGGCAGATTGGGTTCGGGATGAACTGCATTCTGCATTAGCTAGGGCTAGGCGACCGAATGGCATGCGACTGGAGGCCATACGGCCGAAAGGCATGCGACTGAGGTCCATGCGCACGATTTCCATGCGACTGAGGTCCATACGCATGGAAGTCATACGACTGTAGTTCATGCGCGTGTAAGGTATGCGATTGAAGGTTATACGACTGAGGTACATGCGCCTGGAGGCCATGCGACTGAGGTTCATACGCACGAAGGGTATGCGACTGAAGCCCATGCGCCTGAACTCATGCGACTGAAGGCCATACACATGAAAGCTATGCGACTGAGAGTCCATACGCATAGGTTTCCATTCGCCCATAGGTCCATCCGCATAGGTCCATTCGCCTGATGTCCATTCGCCTAAGTGTTCAGTCGCTTGGGAGGCCATGCGTCTGGAGGGTGTCCATACGCCCAAGTAGGGCTCATACGCCCGAAAGAACATAGTTTATTTACTGACTTTCGGGGGAAAGTGCAGATGTAAGTTTTGACGTGGAAGGTTCCCGGTAGTTCATGTACGTTGACTTTTAAGACAATAGAGGTTATGTTGGGCATGATGATGATGATGTATGATGTTGTATGATTATACATGATGTATGTTAGTATTTATGATGATGCCATGCATGATGATGTTGACTGTGTATGTTGATGTTCCTTATTACCGTGTATGATTATTTTCCCTTGGCTTTACGTGGAATGTTAATGAATGAAATGAAAGTATTATGTAACGTAAAGTGGAAGATAATGAAAGCAGAACATGATGAATGAATGCATGCATTAATGAACGATGGAATGTAACAAAAGTCTTGCAAGCCTTGGATGTCGAGACAGGCCCCATTGTAGGGTGTTAGCCTAACGGTGTGTGAGTTAGCTACCCCAGAAGGATGCACATTGGGATCCTTCTTTGTGATTGACCATTTCTATAGAACCCTTGTTGCTTGCCTTCGGTACTGTGTCTAGGGTGTTGTGCACCGTGATGGAAGGTTTACGATAGGCTTCGGCCCAGTACCAGCTGACAGAAGGGTATAGCGCATGACAATGGTACACCTGAATTTTTACCTTCGGTACTACGGCCAGGGTGCTGTGCACCGTGATGGAAGGTCTATGATAGGCTTTGGTCCAGTACCAGCTGACGGAAGGGTGAAAGTTCATGGTTTTGGCGGAAAGAAGAGATGTAAAGATGAACGAACGAATGAAAGTAAGAAAGTATGAATGAATGGAAGTTAATGGATGAATGATGAAGATAATAATGATATTATCTATGTGTACGTATGATGTATGATCACATGCAAAACTAAAGAACGATTTTAACGAAAGATAAAGTATTGTTTTATTATAAAACTAGAACTCACTCAGCAACGCTGACTTTAATGTGTTTCCAGTTTGCAGGTAATGTTGCTAAGGATGGCATGGGGTGGCTACTCAGCGCTTTTGGATGGCATTCTTTTGTTTAAATGTTTTTGCATTGTAATGCGAACGAACGATGTTTTGAAATGAACGATTGTATTAACTTGCAAAAGCATTTATATGGAAATGAAGGTTATTTTAATGTTCCGCTACGACGTTTTATGAAATATGAATGTAATTATATGTTTTATGCGCGATGATTTACCAGCTGTAAGTGTCCTAGGAACGGGGCCTTACATGTTGTTAACAGGATCTTTAGATATCTAAAAGGGAAACCAGCGCTTGGCCTTTGGTATCCAAAGGATGGTGACTTCACTCTCTACTCAAATTCAGATAGTGACTTTGGAGGATGCAACAACTACAAAAAATCCACAACTGGTGGGCGTCAATTCATAGGACCAAGACTTGTTTCATGTCAGTACAAAATAGCAAACAAATGTATCTGTATCCACAACTAAGGCTGAGTACAAAGCTGCTTTAGCTGGTTGCTCTCAAGTCCTTTGGTTGCAAAACCAATTACTTGATTATGGTTACAATTTCATTCAAACTCTAATTCATATTGACAATTCAGCTGCTATGTTTATCACTGCTAATCCAGTGCAACATAGTAAAACTAAACATATTGAAATCAGGTACCATTTTCTGAGAGATTGCTAAGAAAAAGGTTTAATCAAGTTAGTCATAGTGGATACAACAAATAAGCTTGCTGATTTATTCAGTTAGATTTAATTTTCTAATTGAGGCTTTGGGCATCATTAGCTTAGATTAACCATCATTAACAAAGAAAAGCATGCGTCTGTCCTTGTAAATAGTAATAAATAAAACTCGAAAACAATCAAAAAAACATATGAAAATACAAAAATATTGTCTTTATTTATTGTGTCTTTTGATTCAACATGACATATGTATGGGAATGATAGTACACTATGCCTTTGCTTGCTTCCTGAGTTCTTAAATTTCATCAAAAACTGATCAAACATTTCTTGATATGTGAGTAGGTTCATCTTGAGTAGAAACTACACTAAGGGCATGCCTAACACAATGCAAAAGTGACTATATGTGGGAAACTCCATTTTGAGGAAGTGAGTCTTATTCTGATGTGACCAAATCAATCATCTAAGCACACAATGTATGATCACCATGGTATACATTTGTAACCAAGTAGTGAAAAGATCATGATCCTCATCATCCCTCTGTTTTATGTAAACAAAGACCTGGGTTAAAGGCACCTCTGTTTTACGGAAGTAAAGACCTGGTGACCTAATGATGATCATATCTTAGTTCTTAAAAGAATCCTCTGTGATCAACTGTATATTAACTTTAGTGATATTACATCAATGCATTAATGAGATGTCAAATGCATCTCAAGATAGAACTTATAACTTGAAGTACATAGTTTCTAAGTGTGAAAAAGTATGATTTGACTCACAATGGGTGGACAAACTCTAAGTGATTTGCATGTGGAGCCCATAACAGTTACTCACTAATAAACATCAAAACGTGATAAACAACATTCCTAGTTGATACAATACTCTTGTTTGAATTTAAGAGGAAAAACATACTTGCAATCAGAACTAAAGTCATGTTTCATTTCATCAAACAAATCAAACCAGAAGATGCTTAGTGTTTTAGTATGATCCCATGATATGTTTATATATGCTTGTATATAGTACTTAATTCAAGTTTTTTTTCTTTTGACTTATTTCTTTTTCAGTACTTTTGGGTAGTCATGTATCTTTCATGATAATATTCTACATAAAATTATGATAAATGCATCAGTTTAACATTAATCAAAAATTTAGGGGGAGTAGTTAATTCATGAAAGTTTAATATCAGAATTGTCAAATCAATTGTCAAATGAAGGAATTGGAGCTTGAGTACTAACTTGGTTGTAGGATACATGAGGTTTTTCAAAATTATAAATCTTTTTCTGCACCAATTATCATGAAAACAAAGTCAACAAGGTCCAAAAGCAATAAATGGTTATATCAGTTGAATAGAACCATACAATCAATAAATTTTCAAACTTTACATTTCAGGATCAGCAGAAGCTATAGTGCATTTCAGCATCAGCAGAAGCTACAGTGCATTTCAGCATCAACAGAAGTTACAATGCGAAACTAAATTCAGAAAAATATGACTATCCATAGATTGGTATCCTACGGATGGGTTAATATTATAAAAGTATAATCTATTTCCATTGATTGGTAACCTATAGAAAATCTAATTATACTTCAATGAAAATTCAGTTTTTAAGTTAGGCATCCGCAGATGTCCTACGGAAGAACTGAAATCTGCGGAATAAATAAATTCCATGAAAGAGTAATAAGGAAAGTGGGAGTCACTTCATTAAATAAATGAAATGTGTCCGAGGGATTATAAATAATGATTTTGACTTGGTATTCATTATTCACTTTTACAGAGCCTTTTTGACCTAGAATTCCGTTAGTCAAAACTTTATCCCTCCTTCATCCGATTTCAAAATTACTCAAACCTTAACATCAAACAAAGTTTAAACTTGATTTTAGATCATAATTTCAAGGTAAATCATATCATAAACATCAATAATGAACTGGTTGATTCATCATTTTTGTCTAAACTCTTCGTATTCTCGGATGTGATATTGCTAATCTAACATAATCTTTTTCTTCTTTTGAGCAAATGGTTAATCGCTTTGCAAGAGAGCACAATGTATGTGCATTCTTCAATCCCGACAACCCTGTATCGAAGGATGTTGAGACTACATTCACTATTTAAGAAGATCCAGGTTGTTTTATGCATTGTCAGCAGAGTCTGTAATCTACCAACAACACATCATCGACTTCTGGAACTCTGCTGAGATCCAAGAAGAAGGAGAAAGTGAAGTAATAATTGCTGTGGTTAAGAATGAGAGACTGAGAATAGACGAACAGAGTATAAGGAGAGTGTTGGAGCTGGGAGAGCATGAGATAGGTCACCCTGATGTATTTGAGAATGAGTACATAGAAAAGATCTTCTATCTGATGGCGTATGATGGTGATTTTGACAAGGGTGAGATCAAGTAAGAAAGATTATGCAAGCCATATTGATTCTTATGTCACACCTATCTAAAGTGCATTTCCAACAGGGAGTCTAGGCTAGACAGATTCTCAAGGCATATTTGATCAGGCATTATTGGAATTTTTGAGGGAAGGACATACAACTACTCAAAATACATTTTTAATTGTCTGTGTGACCAAATAAGAGTGGAAAAAACTGATAAGATGTATATGTTTCCAAGGTTCTTACAACTAATCATTAATGCTAACCTGCCTGGAATAACTAGAGATGGTGATGTGTTTGTTCAGGTACATCTAGGAAGATCTATCCTGAATAACATCAGTGGAAGGTATGAAGGTGAAGATATGCCAATGTTTGAACATGTGGCTGATGCCAATGCCAACATTCCACTAGAGTTGGTGTGGGAAGACGAGCAAGATAGTACATATGCTGATACTGAGCAAGACTCCCATTCACATTCTCCTCCTCAATCTCCCATACATCATCATCATCAATCACCTATTCATCATGTACCATCCCCACAACCTCAATCACCAGCCAGTCAAAACAACCAACAAATAGCTCTAATTCAAAACCAATTACAAATTTATCAACAACCTCCAACTCCTAAAAACCAATCACCTGAGAGTATTTAAACTGTTGAGAATGAGTTAGCCTCTTAAGCCAGTACGGTTCAACCATCATTAACCAAATCTTAAAACCACTATTCACTCAAATGATACTAAGCCTGTCTCACTAATAACTGGTCTTTAACAACAACAACAACCACATCAAGAGCAGACAGATCAAGCAGTTGAGTACAGTTCAAGCTCAGCAAGTACAGCTCCTGCTGAAGTTAATGATGATGATATTGCTGATCAACATCAAGAAGGTGAAGAAGAAGCAAACTATGTTGATGTCATTGCATATCATAAAGATGATCTTAGTGGTGAAGACATCCCTGTGAGCAAATGTTACTTGGTGGCTGAATACAACAAGCTGATCATAAAATCAAACAAAAGGTTAGCAAGAATAAAGGAATTGAAGGGAAGGTTAAAAGAAAATGAAGATCAGCTGATGAAACAAGAAGCCTCTATGAATAGATTTAGAGAAAATCTTCAAGAAAACAATGAAGTGATTGATGCTCTACATGAGTTAGTAAGAGAACTGAAAGAGTCAATTGAAGTTGAAAAAGGCTAAAAGAGAGAAGCTTGTGTTGGAGAACAATATAGCAAAGAAGACTCTGAATGAACAATCTATCCTGCTGAAAAGGAAAGATGCAGAGATTGATGAGCTGAAAATGAAGATAAGTGGCCTTGAATCAAGTGTTCCTGCAACAAAACAAACAAAAGAATCAGCTGAGACTTCAAAGCAAATCATTCAATACTCAAGAAAGAGGAAATACTTGGGGTCTATAAAGAAAGAAGTGATTGATGTTGAAGAGACACCAAAAAGGTCAAAACCTACATCTCCAGAGCACGCTCCTTAGATGGATGTTTCCACCTTAAAGCCTATATCTCATGCTGAAACTGAGAGTGATGCTGAGTGGAATGAGCTTACTAAGAATGAGTCTCCCAAAGAACGCAAAGAATCAAAGGCTGATGATCTACTGACAACCAAGGACATATTGGAATAAAGGCCTGAATCTATAATGTTTATGACACTGATCAATCATGGCTTTCCATATGATATGGTAGAGAGGATGAGCATGAATAAAACAAAGAATATGCTGAAAGAGTTTGAGCTTGCAAGATTTATGTTTCCCAACTGCAACTATGAAACATTCACTGCCTTCCAATGAATTCAGAAAAGAAAGAAGGAGTTAGGTCACTGTGATACTACAAAGCTGAGCAGATACAATATGACTTGTTGGTTACAATGTCATAACTACAAATTGCAAGAACTGAAGGGAAGATCTATTGCTGAATTGAGAAGAATGATAGAGCATGTGATGAATGTAGAGTTAGAAACTAGAGTAAGATTCAGGACTGAAGCTCCAAATCCAGCTTTTGAGCAACAAAACAAACTCCCTACTGAGCCTGTGACAATTTAAAGTAAAGACCAGCACAAAGGAAAAGAAAAGCTTATCAGAGAGCCACGTGAAGTTATACCCGACAAAGTATGGCCATTGGGGACCACAGTGAGAGAAATAACTGAACAAAAATCAACCCTGATAGAGCTTTTTGATCATATCATAACTCCTAGTTCTATGGAAGAAAACAGGATTATAGCCTGGAAATATGATCTAGACTGGGATTGTGCAATTATTAAGAGAACATATGGAATAATAAAATACTTTCATAATGTGGAAACACTGTTGAGTCTCTCTGAATATGATATCAAGGATCTCCAAAGCCTTATCATCTCTAATTACCCAATTCATCCAAGAGGAAGAGACTTCTCTGTCTCAGTGGGTAAACTAAAGACCAAATACAGAGATGATGTGCTCAAAGAAGCTAGAAGAAAGGATGCTGAGCATAAAAGGAGAATGCAAAAGGTGAAAAGATCAAAATCCAACTACTCTACATTGGTAGATGATGAATTTTCAAAGAGGGTTGGATACCAAAATAGGAATGCAGCAACTATTAAAAGCTTTACTGGAAATCAATATACATATCCAATAACATAATAGGGATATGTTGAGAAAACAAAAGATTTGGTGCTGATGAGGAATGCAAAGAAGAAGAAAGCTGACCGGATCAGGATCTTGATCCAGTGGAAATCAAGTTGCTCCTCCCTAGCTACACTTCATATTTGCATGACAAATTCTTCCCAAAGCTGGCTGGTGAAAGAGCTCAAAATGATCTATGTACACATGATTCAAATGATTGACAAACTGCATGCAAAGGCATACAAGAGAAGAATATATGAGGCTGGGTAGTTGATAGGAACTAACATCAAAGAAGTATCTGAACAGAGGATCTCAGAACAAGATGAGCTAGAAATAGTGCATAATCAGAGTGTTGTGGAAACACTTACTTCTGATGAAGACGTTTTGGGTTTAAGTTTTGAAACTCTAAAGATGATCAGCAAGATGGAGATCAAATACAAGTATGATGATCAGAAGATTGCGGTTTCTTACTTCTACAATAAAATATTAGCAAGAGTCAAAGAGCTTTCAAGCCTGAGGAGCTGATTTGAAAGTTGCTAAGCCTAAGGGGGAGTATTGTTGGATCTAGTAACAATAGGTCTAGACCATTTTGTATAGGCTTAGAAGATTAATCAATGCTTGTAATAAACTTTTGTAATTCTTTATTTTAATGTATGCATTATGTATATAGGTTAACCCATATATGTGTTGATTTGTATTTATGATTGCAGGATAATTATTAGACTTAGTCAATTTCTGAAATTGACCAAGTGTAACAAACATCTACAGATGAACAAATTTGTTCTTCCGTAGATAATCCTCTATCTGGAAATACATCCGAGGATGTCCTACGGAAGAGCATCGGTGCAGACAAGTTTAAGGGAGTACTGTGAGATCAAAGACCCACGGATGAATAACTTGTATAATGAAGAAGAACAAGTGAAGACTCCTACGGAAAGGAATACTCCTACAGAACACAACATTATTGCAGAAGACCAAACACTTGTACTTGCAACATCAAGCAAGTCAAGTCAACAAGTAAAAAATGGAGTCTAAGAGATTCGGTGTTTCATTAACAGAAACATAAATGCCTATAAATACAAGTCCTAGGTTACACATCAAAGTACGGGCGACTAGACGGTAAATACCAAACATCACATCTATTCACACAATCAATCAAATACAAAAACCCTAGCAGCCGTCACATCAATACATCAAAACATCAACACGTTCGAAGCAAAATTTGTTACTAGCATTCATTATTTGTTCTTTTGTAATCATTAATTAGTTATAATGAAATACTTTTGAATCAAATCTTTTTCTTTCATTTATTGTGTTGAAATGCTTATGTTCTTTAGTATAAATATTCATTGTCTGTGATTTTTAATAATTAATCATTTAAGCAACGACTAATGATCATTCTGCAACATTAAATCAATCCCAATCTAATACTGATAATTCCTTATTGCGATCCTTGGATTCACAGGTGATATCAATGCCAAGTGCTCATTGATTTAGATCGATTAATCTATCGGTGTTAGAATTGTTTAATATATTGCTTATTTCATTAGACATATCAGTTTTCTGAATAGATCTATTGTTTTTGAGCAAAATTGTTTTGGTGTGAATCAAATATTAAAACAATACGGTGATATGTCCTTTAGCGAGTACTATTTCATTACTCGGTTAACATAGATCTATAATCATCGATCTGTGTTATTGAATGATATTCATGAATTGTTCAAATCAATTGAACAAATACATTAACAAAATCCTTGATTTGATACTAATTATCATTAAATGGATTGACTGATTTGTGACCTTAATCACTTAATTATTCATTAATTGAGTTTTGTCATTAATTAGTTCATTACTCAAAAGAAACTCTGCTTTAGTTGAACGCTAATACTTTAATTAAAATGAGTAACTTTGTCGGTGGATCATCGTACCAACCTCCAAAGTTGGAAACAAAAGCGGATTTTCAATTCTGGAAAATCAAGTTCTGGAATCATGTGAATTACACTGATTCTGACTTATGGGTATCAATAACTAATGGTCCTTATATTCCACCCGCTCTTATGCCGGATTATAATGAAAATAATCGACCCATTAGTACAAAAGATCTGTCACCTGATGATGTTAAAAAGGTTAAAGTCGATATTAGAGCATACAGTCTGCTTAGTATGGCTTTACCTGAAGAAATACTTATCAGATGTGAGAATTATAGAACTCCCAATTCCTTGTGGAAGATACTTCATACACTCTGTGAAGGGAATGATGATATCATAAGCATTAGGAAGGATACTCTTCACTCACAATATGAAACATTTCATCATATTGAGGGTGAATCAATTCCTTAACAACTCCATAGGTTTATGCAATTGGTAACCAAAATGACATCATGGAGTTGAAGTACACAAATGAGGAATTAAACAAAAAGATGCACCATACTTTGCCTGAAAACTGGAAGCAAACTGTGTCCATGTTCAAGAACACCATTGATCTCAAAGCAACTGGTTTAGATACACTGGTATCTAAAGTTGAATCTCTTGAAATGGATGAAAAGTAAAGAAACAAGAGTGTGAGAACACATGTCACACCTTATCATTTAAAGAAACCAAAAGTGTTTTAAGTGCTTTTATTTCTAACAATGATAGTGAAAATCTTGTACGTTGAGTGAATATGAAGAAGAAGTGGGTTTTTATGCCTCAAAGCCTTCAAATATATCTTCTCAAAGTAAATCAGGAAAAGAAAAAAGGAAGACCTGATGAGAGAAAAGATGCATCTACATCATTAGCAAAGTCTTAATCAAACAACAACCAAGTTGAGCCCATCGCTGTGATTCTGGACTCTGAAGAATAAAAACCAGCCTTTGCAGCTTTCAGTTCAAGCTTTCAAGCATACCTAGGAAGCACTTTAACACCTGCCAACATCTGCTAACAAGACTTGGAATAACTACATCCAGATGTAGTAGAAGAGATGGATCTTCAATGGCAAATGGCAATGATTGCTAATAGAGCCAAGCAGTACCTGAGAAGAAACAAAAATTTGGCTGCAGCAAGTAAAACATCAAAGATTGGTGTTGATAAGTCAAAGGTAAGATGTTTCAAATGCAATATCTATGGGCACTTCTCAAGAGAATGTAATCAACAATCAACTCCTGACATGAGACAAAATCAGCAACATCAGTCTCATCAGCGTCAATCTTATCAACCAACAACATCTCAAAGATCTTTCAGACAACCATAGCTAACCAACTCATCCCCACCAGCCACAAATACATCAGCAGGGCCTAGTAATTCTAAAAAAACTGGGCTGATCATTCTTCATGATAGAACCTATGACTGTAGCATGTATGAGAAGGAAGTGTTGGAAGAGAATCAAGCTTGAATGGCCCACATAGAGAACAAAGTTCCACCCATGGCTAGAGAGGTAAGAGATAGACTGTGTTAATCATTATGTGTAAGGATTCCTATAAGTCTAATGCAGCCAAAACATCCAAAGTCCCTCTGCATGCATGCACTGAAGAACATAAGTAGAAATGCTTCGGGAGTTTTACACCATGCACTAGAAATATTCTAAGTGTAACATCTTTCGAAGCCAAGACCAACATCTTCCGAAGCCAAAAGTAAAGTCTTCCGAAGCTTCAAAGAAAAAGTTTTCCAAAGCCAAAGAGTGAAGACAGATTTCTTCTGAAGACTTTTAGAGACATGTCATTATCTGATGTACTTTATCATAAAACTGGACCACCTTTCCGCTGCAACTCTATAAAGTCACCAACTTACATAAGTTGGTGAAAAGGTCCATGCTTTTGGTAACTGTACATTGAGGTCTTGAGTCTGTGCTTTCTACTTTATGTACTTTTATCCTTTTTGTAATATATATTAGGATGTGAGCTATGGCATGTCATAGTCACTAGTCAAAAATCAAATCTGCTTTTTGACTCTACATTTGATTTTTTAGTTGTCTACTCATATGTATCCAGCTGGCCTTCAAAGTATGGCCGGCTGTAGGATGTAGTATATGTATCTCAAGTACTTGTAACTTTCCTTTATGCTTTGTAACATTTGTAATAGAACTTGAGAAGCAATATACAACATTCTTGAAAACCAATTACTTGTGTTGTTTGCCATCTTGTTCGGTCTCATTCTTACTTGTGTTCTTAGCATCTTTCATAAAAGTTAACCCGTTCCCTATTTGATCTGTTAAGTGTTCTAAGTAACTCTCCTCATTATGTTGTTGTGTTGTAAGTGCATATCCTTCAACGGTCCTGCATTTGGTATCAGAGCATTCCAGGCTCTTGATATAAGATCTTAGTATCTTAAGATCCCTCACACACATAAACTACTTAACAACTCAAATGGCAGCTATTACCAAAGCTGATATGGAAACTGGAACTATGACAAAGTTTCCACTGATCACTCCTAAAGACTTTGATACCTGGTGTCAAAGAATAGAAGGCTTCATCAAGTCTCAAGACTCCAGAATGTGGGACTCTATTGTTGAAGGACCTTACATACCAAGCACCACTTCTGCTACTGGTGGTGGTATAATACCAAAGGCTGTGGATGATTACTCTAAAGAAGACAAGAAGAGAATAGAGATTGATTAGAAAACCATGACAGCCCTTCAAACTACTCTTCCAAATTCCATCTATAGAGGCTTCAAGAAGTGCAAAACTGCCAAACAACTATGGGAAGCACTGAAGCTGATGTATGAGGGGTCTACTGAAGCAAAGGAGAACAAGAAGGATATCCTGAAGCAGTAGTTTGAAAACTTCACCCTTAAGGTAGGTGAAACCATGACTGAACAATATTTGGGTATGTTGAGATTGTGGATACTCTAATGGATGTTGGAGTAACTCTTGAGAACATGGACATTGTAAGGAAGTTTATGTCCTCCCTTCCTAGACAATGGACACATTACTGTGTTGATATCAAGAGGACTGAGAACCTTAAGACTCTTACTCTTACAGAGTTGTATGGTATTCTTAGTGGCTACCAGATGGAGATGAACATGCAAAACTCATCTGGTAACTCCAGCAATCAACTGAGTTTAGCCCTACATGTGGTTGAAAGGGAAAGCATTGATCCACAACATCATCTTATATGCTACCCTGACAACTCACAAAAGGGCCCTTTCATCACCTTTCTAGAGACTCCAAGGGAAAGCTACATCTCATGCTTTTGTCTCTGCTGATGAAACCACAGGCAACTTTCTCTTCACTCTTGAAGATTTGGACTGTATCCATCCAGATGATCTGGAGTACATGGAGATAGTCCAGCAGTTGGCTCATCTCACTCACAGAGCCAAAAAGTTCTACAAGAGGACAGGGAGAAAGTTTCCAAGCAATGCAGCCAGTGGAAAGTTTGGGGTGGATAAAAGCAAAGTAAAGTGTTACAACTATAACCAGATGGGGCATTTTGCAAGGGAGTGTAAGGCACCAAGGACAAATGGTGGCCAAGCACAAACCAGACCAAACTACAGTGACAAATCCCCTAGAATAAGAAGCCAAAGCAGCAAGCTACAGTTGCTGTTGAAGACGGAGGCTTTGACTGGAGCTTTCAGGTAGAAGATGCATCTCCAAACCAAGCATTCACGGCAGACCACGACGAAGCCAAGGTATTGGAACATCTTTGTACTCCTGAATGCATTGCTAAAGTGAATAGATACAGGTCCTATAACTTAGAAATGAGATATGATCTTGAGTTCTTAAATATCTTAAAAGCTGATTTTAAAAGAGCTGAAAATGATTATAAACTAAAGATAGTGGACTTAGAGAAAACCATTTCAACTCTTAAATATGAGCATACAAACTACATGACTTAGATCAAAGACCTCATTACTAAGTTAATTGAATGCCAGGCTAAGCTTGTGATCAACAAAGCCAAGGCAGAAAAATGTGTTCTTGAAGAAGAGACCTTCAAGAACATAATATCCTCATCCTTGCATGCAAAAGTTTGTTATCAAAATAAGCAGGGATTGGGATCTTATGAGATAGCTCATCCACACAAAATCTTGTTTGTAAGATCTCCTATGTGAGGAACTTGTGAAGATGAGCTTCCCCTCATAGATCCTGTGACTGAAAAGGATGAAGAGGAGATGGTGGAGAATGGCTTTGAGAAGATTGCTTCTTGCGAAGCTTCTAGAAGGCCGAATACTACGTAGAGAGATCATATACCGGTCATGAGCGAGAGCGAAGCCTAGAGAGGCGCTGGGCAGGATCCAAGAGCTGATTCAGTGTGGAGAAGATAGGTTGTTTAAGAATCAAGAATCGTTGGTTCCTTATAGTCACTTATTTTATTTTTATTTTTAGAAAGAGAACTCAGGTTCCTCACCATCTAGCCTTCTGGGGCCTTTATATATTCTAAAAAAAGAGAAAGCGTATAAAAGGATGCCATTTATCAATCGATAAAATAGGTAAGGAGAGCAAAGCTGTTGGGATGACCAAGTCAATGAGAAAGAACTTAATCAGGAAGGCCAAAAGAAAGTCCAAAAAGGCTCAAGAGATCAAGGCCACCTTCAATTTTACAAAGAAACAAGTCTTCATCTCTGCAGGATTTGAAGTGGTGAAGGTTGAAGACACCATCAACAAGAGTTCTGGTTCATGTCCAAATCATCCAATCATCAAGAAGAAGGCTGATCAGTTATGCACCACTACTGTACAACCTAAACCATCCAGCTCCAAAGGTATTTCTATCCCCACAAGAATTGCCACATCATCTGCAAAGATGAAGATGGAGAAGGAAAGTGATCAAGTTCAGCCTTGCTAACAAAAGAAAACTCATAGAAGGAAGAAAATGGACTGTGTTATGTGTGGGAGTACCTCTCATCTCGCTAAGGATTGTGTTTACAATCCATAGAGTACTCTCCACATGACCAATAAAGAAACTGTTGGTCCATGTGATCGAAAAACAGTGCAATTGAAGTGATGAATTGCTCAATATCTAACATCCATGCTAAACAATAACAATTGAGAAGATAGAAGACAATTCTAACACATATTTGATAACAAAATGAACAATAACAATCAATAACATGAAGCACAATAATATTTCTGTGTAAAAAACTGCTTAGAATAGGTAACTTGCAACAATGATCCACGATTAGGGTTTTGCAAGCTTACCTTACAATGAGAATTGACAAAAGTATATATAGCAGTTGTAGTTTCGCAGACAGTTTCGCTATCAGCGAAACTGTCGTGCCGAAACTATAGTTTCGCCCGGCAGAACACAAGTTCGCCGGGTAAACTAGAACAGCAAACTGTGAGCGAATGTATAGATTCGCTCACAGTTTCGCTGGACTGCCAAAACTACACAATACAAAGAACATACAAAAAGAAACTCACAAAAGTCCTATTACAAGTAAAGTAAACAACTATACTAAAGTGAATCCAACCTATACATGATCTTCAATACTCCCCCTAGGTTGGATCTCACTATCTTCACTCTTCTTGATTTGACTTGTCAGCTCCAGTTTCCTCTGCTGCCGTTGATCTGTCTTCATCGCCTCCTGCAGCAACATCCTCAGAAGCTTCAGCCAATGATCCTCCAAGGTTCTTTCCTACATCACTAGCTTCTTCAGAATGACCACTAGCCTTTGCAAACTGCCTGGTCAGATCTTGAACATCCATATCAAACTCATCCTGAGCTCTCACCCTTTCAGCTAGCTTCTTAACCTCCGACCTTACTCCCCTTATCTTGTTTGCAACATTCATGAACAAACTAGCTTCTTTTCTAGTTTCCTATCCAGCCCCAACTTTAATGTGATTTTCACATAGTACCAAAAGGTCTTCATCACAAAAACTAAACAACTCTATCGGATCAAATACTCTGAACTCCTTTCCATGTTTAGCTCTAATCACAGCCTATCCAGTATTGTGTCATAAAACCACTTCTCAAAGTCCTGTAGTTGTTGGGGAAAAGGATCAGCCAATCTCACCGATTTACAGTCTTTGGAGGTTTAACTCTTAGTACAATCCTTCCTTTTCCTGTCTCCCAATCTTTATCCTTCTTTGATCTTTTTCTTTCAGCTTTCATATATCCAAAAGACTCAAAATTATCATTAAGTCCATTTTTTATCTCCTTCTCAAGAAATGATGCTCTTTCACTTAAGTGAGCATTGATCAAAGGTAGAGTTGCTAAACGTCTCAAATCCCATTTAGGCAAGGTCTTAAAAGCCTTCCTCTTAAGCATATAACTGATATTTCCTCCCCGTCTCTTGATCATAAACATCTTTAAACTTGGATTGTAACACCAGCTTATAATCTTTTTATCAGCTTCCTTCCTGCTTAATCCCTCCAAATGTTGGAACAAAGGAGTGATTTCCTCCTCCTCCTTCTCTTTCACCAACCAATCATTTTTATCCATTTCAAAAACATCTGCATCATCTTCTCCCTTCTTAGCAACATAAATCAATGGTCGCTCATCAACTTCATAAAACTCAGGTTCTGAATCATAGTCTATGAGCTGTTCATCTTCCTCCTCTTCATCAACCAACCCTTTGCCTTTATCAGATACTCCTTCAGTAGTAGCTGTAACAACAACTTCTTCACCAACAATCTTTTTCAAAATCAAACTGCATGTTTACAAACCCAGCCTCAATAATATCTTCCTCATCATTCCTTCCAACATCCTCTCTTGGAATTTCCTGCTCTCCTCCACCAGTAGTTGCTGCTCCAGAAGTGCCCTCTCCTACCTTAGATGAAGTACCCACATTCAGAAATGAGTACTTTGATGTATCAGTCAAATCATCTAACTCAGATTGAGTCAGTTGACTAGGTAGGCCGGCTGCAGCTTTCAGTTGTGTAATCTCCTCAAACAACTTCTTAACCAGTTTGTTTTGATCAACTAACATTCTATGCATTTCTTCAATCACCTCATCTTTTTGTCTTTCTCTGATCTCCTGATTTGTAAGTTTAGTTTTAATCATACTCAGTTCATTAGCCAACGAAGTATTCAAGTTGCGTATCACATCCTCATCAAGATTTTCACTAGCCTCTCTTCTAGCTGTAAATCCCTCATGTCTATGTTTTGTTCGCCGCTCAGGCTCAGCAAAATCAGTTTTCTTCTTAGACCTCCTTTCTTTCTCAAGCCTGACTTCCTCAGCTTGTGCATCAATATCCTCTTCAAAATCATAATCCTTTTCTTTAGCATATCTCTTCCTTTTCTTTGTAGCATCAGCTTGCTGTACTCTTGTTTCTTCAACTCTTTTATTCTCAGACTCATCCACCCGTCTAATATAATTCCAGCGTTCTGGAGGATACATATTTTCCCAAAGATGAGTGATTTTACCACTAAAGTCATGACGAATGGCACATCAGTCAGCAAAAATACGAGGATTCATCTGCACCAGCCTCTTGATCTCTCCATGTTTTGGAACATCAGGTATAAGATCATCAAAAATCATCTTAAGAAAACGAGGGTATAATAGCCATTTGTCTTTCTTTACAGCCATCACATTCTCTGCCATACATGCAAAAATCAATCTAGCTATATTGGCCTTCTCCCCTTTACAACACAGCACCATTGCCTTAGCCCAATCAAGATTAAGTCCATCGGATCCACCTTTACGGTGCTCTAGACTCATGATAAAAACATGAGCGATGTATCTCCATTCTTTAGATAAGAATGACTTCTTTATCTCTTTCCTTGAACCAAAAGCTGGTCCCTCATACCCCATACTTCTAAAAGCTTGAAACACCTCAGATTCTGTCAAAGCTACTTCATCTCCAGCATCATCTTCAAGTCTAAGAATCCTCGAAACATTCTTAGCAGTGATCGTCACTTCGTGATCAATAACTTTGGCAGTGATCCGCTGTACATCTCCTCTAGTATCATACTATGCAGATCGCCAAAAATCTCTAATATGAAGATCATAAATAGTAGGCGAATGAGATATGGCATAAGCTATAGGTGATCTTTGAAGCCATCTGATACAATCTCGAAATCCAGCTGCCTTAGGGTGAGTATCATCTAAAATGGCTGTGATGT
Organism: Flaveria ramosissima; assembly: GCA_025215565.1. Lineage (NCBI taxonomy): Eukaryota > Viridiplantae > Streptophyta > Magnoliopsida > Asterales > Asteraceae > Flaveria > Flaveria ramosissima. The sequence continues at coordinate 25,890,832 of CM046038.1, forward strand.
TATTCCGCTCATCAAATTTGAGATTAGCCATGATAACCTGATGAAGAAAACAAATAAATTTGAATGAGAAATTATGAAAAAAAGAAAATAATACTAAAACAAAGGAAACTAGCTGTTTCGGCAAGCGAAACAATAGTTTCGCTCATTAAGACATGATAGTTTCGCTGAACTAAAACAGTTTCGACAATGAAAACTAACAGTTTCGGCAAGCGAAACAATAGTTTCGCTCATTGAAACATGTTATTTTCGCTGAACAAATAGCAATTTCGACAAGGTGAAAATGGATTAAAGAAGATTCGCTATTAATTTCTGCAAACAAAAACAAATTTTTGCTGTAAAAAATTAGTTTCGCTGTCCAAAAAATATTTTCGCTGTTCAAAAGAAAACATAACCAAGCGAAACTATGCAAGTTTTAGACCAGATTCTGCGAAACTAAAGATAATTCGGCGAAACTGTTAAGTTCGCCCGGACAGCATAACTTTACAGTTTCGCTGAGAAGATGAGAACTTTCGTTCAGTTTCGCAGAAGAATCTGTAATTTCGATGGATGAACAACGAACCCACCGAAGAGTCAAAATCCAAATCACTTAAATGGAGATGATTTTAACCAGATTAAATGATGTTACAAGGTTCGAAACTCACATGTGAAGAAAATGAAACGATTAATCAGTCCAAAACACAACCAAAATGCGAAATCGCCAAATAATGTCACGGAAAAACCCTAAGACCTACACAGATCGTTTTTGCGAAATTATGAGAAGAATTTCGCAAAACGACTTAAATAGCAAATAGTTTCGCCGAAAGCGAAACTATAAATTCGCATAGCGAATTTACAGTTTCGCCTAGGGAAACTGTAAGTTCGCTAAGAGCAAACCAGTTGACAACGAATTAGTAAACCTAGCGAAATTACAGTTTCGCCTAGCGAAACAATTAGCGAAAGTATAGTTTCGGCACCACCCCCCTTTTTTATTATTTTATTATTTTTTTTTATTTTTTATTTTTTATTTTTATTATTATATTTTTATATATATATATTTTTTTTAATTTTAATTTTTTCTAAATTTTTTATTTATTTATTTTTATTATTTTTTTTAACATGAAGCACATCACATAATGAGATATAAATTAATCAGAGATCACATTCTCTAGATATTTATGAACATAAAGATGATCAAAAATCATCGACCAGCAATGAGATCATACTGAATACAGGATCTGATCACAATCTACACAGAAACAACTGAAGTTAGAACAAATCAATAACAATTGCTGATATAATTGTCCACTTAAACTCATGCCTTATCCTTTTTCAACAAACAGCTTATGATTTGTTTAAGGTTCAATTAGATGCTTTAGAATGTTAGGACCCCACAATCATTTGGTAAAAACCCTCACCCAACCTCAGGATTTCTTGAATATTGAATCAATCTCCATAGAACAAGGCTTGTGCATTAGTGTGCAAATGATTATAAACAGAATATTTCATTCTGAAAGAAACTCATCGATAAGATGATTTGAAATAATTATATCAAAATGGTGAGAGCTCCAGATCTATACTCACGTATAACAGAGGAGATAACCATTTAAACATGTGTTGATGAGAGCTCTAGGTCAGTACTATCGTACAGCAGAGGAGATCATCACTCCAGGTCAGTACTTCCGTACAGCAGAGGAGATTAGCACAGACACACGATACCTCAACACAAGAATATACCAGCTATGGTTCAGGGAAATGACATAGCAAAGCAAAATGGACGAAAGATTCATTCTCAATCCAATTTTTGTCAGGACTCAGTTTTTGTGCAAGCCAAAACAATTGAGTAAATCCAGACATTCTTAAGCATGATGTTTAATTTAATCATAGAGCTGTTGTCTACTTTATTCGTCAAGCTGAGTCTATCAAGCATATCGTTAAAGAATCTAATCAATTTTCCTTAAAAATTTATGTGAAACTGAATCCAAGAACAGTTACTATCATTTCTCATTGAAGCACCGGTCATGTATAAAAATATACTTAGAGAATATACAATCATTTCTCATCATTTCAAATTCCGATCTCAGAATATGAAATTACTCCCCCAAATTTTTATTTTCAAATATTAAATAATTTCAATAAATCATTTTTTATTATTAATTTTTTTTAATAAAAGAAATAGAAAATGAAAATTTAAAAAGATATTAACCCGAGCATAGAAATCAATTCATAAAAACGAGGTTTATCAAAAGTTTTTGTGAAAAGATCAACTATTTGATTTTTTTTATCGATGGGTATAATATCAATGAAACCCTTTTCTTGAGCATCACGAATCGCATGAATTCGTGTCTCGATATGCTTGGTTCGGGAATGTTGAATAGGATTTTTTAGCAATTCCAATAGCTGCTTCATTGTCACAAAATAAAGGTGTATGGAGAAAATTAATTCCATAATCAATCATGGTGTTGGATCCAGAGAACTTGAGAAAAACAGCTTGAGGCAGCAATATATTCAGCTTCCCCTGTAGAAAGAGAAACAGTAGTTTGTTTCTTGCTCTGCCAAGATACCAAATAATTCCCCAAATATTGACAACCTCCCGACACAGATTTTCTGTTTAAGCTGCAACCATTAGAATCACTATCAGAGTAAGCATGTAAATCAAAATTCCCTCCATATGGATACCACAATCCTAAACGAGATGATCCTTTGAGATAACGAAATATTCTTTTGACAGCTTTCTCATGAGATTCCTTTGGAGCCGACTGATATCTAGCACAGTAACCTACAGCAAAAGTGATATCAGGACGACTTGCAGTAAGATACATGAGAGAGCCAATCATAGATCTAAAAAGATGAGGATCAACTTGTTTTCCGTTTTCATCTGGAGTGAGACAAGTCTGAGCAGTAAAGGGAGTCATCTCTGTAGAAGCATCATCCATCTTAAATTTCTTCAAAATATCTTTAATATACTTCTCTTAATGAATAAGAATTCCTTCTTTCTGTTGTTCAACTTGTAATCCAAGAAAGAAACACATTTCACCCATCATACTCATTTCAAACCTTTGGCTCATAACTTCTTCGAACTCTCTACACAATTGAGAATTTGTAGATCCAAAAATAATATCGTCAACGTAAACTTGGACAAATATCATTTTACCATTCACTTCTCTTTTGAATAGAGTCATATTGATGGTACCACGAGAGAAACCATTGCTTAGAAGATATTGTGTAAGGGTCTCATACCAGATTCTGGGTGCTTGATGAAGACCATACAGAGATTTGTCAAGCTTAAACACTTTATTTTTTATTAGATAACACATTGCGTTTCTTCTTTGACGTTTTATTAGTTTCATTTGGTAAATGTAAATAGATTCTTGATTTCTATTGAGTGAATACGAGTAGTTAGTTGCTCCTTTACAACTATTATCCTTGTGTAGTTACTCAGTAAAGGATTATGTGGAAGAACAATTGTCATTTCGATTGAATTCAGTGGATAATTTAGACAAGAGGGTTAGAACATGGTTATGGAGAGTTCTAGTTAAGTTTTGGGCACGAGTGTATCGATTTACAAGTGTCATTTGTATGGTTTCATGTTCGGGTTGCATACGTTTAAACAAGAGATCCAATGTTTCATTTGTGATTGATTAGTGTGATTTTAGTGATCATTATTACCGGATTTGATTAAATTATATTAGGAGTGTGTTGAAAAGGTTTGAGAATCAAAACTTCATAGCATTATAGGTAGTTAGGGAAAACAAAAAACTATCTATGCGAGAACTCTTGTTGTTTAGTGTTTTTTACGACTATTTCTTTACTCATGCATCTTATTAATCTTTCGTGAATACATTAATGCACGTAGTTGCATATTGTTTGTTGAATTAGAAGGAATATTATTAACTAGGATGTGTTAACTTATTTGACCTCTTTTTCATCGATCACACATTGTGTCTCTTGTTTGACGTTTATTAGTTTCATACGGTAACTTTAATTTGATTCTCAATTTGTATTCATTGAATACGAGTAGTTAGTTGCTCCTTTACAACTATTTCCTTGTGGTGTTGCTCAATAAAGGATTCCTTGAACCAAAAATTGCCATTTCGATTGACATTAGTGGATTTTTTAGGCAAGAGTGTTTGAAGATGGTTTGGAGAGTTGTTGTTGAGTTTTGGGCAGGAGTTTATCGATTTTCAAGTGTCATTTTTATGGTTTTGTATATGTTTTTCATTCGAGCAGTAGATCATATGTTCCATTTGTTATTGATTAGTGTGATTTTAGTAATCATTATAACCGGATTTCACTAGATTAGATTAGGTGTGTGTTTAAAAGGTTTGAGAATCAAAACTCCATAGCATTGGAGGTAGTTAGGGTAAACTATCGATGTGAGAACTCTTGTTTATTGTTTTTCTATAAGTATTTACTTTCTCATGTATATTATTATTAATCTTTTGTGAATTCTTTAATGCACCGTTCCATAGATGCATAACATTTATTGAAATACAAGGAAATATTATAAACTAGGACGTGTTAACTAGATTTGACTTCTTTTTATTTGATAACACATTGTGTTTCTTCTTTGACGTTTTATTTGTTTCATTCGGTAAATGTAAATAGATTCTGGATTTCTATTGAGTGAATGCGAGTAGTTAGTTGCTCCTTTACAACTACTATCCTTGCGTAGTTACTCAATAAAGGATTATGTGGATGAACAATTGTCATTTCGATTGAATTCAGTGGATACTTTAGACAAGAGGGTTTGAACATGGTTATGGAGAGTTCTAGTTAGGTTTTGGGCATGAGTGTATCGATTTACAAGTGTCATTTGTATGGTTTCGTGTTGGGGTTGCATTCGTTTAAACAAGTGATCCAATGTTTCATTTGTGATTGATTAGTGTGATTTTAGTGATCATTATAACTGGATTTGATTAAATTAGATTAGGAGTGTGTTGAAAAGGTTTGAGAATCAAAACTTCATAGCATTATAGGTAGTTAGGGAAAACAAAAAACTATCTATGCAAGAACTCTTGTTGTTTAGTGCTTTTTACGAGTATTTCCTTACTCATGCATCTTATTAATCTTTTGTGAATACATTAAGCACCATTCCGTAGTTGCATATTGTTTGTTGAATTAGAAGGAATATTATTAACTAGGACGTGTTAACTTGATTTGACCTCTTTTTCATCGATCAAACATTGTGTCTCTTGTTTGACGTTTATTAGTTTCATACGGTAACTTTAATTTGATTCTCGATTTGTATTCATTGAATATGAGCAGTTAGTTGCTCCTTTACAACTATTTTCCTTGCGGTGTTGCTCAATAAAGGATACCTTGAACCAACAATTGCCATTTCGATAAACTAGGACGTGTTAACTAGATTTGACTTCTTTTTCTTCGATAACACATTGCGTTTCTTCTTTGACTTTTTATTAGTTTCATTCGGTAAATGTAAATAGATTCTCTATTTCTATTGAGTGAATACGAGTAGTTAGTTGCTCCTTTACAACTATTATCCTTGCGTAGTTACTCAATAAAGGATTATGTGGATGAACAATTGTCTTTTCGATTGAATTCAGTGGATACTTTTGACAAGAGGGTTTGAACATGGTTATGGAGAGTTCTACTTAAGTTTTGGGCATGAGTGTATCGATTTACAAGTGTCATTTGTATGGTTTCGTGTTCGGGTTGCATTCGTTTAAACAAGATATCCAATGTTTTATTTGTGATTGATTAGTGTGATTTTAGTGATCATTTGTAAGGCCCCGTTCCGGGGACGCTTACAGCTAGTCAATCATCGCACATAAAAGAGATATTTTCATCGTCTTACATAAAAACGTTGCAGCGGAAACATTTAAACAAAATATTCCATTTCATAATAAAGTCTTTTGCAAAATAATACATTGTTATCAAGTTACAAAATACATGTTGCATTACATCACAAAAGCATTATAAAAATGGATGCCATCCAAAAGAGCTGAGCAGCCGCCCCGTGCCATCCTCAGCAATCAGTACCTGCCAACTGGAAACACATAAAAGTCAGCATTGCTGAGTGAGTTCTAGTTTTATAATAAAATATACTTTATCTTTCGTTTAAAACAGTTCTTTACTTTCATGCGATCACACATCATACGTACACATAGATAATATCATTATTATCTTCATCATTCGTTCGTTAACTTCCATTCGTTCATACATTCTTACTTTCATCCGTTCGTTCATTATTACATCTTTTCTTTCCATCAAAACCATGAACTTTTACCCTTCCGTCTGTTGGTACTGTGCCGAAGCCTATCATAGACCTTCAATTATGGTGCACAACACCTCACGGCCACAACACCGAAGGTAAAAATTCAAGTATACCATTGTCATGTGCTATACCCTTCCGTCCATTGGTACTGGGCCGAAGCCTATCATAGACCTTCCATCACGGTGCACAGCACCTCATGGCCACAGTACCGAAGGCAAGCAACAATGGTTCTATACAAATGGTCAATCACAAAGAAGGACCCCGATGTGCATCCTCCCGGGGTAGCGAACCCACACACCGTTGGGCTAACACCTTACAAAGGGGCGTGTCCTGACATATAATGCTTTCAAGACTTTCGTTGCATTCATCATTTATTAGTGCATGCATTCATCATGTTCCTCTTTTCATTATCTTCCACTTTACCTTACATAATACTTTCATTTCATTCATTAACATTCATCGTAAAGCCAAGGGAAAATAATCATACAATAAAAGTAACATCATCATACACATTCATCATCATCATACAGGGCAACATCATACATACATAACATTCATCATGCATAATCATGCAACATCATGCCCAACATAACCTCTATGGTCACAAATGTCAACTTACATGAACTACCAAGAACCTTCCACGTCAAAAGCACTTTCCCCCAAAGTCAGTCAATAAACTACGTTCTCCTCGGGTACACAAGCCCTACTTGGGCGTATGGGCATCCTTCAGTCGCATGGCTTCCCAGGCGACTGAACATCATGCGAATGGACATCAGGCGAATGGACTCTATGCGAATGGACCTATACGGATGGACACCTATGCGTATGGACTCTCAGTCGCATGACCTTCATGCGTATGGCCTTCAGTCGCATGACTTCAGGCGCATGGGCCTCAGTCGCATACCTTTCGTACGAATGGACTTCAGTCGCATGGCCTCTAGGCGCATGGACCTCAGTCGCATAACCTTCAATCGCATACCCTACAAGCGCATGAACTTCAGTCGTATGACTTACATGCGTATGGACCTCAGTCGCATGGCAATCGTGCGCATGGACCTCAGTCGCATGCAATCGGCCGTATGGCCTCCAGTCGCACTCCAGTCGATCGCCTAGCCCTAGCTGATGCAGAATGCAGTTCAGCCGAACGCAAACTGCCCTTTTCGGCCTCCAACCTCTTCCAAACTCGATTTTAGACCAAATCAACCCTCCTAAACCTTAGAAACACCTACCACAACACTATTCAAGCACACACAAGCCCGAAAACTAACCCCACTCGCATCATACACAAACACATACACACGAGTCGAACACACACTTTTCAAAAAGGGGATTTAGATGTGTCCCAGCCCTAAAATCATTTGGAAACATGTAAAAGAGGGGTCCCAGAACTCATACAAACGACCACAACGAGAAGAGCTTCGATTAGACCCGCTATACTTCGATTTTACACGCTCGAATCCCCCCGAACCAAGCTTTTCTCCCTTTTCTTCTCCTCTCCTCTCTTCTTTGCTAAATTTTGTGGGTGTGGGGAGAGTGAGGGCTGCCCTCTCCCCTCAAATACTCTCCCACAACCCAAGTTTCTCTCGTTGGCGGGTTCGGTCCCCCGGCTTTAGACTTTACTTCTTTTTCTTCATTCGTCGGCTTCAAAATAAATAACCGGGTGTTACAAGTCCACCCCCCTTAAATAGGTTTCGTCCCGGAAACTTGTTATTCCTCGAACAGACGTGGATAATGCTGCCTCATTTCTTCTTCAGTCTCCCACGTAGACTCGGATCCTTTTTTGTGCTTCCACTGTACACGTACAAGTGGAACCACTTTATTCCTCAGCCTCTTCTCTTTTCGATCAATGATCGCCACTGGTTGCTCCACATAATTGAGTCGTTCGTCTACTTCGATATCCTCCAGTGGAACAATCATATCTTCATCGTCCAAGCACTTTTCAGATGAGATACATGGAATGTCGGGTGAATAATTCCACATAACTCATTTGGTAATTCCAGTCTATAGGCCACCTCTCCTACTCGAGCAATGATTCGGAAAGGGCCTATGTACCTCGGGCTCAACTTGCCCCGCTTTCGGAACCGGATGATACCCTTCCAAGGTGAGACCTTTAGCATAACCTGGTCACCCACCTGGAACTCAATCGGCATGCGTCGTTTATCAGCATACGACTTCTGTTTATCTTTGGCTGCCTTCATGAAGGCTTTGATCCTTTCAAGCTTCTCAGTCGTAGCCTTAATCACCTCGACGATCCCTAACTCTTTATGACCAATAAACCCCAACAGATGGGTGTTCTGCATCTCCTACCGTATAGCATCTCATAAGGGGGCATACCAATGCTGGCATGATAATTGTTGTTATATGAGAATTCGGCTAACGGTAAGTGGTCATCCCAACTTCCACCAAAATCGATAACACATGTCCGAAGCATGTCCTCCAATGTCTGAATGGTCCTTTCGGACTGACCATCAGTCTGGGATGATAAGCCGTGCTAATATGTAACCTCGTCCCCATAGCATCGTGGAATTACTTCCAGAATTTGGATGTAAACCGGGAGTCACGATCAGACACAATAGACACCGGCACACCATGACGAGTTAAAATTTCCTTGATGAATAGATCAGCCAACCTCTCAGATGAATATGTCTTGCGGATCGGTAGGAAGTGAGCACTCTTCGTTAAATGGTCAACAATCACCCATATACCATCGTACCCTTTCGGAGTACGTGGCAGCTTCGTAATGAAATCCATGGTGATGTGCTCCTACTTCCATTCCGGTATATCCAAAGGTTGGATCTTCCCATAAGGTTTCTGATGCTCGGCCTTCACTTGTAAGCAAGTAAGGCACTTACTCACATACTCCACCACATCACGCTTCATACCCGGCAACCAATAATCTTTCCTCATATCTTGGTACATTTTCGTAGCACCGGGATGAATAAAGTATTGAGTCTTGTGAGCTTCATCCATAATCTTCACCCGTAGATCCCCAAAACGAGGAATCCACATTCGTCCAAATCGGGTTCTAACACCAAGTGTGTTTTCTCCCAACTCCACGACCAAACCTTTCATTGTTTCAGAGTTAAGATGATCTTCTTTCAATGCCTCATCTTGAAACTCTTTGACTTGCTTCATCACCTCCGAGGTCATGATCAACTGGTATGCTTTCACCCGAATCGGCTCGGGCCTCTCTTTTCGACTATGGGCATCCGCCACCACATTGGCTTTGCCCGGATGGTAGTGGATCTCACAATCATAATCCTTTATAAGCTCCAACCATCGTCTCTGCCTCATGTTCAAATCATTCTGCTCAAAGAAGTACTTCAAGCTCTTGTGGTCAGTGAAGATGGTGCACTTCGTCCCGTAAAGATAGTGCCTCCAAATCTTTAACACAAAGACCATGGCTGCTAGCTCCAAGTCAATAGTAGGATAATTGACCTCATGAACCTTCAACTGTCGGGATGCATAGGCTATAACCTTCCCTCTCTGCATTAACACGCACCCCAACCCCGAGTAGGAAGCATCAGAATAGACCACCAGATCTTCACTTCCATCAGGTAACGACAGAACAGGACCTTGAGTCAATCTCGTCTTCAATTCCTCGAACGCTTTATCTTGAGCTTGACCCCATACAAACTTCACATCTTTCTGGGTCAACTTGGTTAGTGGGGAAGCGATCTTAGAAAAGTCCTGGATGTATCTCCTGTAGTAGCCTGCCAAACCCAAGAAACTACGAATCTCGGATGGCGTTCTTGGAGACTTCCATTGCATCACCGCCTCCACCTTTCCCGAGTCCACCATAATACCGTCAGGATTTACCACGTGACCCAAGAACTGAACTTCGTGCAACCAGAACGCGCATTTAGAGAACTTGGCATACAGCTTCTCCCTTCTCAACATCTCCAGGACCTCCCGAATGTGACCGGCATGCTGTATCTCGCTCTTCGAATAAATCAGGATATGATCAATAAACACAATCACTGATTTATCTAACATCAACCGACACACTCCATTCATCAGATCCATAAAAGCAGCTGGCGCATTGGTCAAACCAAAAGACATGACAAGAAACTCGTAGTGACCATAACGCGTGCGAAAAGCTGTTTTAGGGATGTCCTGCTCCTTCACCTTCAACTGATGGTAGCCCAATCGAAGGTCTATCTTTGAAAACCAACTGGCACCTTGAAGCTGATCGAACAAATCATCTATTCTCGGTAAGGGGTATCGGTTCTTTATCGTCAACGTATTCAGCTCACGGTAGTGAATACACATCCTCATACTACCGTCTTTCTTCTTCACAAACAGGACCGGAGCACCCCAAGGAGAGATACTCGATTGAATGAACCCCTTATCAAGCAACTCTTGCAACTGCTCCATCAACTCCTTCATCTCAGTCGAAGCCAGCCGATACGGTGCCTTGGCACCAGGGTGGGCACCCGGTATCAGATCAATCTGAAACTCAATCTCCCGTTCAGGTGGCACTCCTAGTAAGTCTTCGGGAAACACGTCCTGGAAGTCGCACACAACCGGTACATCGGATAGTTGTGGTGTTGGCGTATCCACCTCCTTTACATAGGCCAAGTAGGCACTACATCACGCCTCATACACTTTCCCGCCACCGCCATTGAAATTACCTTCGGAATCGTCGTGACCCGATCACTATAAACCGTCACCGAACTCCCGTCAGGCACTGTAAAACGAATCATCTTCTTACGACACACAAAGTTCGCCTTGAAATCCGCCAACCAATCCATCCCAAGAACCAAATCGAAACCACCTAAAGTCATCACGAACGGTCTAATAGGAAACTTCTGACCTTCTAGTTCCACATCACAGTCCTTTACCATCTCAGAAATCCTGGTAGACTTACCTATGGCAGTTTCTACATCAAAGGGCGCATCGACACGTCTACTACTAACAGGCAGCTTAGCACAGAAAGCAGCAGAAATAATACTTTTTCTAGCACCCGAATCAAATAACACAGAACCTAAAGTTTGGTTTACTAGAAACGTACCGGACACAACATCAGGGTCCGTCCTAGCTTCCTCCTGTGTCATAGTGAATGCGTTGGCGCTCGCCCCCGGTCCCTCTCCTTTACCTTCTTGACCCCAAAACCCTCAGCCCTCGGCTTCTTACAATCCCTACTCATGTGGCCCTCCACGCCACAGTTAAAACATCGGACCATACGGCAGTCCTTTGCTATATGCCCCATCTTCCCACATTTGAAGCACAAGTTTGACCCCAGCCTGCATTCCCCACAAGTTTGAATATGTCTTTCACAAGTTTGATCCTATCAAGCTTCTCAGTCGTAGCCTCAATCACCTCAACGATCCCTAACTCTTTATGACCAATATCACCCCAACAGACGGGTGTTCTGCATCTCCTACCGTATAACATCTCATAAGGGGGCATACCAATGCTGGCATGATAACTGTTGTTGTATGAGAATTCGGCTAACGGTAAGTGGTCATCCCAACTTCCACCAAAATCGATAACACATGTCCGAAGCATGTCCTCCAATGTCTGAATGGTCCTTTATGACTGACCATCAGTCTGGGGATGATAAGCCGTGCTAATATGTAACCTCGTCCCCATAGCATCGTGGAATTTCTTCTGGAATTTGGATGTAAACCGGGTGTCACGATCAGACACAATAGACACCGGCACACCATGACAAGTTAGAATTTCCTTGATGAATAGATCAGCCAACCTCTCAGATGAATATGTCTTTCGGATCGGTAGGAAGTGAGCACTCTTTGTTAAACGGTCAACAATCACCCATATAACATCGTACCCTTTCGGAGTACGCGGTAGCTTCGTAATGAAATCCATGGTGATGTGCTCCCACTTACATTCCGGTATATCCAAAGGTTGGATCTTCCTATAAGGTTTCTGATGCTCGACCTTCACTTGTAAGCAAGTAAGGCACTTACTCACATACTCCACCACATCACGCTTCATACCCGGCCACCAATAATCTTTCCTCATATCTTGGTACATTTTCGTAGCACCGGGATGAATAGAGTATTGAGTCTTGTGAACTTCATCCATAATCTTCACCCGTAGATCCCCAAAACGAGGAATCCACATTCATCCAAATCGGGTTCTAACACCAAGTGTATTTTCTCCCAACTTGCTTCATCACATCCGAGGTCATGATCAACTGGTATGCTTTCACCCGAATCGGCTCGGGCCTCTCTTTTCGACTATGGGCATCCGCCACCACATTGGCTTTGCCCGGATGGTAGTGGATCTCGCAATCATAATGCTTTATAAGCTCCAACCATCGTCTCTACCTCATGTTCAAATCATTCTGCTCAAAGAAGTACTTCAAGCTCTTGTGGTCAGTGAAGATGGTGCACTTCGTCCCGTAAAGATAGTGCCTCCAAATCTTTAACATAAAGACAACGACTGGTAGCTCCAACTCAATAGTAGGATAATTGACCTCACGAACCTTCAACTGTCAGGATGCATAGGCTATAACCTTCCCTCTCTGCATTAACACGCACCCCAACCCCAAGTAGGAAGCATCATAATAGACCCCCAGATCTTCACTTCCATCGGGTAATGACAGAATAGGACCTTGAGTCAATCTCGTCTTCAATTCCTCGAACGCTTTATCTTGAGCTTGACCCCATACAATCTTCACATCTTTCTGGGTCAACTTGGTTATTGGGGAAGCGATCTTAGAAAAGTCCTGGATGAATCTCCTGTAGTAGCCTGCCAAACCCAAGAAACTACGAATCACGGATGGCGTTCTTGGAGACTTCCATTGCATCACCGCCTCCACCTTTGCCGGGTCTACCATAATACCGTCAGGATTTACCACGTGACCCAAGAACTGAACTTCGCGCAACCAGAACGCGCATTTAGAGAACTTGGCGTACAGCTTCTCCTTTCTCAACATCTCCAGGACGTCCCGAATGTGACCGGGATGCTCTATCTCTCTCTTCGAATAAATCAGGATATGATCAATAAACACAATCACTGATTTATCTAACATCAACCGACACACTCCATTCATCAGATCCATAAAAGCAGCTGGCGCATTGGTCAAACCAAAAGACACGACAAGAAACTCATAGTGACCATAATGCGTGCGAAAAGCTGTTTTAGGGATGTCCTGCTCCTTCACCTTCAACTGATGGTAGCCCAATCGAAGGTCTATCTTTGAAAACCAACTGGCACCTTGAAGCTGATCGAACAAATCATCTATTCTCGGTAAGGGGTATCGGTTCTTTATCGTCAACGTATTCAGCTCACGCTAGTCAATACACATCCTCATACTATCGTCTTTCTTCTTCACAAACAGGACCGGAGCACCCAAAGGAGAGATACTCGATCGAATGAACCCCTTATCAAGCAACTCTGGCAACTGCTCCATCAACTCCTTCATCTAAGTCGGAGCCAGCCGATACGGTGCCTTGGCACCAGGTTGGGCACCCGGTATCAAATCAATCTGAAACTCGATCTCCCGTTCAGGTGGCACTCCTGGTAAGTCTTCGGGAAACACGTCCTGGAAGTCGCACACAACCGGTACATCGGATAGTTGTGGTGTTGGCGTATCCACCTCCTTTACATAGGCCAAGTAGGCACTACATCCACGCCTCATACACTTTCCCGCAACCGCCATTGAAATTACCTTCGGAATCGTCGTGACCCGATCACCATAAACCGTCACCGAACTCCCGTCAGGCGCTGTCAAACGAATCATCTTCTTGCGACACACAATGTTCGCCTCGAAATCCGCCAACCAATCCATCCCAAGAACCAAATCGAAACCACCTAAAGTCATCACGAACGGTCTAATAGGAAACTTATGACCTTCTAGTTCCACATCACAGTCCTCTACCATCTCAGAAATCTTGGTAGACTTACCTATGGCAGTTTCTACATCAAAGGGCGCATCGACACGTCTACTACTAACAGGCAGCTTAGCACAGAAAGTAGCAGAAATAATACTTTTACTGGCACCCGAATCAAATAACACAGAAGCTAAAGTCTGGTTTACTAGAAACGTACCGGACACAACATCAGGGTCCGTCCTAGCTTCATCCTGTGTCATAGTGAATGCGTTGGCGCTCGCCCTCGGTCCCTCTCCTTTACCTTCTTGACCCCAGAACCCTCAGCCCTCGGCTTCTTACAATCCCTACTCATGTGGCCCTCCACGCCACAGTTAAAACATCAGACCATACGACAGTCCTTTGCTATATGCCCCATCTTCCTACATTTGAAGCACAAGTTTGACCCCATCCTGCATTCCCCACAAGTTTGAATATGTCTTGCACAAGTTTGATCCTATCAAGCTTCTCAGTCGTAGCCTCAATCACCTCAACGATCCCTAACTCTTTATGACCAATATCACCCCAACAGACGGGTGTTCTGCATCTCCTACCGTATAGCATCTCATAAGGGGGCATACCAATGCTGGCATGATAACTGTTGTTGTATGAGAATTCGGCTAATGGTAAGTGGTCATCCCAACTTCCACCAAAATCGATAACACATGTCCGAAGCATGTCCTCCAATGTCTGAATGGTCCTTTCTGACTGACCATCAGTCTGGGGATGATAAGCCGTGCTAATATGTAACCTCGTCCCCATAGCATCGTGGAATTTCTTCTGGAATTTGGATGTAAACCGGGTGTCACGATCAGACACAATAGACATCGGCACACCATGACAAGTTACAATTTCCTTGATGAATAGATCAGCCAACCTCTTAGATGAATATGTCTTGCGGATCGGTAGGAAGTGAGCACTCTTCGTTAAACGATCAACAATCACCCATATAACATCGTACCCTTTCGGAGTACGCGGCAGCTTCGTAATGAAATCCATGGTGATGTGCTCCCACTTCCATTCCGGTATATCCAAAGGTTGGATCTTCCCATAACGTTTCTGATGCTCGGCCCTCACTTGTAAGCAAGTAAGGCACTTACTCACATACTCCACCACATCACGCTTCATACCCGGCCACCAATAATCTTTCCTCATATCTTGGCACATTTTCGTAGCACCGGGATGAATAGAGTATTGAGTCTTGTGAGCTTCATCCATAATCTTCACCCGTAGATCCCCAAAACAAGGAATCCACATTCGTCCAAATCGGGTTCTAACACCAAGTGTGTTTTCTCCCAACTCCGCGACCAAACCTCTAATTCTTTCAGAGTTAAGATGATCTTCTTTCAATGCCTCATCTTGAAACTCTTTGACTTGCTTCATCACATCCGAGGTCATGATCAACTGGTATGCTTTCACCCGAATCGGCTCGGGCCTCTCTTTTCGACTATGGGCATCCGCCACCACATTGGCTTTGCCCGGATGGTAGTGGATCTCGCAATCATAATCCTTTATAAGCTCTAACCATCGTCTCTGCCTCATGTTCAAATCATTCTGCTCAAAAAAGTACTTCAAGCTCTTGTGGTTAGTGAAGATGGTGCACTTCGTCCCGTAAAGATAGTGCCTCCAAATCTTTAACACAAAGACCACGACTGCTAGCTTCAAGTCAATAGTAGGATAATTGACCTCATGAACCTTCAACTGTCGGGATGCATAGGCTATAACCTTCCCTCTCTGCATTAACACGCACCCCAACCCCGAGTAGGAAGCATCAGAATAGACCACCAGATCTTCACTTCCATCGGGTAATGACAGAACATGACCTTGAGTCAATCTCGTCTTCAATTCCTCGAACGCTTTATCTTGAGCCTGACCCCATACAAACTTCACATCTTTGTGGGTCAACTTGGTTAGTGGGGAAACGATCATAGAAAAGTCCTGGATGAATCTCCTGTAGTAGCCTGCCAAACCCAAGAAACTACGAATCTCGGATGGCGTTCTTGGAGACTTCCATTGCATCACCGCCTCCACCTTTGTCGGGTCCACCATAATACCGTCAGGATTTACCACGTGACCCAAGAACTGAACTTCGCGCAACCAGAACGCGCATTTAGAGAACTTGGCGTACAGCTTCTCCCTTCTCAACATCTCCAGGACCTCCCGAATGTGACCGACATGCTCTATCTCGCTCTTCGAATAAATCAGGATATGATCAATAAACACAATCACTGATTTATCTAACATCGACCGACACACTCGATTCATCAGATCCATAAAAGCAGCTGGCGCACTGGTCAAACCAAAAGACATGACAAGAAACTCGTAGTGACCATAACTCGTGCGAAAAGCTGTTTTAGGGATGTCCTGCTCCTTCACCTTCAACTGATGGTAGCCCAATCGAAGGTCTATCTTTGAAAACCAACTGGCACCTTGAAGCTGATCGAACAAATCATCTATTCTCAGTAAGGGGTATCGGTTCTTTATCGTCAACGTATTCAGCTCACGGTAGTCAATACACATCCTCATACTACCGTCTTTCTTCTTCACAAACAGGACCGGAGCACCCCAAGGAGAGATACTCGATCGAATGAACCCCTTATCAAGCAACTCTTGCAACTGCTCCATCAACTCCTTCATCTTAGTCGGAGCCAGCCGATACGGTGCCTTGGCACCAGGTTAGGCACCCGGTATCTGATCAATCCGAAACTCGATCTCCCGTTCAGGTGTCACTCCTGGTAAGTCTTCGGGAAACACGTCCTGGAAGTCGCACACAACCGGTACATCGGATAGTTGTGGTGTTGGCGTATCCACCTCCTTTACATAGGCCAAGTAGGCACTACATCCATGCCTCATACACTTTCCCGCCACCGCCATTGAAATTACCTTCGGAATCGTCGTGACCCGATCACCATAAAACGTCATCTTCTTGCGACACACAATGTTCGCCTCGAAATCCTCCAACCAATCCATCCGAAGAACCAAATCAAAACCACCTAAAGTCATCACGAACGGTCTAATAGGAAACTTATGACCTTCTAGTTCCACATCACAGTCCTCTACCATCTCAGAAATCCTGGCAGACTTACCTATGGCAGTTTCTACATCAAAGGGCGCATTGACACGTCTACTACTAACAGGTAGCTTAGCACAGAAAGCAGCAGAAATAATACTTTTACTAGCACCCGAATCAAATAACACAGAAGCTAAAGTTTGGTTTACTAGAAACGTACCGGACACAACATCAGGGTCCGTCCTAGCTTCCTCCTGTGTCATAATGAATGCGCTGGCGCTCGCCCTCGGTCCCTCTCCTTTAGCCTTCTTCACCCCATAACCCTCAGCCCTCGGCTTCTTACAATCCCTACTCATGTGGCCCTCCACGCCACAGTTAAAACATCGGACCATACGACAGTCCTTTGCTATATGCCCAATCTTCCCACATTTGAAGCACAAGTTTGACCCCAGCCTGCATTCCCCACTATGCTCTTTTCCACACCTACCACACTTCTTCAAATCCGCACTCGAGGTGACCACATGACGGTCGTCCACCTATGCCTTCTTGTTACCCGTCGAGGCATCACCCCGACCCAACCTTTTCCCATTCCAGTTTCGTTCACCACCACCCTTCTTACTACCTTCAGCCACCACCACCACGCCTCTCTTATCAAACAATCTTCCTGCCAAATCCACCGCCGACCTAAACGTGCTCAGTCGGGCAGCGATCATGTGCCAGCGAATATCCGCTGGCAAACCCTGAATGTATCTTTTAATCTTACGTGACAAAGGCGTCACTTGGTCCGGCACCAGACGTGCCATCTCATTGAACTTGGTAGTATACTGCTGATGTGTCATGGTTCCCGCCTCCAGTTGCAGGAACTCTCTCTCAACTTTATCCATTTCTCTATGAGGATAGAACTCCTCAATGACCAACTTCTTTAGTTCGGACCATCTCATTCTCCCGATTGCCCGACTACCCTCAGCTTGGACAATATTTTCCTACCAGCATAAATCTAAGTCCACAAACAAGTGGGTAGCAAACTTCACTTTCTGGTCCTCCCGGCACTCGCTGATATCAAGAACAGCCTCCATTTCCCTCACCCACCGGTGAGCAGCAGCAACAGTGCCGTTACCATCGAAAGTATGGGGCTTGCATCTCATAAACGCCCCATAGTTACAGCCTCGTGCCACCACTTGCACAGGCTCATCTTCCTCTTCCTCGGCATCGGAGACAATCGTTTCCGTCTTCGGTTGTTCCCTTCCTCCAGTGGACCTGTTCCGATCCCTCCTCTCTCCTTCCTTCACAGCCTTAATCACTTTGGTCACCACAGACGGTAAGATCGTTTGCATGACCTGATGAACATCCTCTGCAACTGCCTCTTTCATTGAGGCCCTCAAATTCGCACTCTCATCACCAGCCTCCGGATGAGGGGTCTCGGGCTCTTCATGAGCCACCTCTTCAGCTTTGGGTCTTCATCTCGTGACCCGTGGTCCAGCACCACGTCCACCACGACCTCCACCCCTTGAAGCTTTTGAAGATCTACCATCGGCCATTCTCTAACACACTGAAAGATTCAAACACCAACACGGTCATTCAAGGAACAACTCAGTTTATGTCAAGTATAGTAAGTCCCTAATTAAGTGGCCAGTTGGGATTAGCCACTTACTTTACTCTTCATACCCCAATCATTACCTGTCCTAACTACATCAATATCTAAATCTACAAGCAGCACATAAACCACATAACATGCGCACATAATACCGGTTAACATTAAAGAAAATACCTGATGGCACGTAGCTACTCAAACTTGCATTCCTTCCCTTTCCGTCCCATTTTCAGTTTAAGTTAAGGTTTATTTTGAAAATTTACACATTTCACTTAAACTTTGGCTCTGATACCAACTTGTAAGGCCCCGTTCCCGGGACGCTTACAGCTGGTCAATCATCGCACATAAAAGAGATATTTTCATCATCTTACATAAAAAGGTTGCAGCGGAAACATTTAAACAAAACATTTCATTTCATAATAAAGGCTTTTGCAAAATAGTACATCGTTATCAAGTTACAAAATACATGTTGCATTACGTCACAAAAGCATTATAAAAATGGATGCCATCCAAAAGAGCTGAGTAGCCGCCCCGTGCCATCCTCAGCAATCATTACCTGCCAACTGGAAACACATAAAAGTCAGCGTTGCTCAGTGAGTTCTAGTTTTATAATAAAATATACTTTATCTTTCGTTTAAAACCGTTCTTTACTTTCATGCGATCACACATCATACGTACACATAGATAATATCATTATTATCTTCATCATTTGTTCGTTACCTTCCATTCGTTCATACATTCTTGCTTTCATCCGTTCGTTCATTATTACATCTTTTCTTTCCATCAAAACCATGAACTTTTACCCTTCCATCCGTTGGTACTGGGCTGAAGCCTATCATAGACCTTCCATTACGATGCACAACACCTCATGGCCACAGCACCGAAGATAAAAATTCAGGTATACCATTGTCATGCGCTATACCCTTCCGTCCGTTGGTACTGGGCTGAAGCCTATCATAGACCTTCCATTACGATGCACAACAGCTCATGGCCACAGTACCGAAGGCAAGCAACAATGGTTCTATACAAATGGTCAATCACAAAGAAGGACCCCGATGTGCATCCTCCCCGGGTAGCGAACCCACACACTGTTGGGCTAACACCTTACAAAGGGGCGTGTCCTGACATATAATGCTTGCAAGACTTTCGTTACATTCGTCATTTGTTAATGCATGCATTCATCATGTTCCTCTTTTCATTATCTTCCACTTTACGTTACATAATACTTTCATTTTATTCATTAACATTCATCGTAAAGCCAAGGGAAAATAATCATACAATAAAAAGAACATCATTATACACATTCATCATCATCATACAGGGCAACATCATACATACATAACATTCATCATGCATAATCATGCAACATCATGCCCAACACCTCTATGGTCACAAAAGTCAACTTACATGAACTATCGGGAACCTTCCACGTCAAAACTTACATCTGCACTTTCCCCCAAAGTCAGTCAATAAACTACGTTCTCCTCGGGTACACAAGCCCTACTTGGGCGTATGGGCACCCTTCAGTCGCATGGCCTCCCAGGCGACTGAACATCATGCGAATGGACATCAGGCGAATGGACTCTATGCGAATGGACTTATACGGATGGACACCTATGCGTATGGACTCTCAGTCGCATGACCTTCATGCGTATGGCCTTCAGTCGCATGACTTCAAGCGCATTGGCTTCAGTCGCATACCCTTCGTACAAATGGACCTTAGTCGCATGGCCTCCAGGCGCATGGACCTCAATCGCATAACCTTCAATCGCATACCCTACAAGCGCATGAACTTCACTCGTATGACTTACATGCGTATGGACCTCAGTCGCATGACAATCGTGCGCATGGACCTCAGTCGCATGCCAATCGTCCGTATGGCCTCCAGTCGTACTCCAGTCGGTCGCCTAGCCCTAGCTGATGCAGAATGCAGTTCAGTCGAACGCAAACTGCCATTTTCGGCCTCCAAGCTCTTCCAAACTCGATTTTAGCCCAAATCAACCCTCCTAAACCTTAGAAACCCCTACCACAACACCATTCAAGCACACATAAGCCCAAAAACAAACCCCACTCGCATCATACATAAACACATACACACGAGTCAAACACACACTTTTCAAAAACGAGTTTTAGATGTGTCCCAGGCCCAAAATCGTTTGAAAACATGTAAAAGAGGGGTCCTAGAACTCACACAAATGACCACAACGAGAAGAGCTTCGATTAGACCCACTATACTTCGATTTTACACGCTCGAATCCCCCCGAACCAAGCTTTTCTCCCTTTTCTTCTCCTCTCCTCTCTTCTTTGCTGAATTTTGTGGGTGTGGGGAGAGTGAGGGCTGCCCTCTCCCCTCAAATACTCTCCCACAACCCAACTTTCTCTCGTTGGCGGGTTTGGTCCCCCGACTTTGGACTTTACTTCTTTTTCTTCATTCGTCGGCTTCAAAATAAATAACCGGGTGTTACATCATTATAGCTGAATTTGATTAAATTAGATTAGGAGTGTGTTGAAAAGGTTTGAGAATCAAAACTTCATAGCATTATAGGTAGTTAGGGAAAACCAAAAACTATCTATGCGCGAACTCTTGTTGTTTAGTGTTTTTTTACGAGCATTTCCTTACTTATGCATCTTATTAATATTTCATGAATACATTAATGCACCATTCCGTAGTTGCATATTGTTTGTTGAATTAGAAGGAATATTATTAACTAGGACGTGTTAACTTGATTTTACCTCTTTTTCATCGATCACACATTGTTTCTCTTGTTTGACGTTTATTAGTTTCATACGGTAACTTTAAATTGATTCTCAATTTGAATTCATTGAATACAAGTAGTTAGTTGCTCCTTTACAACTATTTTCCTTGCGGTGTTGCTCAATAAAGGAGAGTTGTTGTTGAGTTTTGGGCAGGAGTTTATCGATTTTCAAGTGTCATTTGCATGGTTTCGTGTACGTGTTGCATTCGAGCAGTAGATCATATGTTCCATTTGTTATTGATTAGTGTGATTTTAGTGATCATTATAAATGGATTTCATTAAATTAGATTACGAGTGTGTTTAAAAGGTTTTAGAATTAAAACAAAAAACTGTCAATGTGAGAAATCTTGTTGTTTATAGTTTTTTATAAGTATTTCCTTTCCCATGTATGTTATTATTAATCTTTCGTGAATTCTTTAATGCACCATACCATATTTGCATAACGTTTATTGAAATACAAGGAAATATTATAAACTAGGACGTGGTAACTAGATTTGACTTCTTTTTCTTCGATAACACATTGCGTTTCTTCTTTGACGTTTTATTAGTTACATTCGGTAAATGTAAATAGATTCTTAATTTCTATTGAGTGAATACGAGTAGTTATTTGATCCTTTACAACTATTATCCTTTCGTAGATACTCAATAAAGGAATCTATGGATGAACACTTGTCATTTCAATTGAATTCTGTGGATACTTTAGACAAGAGGCTTTGAACATGGTTATGGAGAGTTCTAGTTAAGTTTTGGGCACGAGTGTATCCATTTGCAAGTGTCATTTTTATGGTTTCCTGTTCGGGTTGCATTCGTTTAAACAAGAGATCCAATGTTTCATTTGTTATTGTTTAGTGTGATTTTAGTGATCATTATAATCGGATTTGATTAAATTAGATTAGGAGTGTGTTGAAAAGGTTTGAGAATCAAAACTTCATAGCATTATAGGTAGTTAGGGAAAACAAAAAACTATCTATGCGAGAACTCTTGTTGTTTAGTGTTTTTTTACGAGTATTTCCTTACTCATGCATCTTATTAATCTTTCGTTAATACATTAATGCACCATTCCGTAGTTGCATATTGTTTGTTGTATTAGAAGGAATATTATTAACTAGGACGTGTTAACTTGATTTGACCTCTTTTTCATCGATCACACATTGTGTCTCTTGTTTGACGTTTATTAGTTTCATACGGTAACTTTAATTTGATTATCGGTTTCTATTCATTGAATACGAGTAGTTAGTTGCTCATTTGCAACTATTATCCTTGTGTTGTTGCTCAATAAAGGATTCCTTGAACCAACAATTGCCATTTTGATTGATTTTAGTGGATTTTTAGGCAAGAGTGTTTGAAGATGGTTTGGAGAGTTGTTGTTGAGTTTTGGGCAGGAGTTTATCAATTTTCAAGTGTCATTAGCATGGTTTCGTGTACGTGTTGCATTCGAGCAATAGATCATATGTTCCATTTGTTATTGATTAGTGTGATTTTAGTGATCAATATAAATGGATTTCATTAAATTAGATTACGAGTGTGTTTAAAAGGTTTGAGAATCAAAACACCATAGCATTGGAGGTAGTTAGGGTAAACAAAAAACTATCAATGTGAGAACTCTTGTTGTTTATTGTTTTTTATAAGTATTTCTTTCTCATGTATCTTATTATTAATCTTTTGTGAATTCTTTAATGCACCATTCCATAGTTGCATAACGTTTATTGAAATACAAGGAAATATTATAAACTAGGACGTGTTAACTAGATTTGACTTCTTTTTCTTCGATAACACATTGCGTTTCTTCTTTGACGTTTTGTTAGTTTCATTCGGTAAATGTAAATAGATTCTCGATTTGTATTGAGTGAATACGAGTAGTTAGTTACTCCTTTACAACTATTATCTTTGCGTAGATACTCAATAAAGGATTATGTGGATGAATAATTGTCATTACGATTGAATTCAGTGGATACTTTATACAAGAGGGTTTGAACATGGTTATGGAGAGTTCTAGTTAAGTTTTGGGCACGAGTGTATCGATTTGCAAGTGTCATTTTGTAACACCCGAATATTTTCTTTAAGCCGACGAAAGAAGAAAAAGAAATAAAGTACAAAGTCGGGGGGCCAAACTTGCCAAAACCGGAGAAGGTTTGATGAGTGGGAGTATAAAAGGGGGAAGGCATCCCACACCCTCCCCCACACTCATATCTTTTAGGCCCTAGAGAGAAAAGAGGGAGAAAAGTGCTCTCAAGCTTGGTTTGGGTGGATTCGAGCGTGAAAATCGAAGTTTAGCGGGTTGAATCGAAGCCCTTCTCGTCGGGGTCGTTTGTGTGAGTTCTAGGACCCCTCTTTTACACGTTTTCTACTGATTTTGGGGCTGGAACACATCTAAAACCTGTTTTTGAAATGTGTGTGTTTGATCCGTGTGTATGTGTTTGTGTATGATGCGAGTGGGGTTTGTTTTCGGGCTTGTGTGTGCTTGAATGGTGTTGTGGTATGTTTTCCTAAGGTTTAGGATGGTTGATTTGGGCTTAAAATGAGTTTAGAAGAGCTTGGAGGTCAAATATGGCAGATTGGGTTCGGGATGAACTGCATTCTGCATCAGCTAGGGCTAGGCGACCGAATGGCATGCGACTGCAGGCCATACGGCCGAATGGCATGCGACTGAGGTCCATGCGCACGATTGCCATGCGACTGAGGTCCATACGCATGGAAGTCATACGACTGAAGTTCATGCGCCTGTAAGGAATGCAATTGAAGGTTATGCGACTGAGGTCCATGCGCCTGGAGGCCATGCGACTGAAGTCCATTCATACGAAGGGTATGCGACTGAAGCCCATGCGCATGAAGTAATGCGACTGAAGGCCATACGCATGGAGGTGAAGGGTTTGTTTGAACACAAGACATAGTTTAACCACTTAAACTTTGTAAAACGTAGCGGAAGTTTAACATTATTACATTGTTTGTAAGCTGAAAATATCATGTTCTATTTGATGTTTTAAAGTGTAAACAAACCCAAGAACAAAGGGGATCTTTTATGTGAATAAACAAGCTATGAACATAATGAAAGAGTACACAAAATCACAGCTACATAAAGCTGTGACTAACTACCTTTCTCCAGCTGAAATGTCGACCAATATAGGGTGATAAGATGCTAGAAATTCGGCCAAGGCTCCAAGGAAGGACCCCTCAAGCTAGTATACCCCAACCACTATCACAAAACACCTTAGATGCTAAGATTGAACACCAAAAACGAAGGGTAGCTCTCCTGGAAAAATTTCAGCCGAGTTCACTTCAACAAGAACAAGAATACCCTTTTTCTTGTGTTGTTCTATTGCATGTGTGAGAGAGAAAATGAGATGGAGTGAATGAGTGTGTCAAATGAGTTTTTCCAAGACAAGAAAAAGAAAGCCAAATGCCCCTTAGGGGCGGCCGAATCTTTTTAAAAAACATGGGGTTTCCCCCCAAAATCTAAATGAAATATAACACATTAACAAGTCATTTTTAAAAGTTGTTCATTCAATAAACCTTTTATTAGAATAACACATACAGACTCACTAATTATTTGATGTTATTTAAATAACTTAAATAACATTACAAACAACATCAATAAACAAAATATCCATATAAATTGTTTAATCTCATATGCAACTTATTTAGAAAACCCATTTTCTAAATTTGGTGTTATTATTTAATTGCATGATCATATCATCAATTGAATAATTGTCGGTGATTGCAAAGCTTGTTATTGGGTATAACCCGACTTGGATCATAACGTACTAACCACATCAATATTCTAAGTGTCTTGGGCACATAGAATCCTACAATCTCCCACTTGCCCAAGATTCATAGAAGATTGATGCAAGCAGTAAATACCGCCTAACAACAGTTTACTACCCTTAATACGCATGACTTATAGCCATTCAATAACATCATCCCATTCAAGTATCCTACTTGAAATGATTTAGGTGAATTAATCATCTATCCTTTTGTTACAGATGTCATGTTAAATCCAAGGACACAGAATGATCATTCCTTGTTGATTTAACTTAATCAGGCCTTAGACATCTTGCTCTCAACGAATAAGAGGAACAAATTCCATCTTGACTACATACGTTTCTCACAAACACCTCGTGTCATACCTGAATATAACCTTATGTACTGTCCACTATTTCAGGACAGTGAAGAATAAGCTCAAGGTATAATACTTGGTGAATATCAAAACCAATATGTATCTCAGGTTGGAGGATACCAAATGATATTCGCCTTTACTCAAATTTACTTATGATAAATCAATAAGATTCCATGTAGTAAAATTTGAGATGCGGGTTAGTCCAATATTTGTATCCCACAAATATCTATGAACCTTGGTAGCAACCCATTGCTTTATATTCATCCTTATGAATATCAACCAATCCAAGTTCATAATAATTTTACCCTCACACTTGTTCCCATAAGTATGAACGACTACGGACATTTAGAGTAAACAATTTACTCATGGATTAAACATGCTAAATTGGAACATTAATTGAAACATTATAACCAAATAATTTTATTCAAATAATAAAGAGTTCCACATATCCAAATACAAAATTTACAGATCAAATCCAATCACTAGAATATCAAAGTCCCATGGCACAAGTATGACCTTCATGCTTTGCCTTTTCAAGGAGCTTCGTGAGAGGATCCGCAATGTTCTGATCCGGGTGAACTTTGCGAATACATATCTTTCCTTTTTCAACTTCATCTCGTATGTAGTTGAATCTCCGCTCAATGTGCCTAGTTATTTGATGAGCACGAGGTTCCTTGATTTGAGCAATCGCACCCTTGTTATCACAAAAGATCTCCAGGGGGTCCTGAATGGAATGGACAACCCCCAGATCGGCAATGAATTTCTTCAACCATGCAGCTTCTTGAGCAGCCAATGAGGTGGCGACGTATTCTGATTCTGTAGTTGATAGAGCCACCACATCCTGTTTGGAGCTCTTCCATGAGACCGCTCCTCCATTCAGAATGAAAATATATCCCGATTGTGACCGAGAATCATCACGATCGGTTTGGAAACTCGCATCCGTGTAACCATTTACAACGAGTTCTTCATCACTAGATCCATAGATTAGGAATATATCTCTTGTCCTCCTTAGGTACTTAAGTATGTTCTTAACAGCCATCCAATGACTGTTTCCAGGATTTTGCTGGTAACGACTTGTCATGCTTAAGGCGCATGACACGTCCGGTCGAGTGCATATCATTGCATACATGATGGATCCAATAGCAGATGCGTATGGGACTGCCTTATTTTATCTTGCTCATCCTTTGAGCTAGGACATTGAGTCGTACTCAATATCGTTCCTCTTTGAATTGGAACGGTACCTTTCTTAGAGTTCTCCATCTTGAACCTTTTCAAGATCTTATCAATGTATGCACTTTGATTCAAACCAATCAACCGCCTTGATCTATCCCTATAGATCTTTATTCCCAGAATATAGGCGGCTTCCCCAAGATCCTTAATGGAAAAACAACTTCCAAGCCAGGTTTTTACACCTTCTAAGGTTGGAATGTCATTTCCAAATAGTAGTATGTCATCAACATACAATACTAGGAAAGTTATTGTGCTCCCACTAGCCTTCTTTTACACACAAGCCTCATCAGCGTTTTTGATGAAGCCAAGTTTCTTTACCTCCTCATCAAAACGATGATTCCAGCTTCTCGACGCTTGTTATAATCCATAGATTGATTTCTTTAACTTGCATACTTTATTAGGATGTTTTGGATCGACAAAACCTTCTGGCTGAACCATATAGACATCTTCCTCAAGATATCCATTTAGGAAAGCCGTTTTGACATCCATTTGCCAAATCTCATAATCATAATGAGCAGCTATGGCAAACAATATCCTTATAGACTTTAGCATTGCAACAGGTGAGAAAGTTTCATCATAATCAACCCCTTGAGTTTGATTGAAACCCTTTGCTACAAGTCTAGCTTTATAAGTATCCAAGTTTCCATGCATATCGGTTTTCTTCTTGAAAACCCACTTACTTCCAACTATCTTGGAGTTAAGATGTGGTACAACAAGTTCCCAAACTTGATTGTCATACATGGAATGCATCTCAATGTTCATGGCCTCAAGCCATTTGTCACAATCCAAATTGGACACTGCATCATGGTATGTGGTTGGTTCATCTGAATCTACCACATAGCATCCATCCATGAAAAATCCGTATCTTTCAGGTGGATTACTAGTTCTAGCACTTCTGCGAACGTTTTGTGTGTATTGATCAACCATTTGATCATCCTCAACATACTCATGTTGAGTGCTAGTTTCAACCAAACGTGCATCAGGTTGTGGTTCTTGATCCTCCTCAAGATCCACTGTTCTACTACTAGTTCCTTCCATAAGGAACTTTGCTTCTAAGAACTCACCCTTTCTGGCAACAAACACCTTTTGTTCCAATGGATCATAGAAATAATATCCCATAGAATCTCTAGGATATCTAATAAAGATACACTTGGTGGATCGGACTTCCAATTTGTTTGGGATGGGAGTCTTAACATAAGCCTCACAACCCCAGACCCTTAAGTATGATAGGGATGGAACTCTTTCATGCCATATCTTAAAGGTGTCCTTTCCACCTTTTTGGTTAGGGCCATATTTAAAATACGGGCCGCGGAGAGCAAAGCGAAACCCCAAAATGATAGAGGTAATGTGCTTCTAGCCATCATAGATCGGACCATATCCAATAAGGTTCGATTCCTCCTCTCAGACACACCATTATGTTGTGGTGTTCCAGGTGGAGTGAGTTGTGAGACAATCCCACAACTCCTAAGATGATCTTGAAAAGCATCACTTAGGTATTCACCTCCTCTATCGGTGCGGAGAACTTTAATCGACTTGTTGAGTTGATTTTCTACTTCATTCTTAAAGATTTTGAACATTTCAAAAGCTTCATCTTTGTGCCTTAATAAGTACACATACCCATAGCGACTATAATCGTCGGTAAAGGTAATGAAGTATCTTTCACCATTCCTAGTCATTGGCTTAAAAGGACCACATACATCCGAATGTATGATTCCTAATAAATCTTTTGCCCTTTCGTTAGTCCCACTAAAGGGTGCCTTAGTCATTTTTCCTTGTAAACAAGATTCACACACATCAAATGAATCACATTCACTTGTTTTTAAAAGACCATTCTTTTGTAGTGTTTGAATTCTTTTCTTGTTTATATGACCAATACGACAATGCCAAAGATAGGTATCACTCAAATCCAACTTGAGTTTCTTTGTGCTAGTTTGGTACAATGAACTATTTAAAGTATTGTCATGAACCAATTCATAAATACCATTAATGGGAATAGCTTTAAAATAGAACATATCATTTAAAGAAACATGAATATCATTTTCAATAAAAGATAATACATAATCATAAAGACTTAATTGGGATACAGAAATTATGTTCCTAGTCAGACTAGGAGCATACAAAACATTCTTCAAAATAACATCCAAGCCACTTGGAAGTTTTAGGGTGTAGTCCCCACGAGCTTCAACTTGGACTTTGGTTCCATTGCCCATGAAGAGACTAACATCCCCTTGATTGAAGTCCCTACTTCTTGTGAACCCCTGCAACAAATTGCAAATATGAGTTCCACATCTGGTATCCAATACCCATGTGTTAGAAGATGTAACATTAAGATCAATATGAATCATGTATATTGTACCTGAGGTCTGCCCGGCATCCCTCTTGGCTTTCAACTCTTGTAGATGGACAGGACAATTCCTTGCCCAATGTCCAATCTCCCCACACTTGAAGCATGGGTCATTAGTAGCAACCTTTTGCTTCTTCTCTTGTGGTTTGGGTGGCACCCTTGCCATTATTTTCCCTTTTCCCCATACGGGTCCTTTACCCTTGGCAACCATTGCCTTGGGTGCGGGATGAGGCCTTTTCTTTTTCCCACCTTCATTGATGGTGAGAACGGGTAAAACCCTTTTACCCATGGCCGCCTCGGCCGTTTTAAACATTGAGTGAAGCTCACCAATGCTCTTGTCCCGAGCATTCATGTTGTAATTCAACACAAATGTCTCGAACTTCTTGGTAAGGCCATTGAGGATCAAATCCGTGGCCAATTCCTTCGAGACGGGACAATTAAGCCTCTCGAGGCGGTCAATATGACTTTTCATCTTAAGTAAATAAGATGAAACAGATTGGTTGTTGTAACACCCCGAAAAGTCAAAACGAGTCATTAAGGACAATGGGCTTAATTAATGGGTATTTAATAAAAGAAGGAAATGGTCATGGGCTAAAATTAGGCTTATTGGGTAGTGGTCTATGGGATTAAAGGCCCATAATCAGCCCTTAAGCACCCAAAACCAGCTTCATCTTCCTCATTACAACCCTAGCCACCAAAATTCGTAGAGAGAGAAAGTAGAGAGAGAAAGTGAAGAAAATTCAAGATTTGAAGCTTCCAAGGTGAAGAGGTTGAAGATCTGGGTGTTGGAGCATCAAGATCTAAGAAAGAAGCAACAAATCCAGGTAAGAATCGACCTCTAAACCCTTCTGTAGATCAAACCCGGATTCTAGGGTTTTGGGTTTTGAAAAGTTGCAAAGAATCGCATAAAGGTCACATTTTTACGTATGAAAACATGTATAAAGCTTAGATTTAGCCTCATGGATGATAAACTAAGAGATTGGACGTAAAAAGTTATGATTTTGGGTTAAAAATGGTCTGGACCGTAATTTTTATGCGATCTGCGAAACTGTGTGTTCATCCAGCGAATTTGCATATTCAATCAGCGAAACTGTGGATCTTCCTGCGAAACTATAGTTTCGCAGGTAGTTTCGCAGACATGTTTTTCCAACGAAAGTTGGGCGAAACTGGCAGCAAAACTGGCAGCGAAGATGCCAGCGAAACTGCCAGCGAAGGTGCTAGCGAAACTAGCAGCGAAACTGCTGGTGAAACTAGTAGCGAAACTGTTGGCGAACCTAGCTGCGAAATTGCTGATCTTGCAGCGAAATTAGCAGCGAATTTAGGTAGAAATTAACCCCTTTAAGTGTTAGCTTATCTGCAGGCTGCGTAGAGTGATCCTAGCCTTGTAAGCTTAGCCTAGAAGTTATTCGTGGTATCCAGGTGAGTTCTAGATCCCCTATTTACAAGTTTTCCATGTTTTGGGGCTATTATGCATACTAAAAATACGTTTTTAAATGACCAAGAATTTAAGGGGTTTTAACAAGAAGAACGATTTTTCTATAAGTAAATGTGTTATATAAAACCTTAAATATAAAAATTTTTCGCGCTGACCTGGCAGCCCGGCCCCAGCCAGGGGCGTTGCCCCTTGGACCCCACTAGGGCTGCTGCCCCTAGGACCCCGCTGTCAAAGGCTGCCGCCCCCGAACCCCCGCTGTCCCGCGGTGGTTCGGTTATGTTTTATGATGATTTTACTTGCCATGATGTGTACTTAATAAGTTAAGTATTATATATATTAAAGTGGAAGATGATATTAATGAAAAGTGAAACTTAATGAATGTTACCCCCGGGCCCGTTTGATGATGGAAAGTCTTGCAAGCACTATGATAGACTTCACTTATGTGAGTATAATGTATGATGATGGATCTGTATTCATGAGCGGGCTATGTGCCTTGCAGTGTGGATCAACTGTCGGGGGTTAGCTACCGTTTCATGTGTACCGACAGGGATTGGCATTTGTTGTCAATCAACATGGAGCTCTTGCTTTGTGCAATCTCATTTATGATGAAAGTGAAAGATAATGAAAGAATGAAAGATAATGAACATGCTTATTATGATGCAAGTAATGTTATGTACTATGATGTATGCATGGTCATTATATGAAGGATAAAGTTTATATTTTCTTATATTATTTAAAACTAGAACTCACTCAGCGAAGCTGACTTTTATGCATAATAGTTGGCAGGTAAACGCTGATGCTGAGGATGGCACATGGAGCTACTTGGGGAGCTATGGATGGCATTCAAGTTTATGAAAATCTTTATTGTAATTTAAGAACAAGTAATATGTTTTGTTTACAATTAAATGACAAATGCATGAGTACGATGTGTTTTCAAAGGTTTAAATGAATGTTTAATTATTTCCGCTGCAATGTTTTATTATTAAACTGATTTTATGCTATGGTTAACCAACTGTGAGGATTCCCGGGAACGGGGCCTTACAAGTTGGTATCAGAGCCAAAGTTTAAGAGAATTGGGTAAACTATTTTCAAAACCTAAACTTAAACTGAAAATGGGACCGAATGAAGGATGCCAATCCAAGTAGCTACGTGCCATCATGTAAAAGTTTCAAGTAAACCGGAATTATATGCGTGTGCTATTTGTTTTATGTGCTTGTAGATTTGAATACTGATATGTGTTAGGATAGTGATTGCTTGGGACAGGAGGGTAAGGTAAGTGGTTAATCACACTTGGCCACTGTAATTAAGGACTTACCATACTTATAATGATCTGAGCAATTATCTTGAATAACCACTTTGGTGTTTGAATCTTATAGGAATTAGTTATGGCTGGTAGAAAATCTGGGAAGGCGACCCGAGGAGGTGCTCGTGGCGGGCGTACTACTGAGCCACGTGTCACCCGGAGCAAAGCTAAGGCTCCCGAGACTGTTCATGAGGAGTCGGACCTCCATAGTCACCCGGAGGGGGAGGGATCAGCCACCCTCAAACCCACTGTGAAGGAGGCTATCGCTGATGAGGTCTACAATGTCATGCAAAATGTCTTACCCTCGGTGGTGACCGAGGTGATCAAAGCAGTCAAGGATGGAGAGAAAGCTGAGAAGAAGGGGAAGGAAAGTGATAAGAGTTCAGGAAAGTCCACTGGGAGGACTGAGGAATCTGAAGAGGAGCCATCAAACCCTAAGGTGGTAGTCCATGATGACGACAGTGATGAGGAGTCCGAGAGAGAGACTACTAGAGGGTGCAACTATGGGGCATTTCAAAGGTGCAAGCCCCCAACCTTTGACGGTAACGGCACTGCTACTGCCGCTCATCGTTGGGTCAGAGAGATGGAAGCGGTACTGGAAATTAGTGAGTGCCGAGAGGATCAAAAAGTTAAGTTTGCCACTCATTCCTTTGTTGACTCAGCGTTATGCTGGTGGGACAATATTGTCCAGGCTGAGGGGAAGCGATCAATAGCCAAGATGAAGTGGTCTGAGTTGAAGGAGTTAGTGCTGGAGGAGTATTGTCCCCATCGGGAATTAGACAAGATTGAAAAGGAGTTCTTGTATCTGAAGGCTGGGAACATGACTCATCAAGAGTATACCTCCAAGTTCAATGAACTTGCAAGACTTGTGCCAGACATGGTGACGCCTGCGTCCAGGAAGATCAAAAGATACATACAGGGTTTGCCTGTGGACATCAGGAGGCACATGATTGCAGCCAAACCGGGTACGTTTAGGTCTATGGTGGATTTAGCTGGGAGGTTGTACGATGAGAGAGACCCAGTGCCTGTACAGAAGAAGGTGGAGAAATGGAATGGGAACAGGAATGGAAATGGGAAGAGGTTCGGAGGTGATAACTTCCGGAGTGGAGAAAAGAGGACGAGAGTCGAGGATCAGTCTGGGAGACAGGGAAATACTGGTGAAAGGGGTGCTTGTAGAAACTGTGGAAAAGGTCATTCAGGGGAGTGCAGAATTGGGACGGGAAAATGTTTCAAATGTGGAGGCGAGGGCCACTATGCTAGGGATTGCAAGGTTGGAAGGTGTTACCAGTGTGGTGAGATGGGTCATGCAGGAAGAGACTGTAAGAAAGGAAAACCAGAAGGATCAGGAACTGTTAAAGCTGGAGATAAGGGAAGAAGTGACGGTTCAAAGGCGAAGGCGAGGGCATTCAACATAACTCGCGAGGAGGCCAGGGCAGACCCAGAAGTAGTTTCAGGTATGTTTCTGGTAGACCATGAATATGCTTCTGTGCTCTTTGATTCTGGTGCTAGTAGGAGTTTTGTGTCTGCTGCCTTTTGTCGTTTGTTGCATGATAAAAGTAGAATGTTAGATGAGCCTTTCTATGTAGAAACAGCCATTGGTAAGTCCACTAAGGTAACTGAGGTGGTTGAGGATTGCCTGATTGAGTTAGAAGATTGTAAGTTCCCTGCTAGGTTGCATGTTATGGCCTTAGGAGGTTTCGATGTGGTGTTAGGCATGGATTGGTTAGCTACCTATGAAGCAAATATAGTATGTAGTAAGAAGATAATTCGTCTAACAGCGCCCGATGGTAGTTCTGTTACGGTTCGTGGAGATAAGGTGTGCTGTGTACCGAAGGTCGTGTCGATGATCACAGCTGAAAGGTATTTGAGACGTGGGTGCAGCGCTTACTTGGCCTATGTAAAAGATGTGGATGCGCCAGAGCCACAATTATCAGACGTTCCAGTAGTGCGCGAGTTTCCTGACGTCTTTCCTGAAGACCTGACCGGTGTGCCGCCTGACCGCGAAATCGAATTTCAGATTGATCTGCTACTGGGAGCTCAACCTGTCGCTAAAGCACCGTATCGATTAGCTCCTTCGGAGATGGTAGAACTGAGGGACCAGTTGCAAGATTTATTGGATAAAGGCTTCATCCGACCGAGTATCTCTCCATGGGGTGCTCCGGTTTTATTCGTCAAGAAGAAAGATGGTAGCATGCGGATGTGCATTGACTATCGCGAGCTCAATAAGCTGACCGTAAAGAATCGGTATCCGTTACCACGGATCGACGACCTGTTCGATCAACTTCAGGGTGCCAGCTGGTTTTCAAGGATAGACCTGCGGTCTGGTTACCACCAACTGAAGGTGAAAGAACAAGACATTCCTAAGACAGCATTCCGTACGCGTTATGGACACTATGAATTTCTCGTCATGTCCTTTGGTTTAACCAACGCGCCAGCTGCTTTCATGGACCTCATGAATAGGGTATGTCGGCCGATGTTGGATAAATCGGTGATAGTGTTCATCGATGACATCTTGATTTATTCAAAAAGCGAAGAGGAGCATGCCGATCATATCCGAGAAGTATTGGAGACACTCAGAAATAAGAAGTTATATGCTAAGTTCTCTAAATGCGCGTTTTGGCTTCGAGAAGTTCAATTTCTGGGTCATGTGGTTAATCCTGAGGGGATCAGGGTGGACCCTGCGAAGGTTGAAGCGGTAATGCAATGGGAACCTCCAAAGACGCCATCCGAGATTCGCAGTTTCTTGGGCCTGGCAGGCTACTATAGGAGGTTTATCCAGGATTTCTCCAAGATAGCTTCTCCTTTGACAAAATTGACCCGAAAGGACGTGAAGTATGTGTTGGGTTTGTTGTACCAAAACAATGTCGTTTAACCTTTTAAACTATGAAAACGCAGCGGAATGTAAACTTAATATCCTATTCAATAATCTGAAAATTAAAGTTCATAATATTATTTTAACAAACCCAAAGACATAGGATCATATGTATGTGAATAAACTAGTTATCAACAAGCTAAAACAACCAAAATAACATCAACAAACTACCTTTATGGGCGATTTGAAGAACCAACATTAGAGCTGCTGGAAATCACATTTTGTTGAAGAAGTTGCTGTCCTTGGATGGCCAAAACACCAAGGATAGGTGTCCTCAAGTGTACATACTCACAAGCCTTCAAGAAACACCATATTTGCTAGGATTTGACACCAAAATCGCATCAAAACCCTGCTGAAAAACCCTTTTCAGCCGTGAAACATCAAGAAGATGTCAATGGCTTTGTTCCAGCCGTATGACTTCTCTTCCATAAGAGAAAAACGAGTTCTTGTGCGATTTCATGTGAGAAAGAGGAGGAGATCAGATGTGTGTGTATGTTCATCAAGAGATTCATGTTTCAAAACAAGAAAAAGGGGAAGAGAGGGGAGGGCCCTTGCGGCCGAATTTCTCACAACCCTTATTAGGGTTTTTCCCTTTTTAAGTTTCCTTTAATTTGACTAAAACTTATAAATTACATAATTAACCATTAATTATATAAAATATGCACACACACACTTTTATTATTTGATGTTGCTTGATTAATTTAAACAACATAACAAATAATATCCATGAACAAAATATCCTCATAATTTGTTCATTCTCACATATAATTTATTTAGAAAACCCATTTTCTAAATTGGTGTAATTATTTAATTGCATGATCATATCATCAATTAAATATTAATTGGTGTTTGCTAAGCTTGTTATTGGGTATGACCCGACTTGGATCACAACGTACTAACCACATCAATGTTCTATGTGTCTTGGGCATACAGAATCCAACAATCTCCCACTTGCACAAGATACATAGAAGATTGATGCAAGCAGTAAATACCGCCTAACAACGGTTTACTACCCTTAATACGCGTGACTTAAAGCCATTCAATAACATCATCCCCTTCAAGTATCCAACTTGAAATGATTTAGGTGAATCAATCATCTATCCTTTTGTTACAGATGTCATGTTAAATCCAAGGACATAGAATGATCATTCCTTGTTGATTTAACTTAATCAGGCCTTAGACATCATGCTCTCAACGAATAAGAGGAACAAATTCCATCTTGACTACATACGTTTCTCACAATCACCTTATGTTGTACCCAAACATAGCCTTATGTACTGACCATTATTTCAGAGGAGCGAAGAACTAGCTCAAGGTATAACACTTGGTGAATATCAAAACCCAATATGTATCTCAGGTCAGAGGATACCAAATGACATTCGCCTTTACTCAAATTTACTTATGATCAATCTAGAAGATCCCATGTAGTAAAATTGAGATGCGGGTCAGTCCAATATTTGTATCCCACAAATATCTATGAACCTTGGTAGCAACCAATTGCTTTATATTCATACCATATAAATATCTACCAATCCATGTTCATAATAGTCTTACATTCATATCTATTCCCACAAATATGACCGACTACGGACATTTAGAATAATAAACATATTCATGGATGTAAACATGCTAAAAGGGAACATGACTCAAAAGGTCAAAATTACAACTGTTCCATACATTAAATACTAAACAGATCAATTCCAATCACTAGAATATCGAAGTCCTAAGGCATAAGTATGACCCTCATACTTTGCCTTCGCAAGGAGCTTCGTGAGTGGATTCGTAATGTTTTGATCTTTTATGAACTTTATGAATACATATCTTTACCCTTTTCAACTCCATCCCTTATGATGTTGAATCTCCGCTCAAGGTGCTTAGTCTTTGATGAGTACGGGGTCCCTTGATTTGAGCAATCCCACCCACGTAATTACCAAAGATCTTTAGGGAGTCTTGAATGGTAGAGACCACCCCTAGATAAGCAATGGACAAGCTTATCCATGCAGCTTCCAAAGCTGCCAATGAAGCGGCTATGTATTCGGATTTTAGACTGAATAATGCTACCGTGTCCTGCTTTGAACACTTCAAGGATACCACACCTCCATTCATAATGGAAGTATACCTGATTATGATCGAGAGTTGTATCGATCTGTTTTGGAAGTCCTCATC
Organism: Flaveria ramosissima; assembly: GCA_025215565.1. NCBI lineage: Eukaryota > Viridiplantae > Streptophyta > Magnoliopsida > Asterales > Asteraceae > Flaveria > Flaveria ramosissima. Next base: position 25,927,708 of record CM046038.1, read on the forward strand.
TGTGCAACCCTTTACACAGATTTTCACTTCAACAGATCTGTATATTAGAAACATATCCTTAGTCCTACTAAGGTATTTCAATATACTTTTAACAGCCATCCGATGGTTATTTCTATTGGTATCTACTTTGTCATACTTAATAAGCATGACTCGTCCAGTCTAGTGCATATTATTACACAAATGATGGATCCTATAGCAGATGCGTATGGGATATCCTTCATTTGATTTTGCTCATCCTATGAGCTTGGACATTGAGACGTAGTCAACACTGTCCCTCCTTGAATAGGTACCATACCTTTCTAAGAGTTTTTCATCTTGAACCTTTTCAAGATTTTATCAATATATATGCACTTTGGTTTAACCCTATCAACCACCTCGATCTATCCTTATAGATCCTTATTCCAAAATATGGGTGGCTTAAACGAGATCTTATATGAAAAACATCTTCCAAGCTAGGTTTTAACACCTTCCAAGGTTGGAATATTATTTCCAAATAGTAGTGTGTCATCAACATACAACACTAAGAATACAATTATGCTCCCACTAGCCTTCATATATACACAACCTTCTCGATGCTTGTTTCAATCCATAGATTGATCACTTTAACTTATATACATTATTAGGATGTCATGGATCGACAAAACCATCATGCTAAACTGTATGGACAGTCTCTTCGAGATGTTCATTAAGAAAAGCGGTTTGGACATCCATTTGCCAAAACTCATATTCAAAATATGAAGTTATGGCACATAATATCCTAATCGACTTTAGCATTGCCACGGGCGTAAGAGTTTCATCATATTCAACCAATTGAGTTTGATGGAAACTTTATGCTATAAGTCTTGACTTATAAGTATTCAAGTCTCCATGTATATCTGTTTTCATCTTGAAAACCCACTTGTATCCAACCGGTTTGGAGTTAAGTGGAGGGTCAACCAATTCCCAAACTTGGTTGTTATACATGGATTGCATCCTTAAGTTCATGGCTTCTAGCCATTTCTCCCAATCCAAATCGGACATAGCATCTTGGTATATGGTTAGCCTACATGGGTCAACCACATAGCATCCACTCTTGGAATATTCATATCACTTAGATGGAATACTAACTCTACCAGATTTGTGAACGTTTTGTGTGTATTTATCAACCTCTTGATTATCACCAACAACCTCTTGTTGGTAGCTAGTTTCAACCAAAAGTGTACCGGCTTGTGGATTTTGATCCTTATCAAGTTCCACAGTTCTATACGTCATTCCTTCCATAAAGAACTCGGTTTCCAAGAACTTAGCCTTTCGAGCAATAAATACTTTTGCTCCATTGAGTCAAAGAAACAGTATCCCATACAGTCTCTATGGATTCTCAACTTATATACACTTTCTTTGTCCGGGTGAGCAATGCGAAAACCCAAAATGATAAAGATGGTAAGCTCATAGCCATAATAAATTGAACCATATCCAAATAGGCTTCAGTTTCTCCTTTATCAGAATGAAGAACATAGATAGTTATGTAGAGTTGATTTTCTACTTCATTATTGAAGATTTTGAACATTCCAAAAGCTTCATACTTATGTGTCATCAAGTGCACACACAATAATAGCGACTGTAATCGTCGGTAAAAGTAATGAAGTATCTTTCACCAATCTTTGTCATTGTTTTAAAAGGACCATATACATCCAAATGTATCATTCCTAATAAGTCTTTTGGTTCACACTTATCAAATGAAATATTTTCATTTGTTTCCAAAAGACCATGCTTTTGAAGTGTTTGAATCCAAATCTTGTTTATGTGACCAAGATGACAATGTCAAAGATAATAATAACTTAAACCCATTTTAAGTTTCTTGGTGCTTAATGTGTATAATGAGTTATTATAGGACGAAATATCATGAACCAATTCATGGATATCATTAAAAGGCATGTCCTTAAAATGAAATACATCATCCATAAAACTTAATACCATTATTTACAAACTTTAAATCATGATCACATTGTTTTAATAGGAAACATTAATTATGTTCCTAGTCAAACTAGGTGCATACAAAATGTTTTGAGAACAACTTCCAAACCATTTGAAAGTCTCAAAATAGAGTTTCCCTCCTTGAAGCGCACATTTCTTTTGAACCCCTTTGCAACAATTGCAAGTATGAGTCTCACATCCGGTATCCAATACCCATGTGTTTGAAGAAATGACATTTAATACAATGCGTGAATCATGGAAATTGTATTTGAGGTTTGCCCAACATCCCTCTTGTCTTTCAACTCTTTGAGATAGGAGGGACAATTCCTTTTCATTGTCCTATCTCTCCATACTCAAAGCATGGAACGTTCTTCGTTACCTTAGGCTTCATAAGCTTAGGTTTTTCGAGGTTTCGCATTAACCTTTGCTTTGATGTATTCCTTTCCTTTGGCAATAATTGCCTTAGTATCGGGATTGGCCATTTCTTATAGCCTCCCTCATTGATCGAGAGAATAGGTAGAACCTCTCTACCCATCCCTGCCTCGGTTGCTTTGAGCATTACATGAAGTTCACCAATGCTCTTGTCCCACCCATTCATATTACAGTTTATTATGAATCTCTCAAACCTTTAGTTAGGCAATCAAGGATCAAATCCTTGGCCAACTACTTTGAGATAGGATAGTTAAGCATCTTGAGGCTATCAATGTGGCTTTTCATCTTAAGAATATATAAGATGATATCGATTGGGTTTCTTCCATGTGACATGCATAAAGTGCTCGAACCGTTTCGAAGCAATCTACTAAAGTTTGTTGAAGGAACATTTCCTTCAACTAGATTATCATGTCATATGCCCCATGATGCTCCAAACCCTTTTGGAGTCTGGGAATCATATTCCCAACATGAGATCGGATGCTTGCACAGAATCCTAAGTGTGCTTAACTCAATCGTCAAAAGGCCATAACATCAACAGCGTGGGTTGGTGAGGTATGGGATCGTCAAGGACATAGACCTTTACTCATTCTTGAGAACGATTCTCAAGTTTCAAAATGAGTCCATAAGATAATTATGGTTAGGACTATCCCTCTCGAGAATAGGTCTCAGTGATAGGGAAGGGACGATCGGGGTGGTAGCATTATAGTTAGAGGTCATTATTATAAAATTGACAAAGTTCATATTAGTATTTCTCATAAATTTATTTTAATCGTTAATACCCTTAAATGTCTCATAGACAATTAACAATTAAAATCTAGAATCCAACGTTACATTTAAATGATGGTTAGGTGACCTTTATCCCATTATTTAAATTAACAAGGTAGTCAACAGTTGACAATTGCAACCTATTGCAACTTCTAGTTTTATGGGATCGGTTAAACATCATATGTTTAGTCGGCATGTTTAATCCCATCAACACCATTGTACGCCATGCTTCGGTGACCCTAAGCACATGGTTTCCAATTCAAGTCGTCCTACTTACACACACGTGTGAGTTTTTACATATAAGCGGTTAGGTGACCTTTATCCCACAAGTATGTTAGACTCACCTCAAGGACACAAGTTCCCTACAAGTGGTTAGGTGACCTTTATCCCACAAGTAGTTCCCAAGTGATTCGAGTGTCGTGTAAAAGGATGGTGTTAGACTTGTTACCAAAGGGTTTTAAGTTTCCATTAATTTTAGATTTTGAAAACACTATGTACCTTGTAATTGCATGCTTTCAAATACATGGTACCCTATGGTTCTCTTTTAATAAAACCTCTTTTATTTTGAAATCATTAATCCTCTTAATAACCTTTTATTAATTACTTAATGATTTAGAACCATAAAATTCAGCTTGTTATCATAATTTATTTAGATTGTTAAGCATATTCATATATCAAACAATCAACATAAAACAAACAAGCATAATCATACAAACATATGTGCATAACCATAGCCACTAAGTTGACTACACTTGTTTGCCATCACAAGTGTTGTCATAAGGTCTTTTCCTAAGGGTTCAACACAACACAAACGATGAGATCTCCAAAGACCCCCACTTGAACTTGCATCCAAATGCTTCAAGTCCATCCTTTGTGTCTTCCTTTTGTGCTTCCTTCCCGAGCATCTTCTTTTACAAAATATATACATCCTAATACATATTTTCTAGTAAAGGAAAAAAAAATGCTCCTAATCTATTTATTACATTGCCAAATGAATAAATAAATTACAAACCAAATGGAAACACAAAAGAAATTACTACAACCCATAAAGAAAGAATACAATCAACACGACAATTCCATAATCAATCAAACCCAAAACAACCATGGTCAAGGCTATGTTATGCACTAAAATTATGTATCCATATACATCATACTAAGAACCAAAATGAACCCCATTGACCCTAAATTTTCAGCCAACATAAACCAAAAATCTAGGGTCTTTTGTCCAAACAAAACACAATCAACCAAATTGATATCTTTCCTTTCAAGGTTTAATCACTAGCATGTTTGATATAACCTTGAAAGATTGGGGTATCATCAAATCAATACAAAACAGCCCTAAAATTGGTTGTTAACCCTTATATAACCAATTATACAAGAACACATGAAACTAATCATCCACATAACCGGCTCTTGATGCCAATGTTGGGTTTGTTGTACCAAAACAATGTCGTTTAACCTTTTAAACTATGAAAACGCAGCGGAATGTAAACTTAATATCCTATTCAATAATCTGAAAATTAAAGTTCATAATATTATTTTAACAAACCCAAAGACATAGGATCATATGTATGTGAATAAACTAGTTATCAACAAGCTAAAACAACCAAAATAACATCAACAAACTACCTTTATGGGCGATTTGAAGAACCAACATTAGAGCTGCTGGAAATCACATTTTGTTGAAGAAGTTGCTGTCCTTGGATGGCCAAAACACCAAGGATAGGTGTCCTCAAGTGTACATACCCACAAGCCTTCAAGAAACACCATATTTGCTAGGATTTGACACCAAAATCGCATCAAAACCCTGCTGAAAAACCCTTTTCAGCCGTGAAACATCAAGAAGATGTCAATGGCTTTGTTCCAGCCGTATGACTTCTCTTCCATAAGAGAAAAACGAGTTCTTGTGCGATTTCATGTGAGAAAGAGGAGGAGATCAGATGTGTGTGTATGTTCATCAAGAGATTCATGTTTCAAAACAAGAAAAAGGGGAAGAGAGGGGAGGGCCCTTGCGGCCGAATTTCTCACAACCCTTATTAGGGTTTTTCCCTTTTTAAGTTTCCTTTAATTTGACTAAAACTTATAAATTACATAATTAACCATTAATTATATAAAATATGCACACACACACTTTTATTATTTGATGTTGCTTGATTAATTTAAACAACATAACAAATAATATCCATGAACAAAATATCCTCATAATTTGTTCATTCTCACATATAATTTATTTAGAAAACCCATTTTCTAAATTGGTGTAATTATTTAATTGCATGATCATATCATCAATTAAATATTAATTGGTGTTTGCTAAGCTTGTTATTGGGTATGACCCGACTTGGATCACAACGTACTAACCACATCAATGTTCTATGTGTCTTGGGCATACAGAATCCAACAGTATGAATGGGGTACTGATCAGGAGAAAGCCTTCCTAGAACTGAAGATGAGGTTAACTCAAGCCCCTGTCTTGACGTTACCTGAAGGGAACGAGGATCTGGTGGTGTACTCGGATGCCTCGTATGCAGGATTGGGTTGCGTGTTGATGCAACGAGGGAAGGTGATAGCCTATGCTTCTAGACAATTAAAGGTTCACGAGGCCAATTATCCTACCCATGATTTGGAGTTGGCTGCGGTTGTGTTTGCATTGAAGATTTGGAGGCACTACCTGTATGGGGTGAAGTGCACCATCTTCACTGATCATAAAAGTCTAAAGTATTTCTTTGAACAAAAGGAACTCAATATGAGGCAGAGGAGGTGGTTGGAACTGATCAAGGATTATGACTGCGAAATTCATTATCATCCAGGCAAAGCCAATGTGGTTGCTGACGCCCTTAGCCGAAAAGGACGACCCGAACCAATTCGGGTGAGGGCTTGCCAGATAATCATGACGCCTGATGTTATGAAACAAGTGAGGGAGTTCCAGGATGAGGCACTAAGAGAGGATAGAGTCAACTCTGAAAGGATGAAAGGACAAGTTTCAGACTTGGGGGAAAACACCTTGGGTGTTAGAACCCGATCTGGAAGAATGTGGATCCCTCTCTATGGGGATCTAAGGGAGAAAATCATGGATGAGGCTCACAAAACTCGATATTCCATACACCCCGGTGCCACGAAAATGTATCAAGATCTGAAGAAAGATTACTGGTGGCCGGGAATGAAGCGAGATGTGGCTAAGTACGTGAGCAAGTGTCTGACTTGCTTGCAAGTGAAGGCAGAACACCAAAAGCCATATGGGAAGATCCAGCCTTTGGATATCCCTGAATGGAAATGGGAACACATCACAATGGACTTCATCACGAAGCTGCCTCGCACGGCGAGGGGAAGCGACGCAATCTGGGTGATTGTTGACCGTCTAACAAAGAGCGCCCATTTCCTACCAATTAGTGAGACGTATTCCTCTGAGAGGTTGGCAGAGCTATTTATCAAGGAGATCGTGGCTCGTCACGGTGTGCCAGTGTCTATCGTTTCGGATAGGGACACGCGGTTTACGTCCAAGTTCTGGAAGAGGTTTCATGACTCAATGGGGACTAGACTGCATATTAGTACGGCTTACCATCCCCAGACAGATGGTCAGTCGGAAAGGACGATCCAAACTTTAGAAGACATGCTACGAGCCTGTGTAATCGACTTTGGAGGAAGTTGGGAGGAGCACTTACCGTTGGCAGAATTCTCATATAATAACAGTTACCATGCCAGCATTGGTATGCCACCTTACGAGATGTTGTACGGTAGGAAGTGCAGAACGTCCGTGTGTTGGGGTGACATCGGGCAGAAGGAATTGGGGAGTCTTGATGTGATTGAGGTCACAACTGAGAAGTTAGATAAGATTAAGGCGTTCATGAAAGCTGCAAAGGACCGCCAGAAGTCTTATGCTGATAAGAGGCGTAGACCGATAGAATTTGAAGTTGGTGACAAGGTTATGCTCAAGGTATCGCCCTGGAAAGGGATCATCAGGTTTCGAAAAAGGGGAAAGCTAAGCCCAAGATTCATAGGGCCATTCCGTATTATCGCAAGGGTAGGAGAAGTGGCCTACAGATTAGAACTACCTGATGAGTTGAGTGGAATTCACCCTACGTTCCACGTATCTCATCTCAGGAAATGTCTGGCAGATAATGATGCATTTGTACCGTTAGAAGACATTGAAGTCGATGAACGGCTAAATTATGTAGAGCAGCCGGTGGCCATCCTTGATTGGAAAGAGAAGCACTTACGGAATAAAGTGGTTCCACTAGTACGGGTACAGTGGAGACACAGAAAAGGGTCAGAATCTACATGGGAGACTGAGGAGGAGATGAGAAAATTTTACCCTCAATTGTTTGATGACTGACAGGTTTCGAGGACGAAACCTAAATAAGTGGGGGAGACTTGTAACACCCCGAAAAGTCAAAACGAGTCATTAAGGACAATGGGCTTAATTAATGGGTATTTAATAAAAGAAGGAAATGGTCATGGGCTAAAATTAGGCTTATTGGGTAGTGGTCTATGGGATTAAAGGCCCATAATCAGCCCTTAAGCACCCAAAACCAGCTTCATCTTCCTCATTACAACCCTAGCCACCAAAATTCGTAGAGAGAGAAAGTAGAGAGAGAAAGTGAAGAAAATTCAAGATTTGAAGCTTCCAAGGTGAAGAGGTTGAAGATCTGGGTGTTGGAGCATCAAGATCTAAGAAAGAAGCAACAAATCCAGGTAAGAATCGACCTCTAAACCCTTCTGTAGATCAAACCCGGATTCTAGGGTTTTGGGTTTTGAAAAGTTGCAAAGAATCGCATAAAGGTCACATTTTTACGTATGAAAACATGTATAAAGCTTAGATTTAGCCTCATGGATGATAAACTAAGAGATTGGACGTAAAAAGTTATGATTTTGGGTTAAAAATGGTCTGGACCGTAATTTTTATGCGATCTGCGAAACTGTGTGTTCATCCAGCGAATTTGCATATTCAATCAGCGAAACTGTGGATCTTCCTGCGAAACTATAGTTTCGCAGGTAGTTTCGCAGACATGTTTTTCCAACGAAAGTTGGGCGAAACTGGCAGCAAAACTGGCAGCGAAGATGCCAGCGAAACTGCCAGCGAAGGTGCTAGCGAAACTAGCAGCGAAACTGCTGGTGAAACTAGTAGCGAAACTGTTGGCGAACCTAGCTGCGAAATTGCTGATCTTGCAGCGAAATTAGCAGCGAATTTAGGTAGAAATTAACCCCTTTAAGTGTTAGCTTATCTGCAGGCTGCGTAGAGTGATCCTAGCCTTGTAAGCTTGGCCTAGAAGTTATTCGTGGTATCCAGGTGAGTTCTAGATCCCCTATTTACAAGTTTTCCATGTTTTGGGGCTATTATGCATACTAAAAATACGTTTTTAAATGACCAAGATTTTAAGGGGTTTTAACAAGAAGAACGATTTTTCTATAAGTAAATGTGTTATATAAAACCTTAAATATAAAAATTTTTCGCGCTGACCTGGCAGCCCGGCCCCAGCCAGGGGCGTTGCCCCTTGGACCCCACTAGGGGCTGCTGCCCCTAGGACCCCGCTGTCAAAGGCTGCCGCCCCCGAACCCCCGCTGTCCCGCGGTGGTTCGGTTATGTTTTATGATGATTTTACTTGCCATGATGTGTACTTAATAAGTTAAGTATTATATATATTAAAGTGGAAGATGATATTAATGAAAAGTGAAACTTAATGAATGTTACCCCCGGGCCCGTTTGATGATGGAAAGTCTTGCAAGCACTATGATAGACTTCACTTATGTGAGTCTAATGTATGATGATGGATCTGTATTCATGAGCGGGCTATGTGCCTTGCAGTGTGGATCAACTGTCGGGGGTTAGCTACCGTTTCATGTGTACCGACAGGGATTGGCATTTGTTGTCAATCAACATGGAGCTCTTGCTTTGTGCAATCTCATTTATGATGAAAGTGAAAGATAATGAAAGAATGAAAGATAATGAACATGCTTATTATGATGCAAGTAATGTTATGTACTATGATGTATGCATGGTCATTATATGAAGGATAAAGTTTATATTTTCTTATATTATTTAAAACTAGAACTCACTCAGCGAAGCTGACTTTTATGCATAATAGTTGGCAGGTAAACGCTGATGCTGAGGATGGCACATGGAGCTACTTGGGGAGCTATGGATGGCATTCAAGTTTATGAAAATCTTTATTGTAATTTAAGAACAAGTAATATGTTTTGTTTACAATTAAATGACAAATGCATGAGTACGATGTGTTTTCAAAGGTTTAAATGAATGTTTAATTATTTCCGCTGCAATGTTTTATTATTAAACTGATTTTATGCTATGGTTAAGCAACTGTGAGGATTCCCGGGAACGGGGCCTTACAGTTGTCGTCCATACGACATGCATGGAGTGCTCGAACCGTTTCGAAGCGCTCAACCCTTGCTTGCTGTGGGAACGTTTCCTTCAGCTGGGTTATCATGTCATAAGCTCCGTGATGTTCATACTCCTTTTGGAGATCTGGAGTCATGCTCGCTAGCATGAGACAAGACACTTGGACGGAGTCCACAGTGTACTTCAGCCAATCGTTGAAGGCCTCATCATCATCCTCAGTAGGTTGATCGGGGATAGGGTCGTCTAAAACATATGATCGTCTCTCTTGCTTGAGAACGATTCTCAAGTTTCGATACCAATCAATGAAATTATTATGATTTAGACGTTCCTTTTGGAGGATCGCTCGTAATGATTGGTTGGACGCGGATGAGTTATCATGATTGTCATTATTGGTGGCCATCTACAAAATTTAACAAAGATCTATTTAGTATTTTCGATATTGCTATTTTTAATAATTAATGCCTTTTAAGGTCATTTTTATATTAAAATCTAGAACCCAACATTACATTTAAATTGCGGTTAGGTGACCTTTATCCCACGATTTAAATTAATAAGGTGGTCAACGATTGACGGTTGCAACCATTTGCAACTTCTAGAGGTATGGGATCGACTTTAAACATCATATGTAAAGTCGGAATATTAATCCCATCAACACCATTTGGAAACCATATTTAGGTGATCCATTTAACATGGTTTGCAAATCAAGTTATCCTACTTGCACACACGTGTGAGTTTACCCACATAAGTGGTTAGGTGACCTTTATCCCACCAATGTGGTATCCCCACCTTAAATCACAAGTTCCCTCTAAATGGTTAGGTGGCCTTTATCCCATTAAGAGTTTCAAAATGACTCAAGTGTTGTGCAAAAGGACAGTGTTAAACTTGTTTGTCAAAAGTTTAGAGATTTCATAATTCTAGTTAGAAAACTCTATGTACTTGTATTTGCATGCTTTCAATTACAAGATACCCTATGGTTCTTTTAATAAAACCCATTTTATTATAAAATCAATATTCCTTTTAATAACCATTTATTAACACTTAATGATTAAGAACCATTTTATATTAGCTTGTTAAGATCATTTTTATTGAGATTGTTTATCATATCCAAATATCATACAATCATTCATAAAACCACAATCAAACAAGCATAATATAAACAACCATAATGTGCATAACCATAGCTACTATTGTGACCACACTTGTTTGCCATCACAAGTGTGGTCATTAGGTCTTTCTTAAGGGTTGAATATAACACAAAAATGAGATCAACATAGACTCCCACTTGAACTTGCATCCATATGCTTCAAGTCCTTCTTTTGTGTCTTCTTCTTGTGCTTCCTTCCCGAGCATCTTCTTTTACAAAATATATATCCTAATACATATTTTCTAGTAAAAGAAATTACTCCTAATCTATTATTACATCACAATGAATAAATAGACAAAATACATTTTAAACAAAGCACAAATCAATATACAACCCCATTGAATGAATACAAACAAATAAATACATTCAATCCAAACCAAAACAACACAAGGTCTAAGCTAGGTTATGCACCAATATGAACATACATCATATCAAACAAAACATAACTATGAATCCCCTCAAAACCCACGAATTTTCAGCCAACATAAACTGAAAATTTCGGGTTTAGATGTTGTCCAAACAACACAACATATCAACATACATATCTCTCAAGGTTTAATCACAAGCATGTGTAATATAACCTTGAAAGCTTGGGGATTCAACATACAAGAACATTTCAGCCCTTAAAAGGGTTATAAAATCCCATAAAACAAATTTTTAAAGGATACAAACAAGCATGCTATCCACATAACCGGCTCTAGATGCCATTGAAGGGTTTGTTTGAACACAAGATATAGTTTAACCACTTAAACTTTGTAAAACGCAGCGGAAGTTTAACATTATTACATTGTTTGTAAGCTGAAAATATCATGTTCTATTTGATGTTTTAAAGTGTAAACAAACCCAAGAACAAAGGGGATCTTTTATGTGAATAAACAAGCTATGAACATAATGAAAGAGTACACAAAATCACAGCTACATAAAGCTGTGATTAACTACCTTTTTCCAGCTGAAATGTCGACCAAAGTAGGGTGATAAGATGCTAGAAATTGGGCCAAGGCTCCAAGGAAGGACCCCTCAAGCTAGTATACCCCAAGCACTATCACAAAACACCTTAGATGCTAGGATTGAACACCAAAAACGAAGGGTAGCTCTCCTGGAAAAATTTCAGCCGAGTTCACTTCAACAAGAACAAGAAAACCCTTTTTCTTGTGTTGTTCTATTGCATGTGTAAGAGAAAAAATGAGATGGAGTGAATGAGTGTGTCAAATGATTTTTTCCAAGACAAGAAAAAGAAGGCCAAATGCCCCTTAGGGGCGGCCGAATCTTTTTTAAAAACATGGGGTTTCCCCCCCAAAATCTAAATGAAATATAACACATTAACAAGTCATTTTTAAAAGTTGTTCATTCAATTAACCTTTTATTAGAATAACACATACACACTCACTAATTATTTGATGTTATTTAAATAACTTAAATAACATTACAAAACAACATCAATAAACAAAATATCCATATAAATTGTTTAATCTCATATGCAACTTATTTAGAAAACCTGTGACAACCGACCTCCAGGTTGTTACCCTAACCCTAGATTACTTGCATCATTATCCATGTTATGAGTGCTAATAATTGAAACTATTCAACCCTACTATGAAATTGGAAACAATTCTTACTACTTGATGTAAATTATGATTTTATGTGATTTTTATTATTGACTTTTAGCTAATTTAGGTTTCTACCTTTTTAAAAATTAGTGTCCCGGGAATGTCAACCAGTCACCCTTACAAAATTAAATTCAAGAGAAGGCAATTAAAATGTGAGCATACACACTCACACTTACATAATTTTCGGCCATGGATGCATGGGCATGCATTAGATACCTCAATTCACCATCCACTAAATAATACATTATACCCAATACTACAAAATTACACTACATAATAACAATTTACAATTAAAATTTAAATGAAAAATCCCCCACTACACTCCAAATCGGCCGCCCACCCCTCTCCACTACTCTCCACTCTTCACCACATCCACACCACCCACTAGCATTTCATGCAACTCTCTCCCTCTCTCCCTCTCTCCCTCATATTCGAAACTTTCAGCTGATCAAACACACACACACCTCACAACTCACTCAAAGCAAATTCTCTCTAAGTCTTGTGCAAGAAATTCGAAGAACACCACCAAGTTTCATTCGGCCAAGTGCAAACCGCAAGGAAGTGGCCTAGTTCGCGAGTTTTGGTCACACAACCACACTTGTTCCACCTTTCCAGCCTTGGTTCGAGCTTCTACATTCAAGTCCAAGGAGTTTCAAGCCATCCACGACCATCAACACCTTCTAAACCGTGAGTTACATCAAGTGTAAGCTCATGTTGTCGTTTTGTGACATTTCACTTGTTTTCTTCATTTTTCACCTAAAAACCGTGCTTTTTCCTTGTTGTAGCAGAAACTTCTCACCATCATCTTGATCTTAAGGAGTTCCCAACGTTCGTGAAGGTAAACCTCATGTTATGTTAGTCATTCTTGAGGTGGAAACCGATTTCCACCATGAAAACCCTCTTTTTGGGTGTTTTGGTATCATCTAACTTGTGAAAGTTGCAACTCTTGTAAACCAAACTTGTGACCTGCATTTTTATGACTTAATGGACTCCCAAGAACCTGTTTTAAAAAAAGTTCCAAGAGGCTACATACTCGAATCCACGGTTAATACATGGATTTCACCTTGAAACCCTTCTTTCTACATGTAACAACACCCTTTTAAGCATTTGTTTGAAAAATCCTTTCAACCAAGACCCATAACCTACTCATGAATGACTTAATGACACCTTAATAATCTGTTTATGAAGTTAAATGAAGTTTTGGTAACATTTAAACTCAAGTTAAGATGGTTTACACAAGTGTTATTGTCGGTTTTGACATTTTCTACATATTTGAAGCATATGGATGTATAGATAAACTAGGCAACTCGTTGGGACTGAAATTTCAGTAGGTTTTAATGAATATTAGAAGTTTTAGTAATGTTTAATCTCTGGATTAAAGGACATGTTGTGATTTACCCTCTTTTAGTCACTTTCGGGACCCGAAAACATGGTAAAATGACTTTAAAAATAGTAAGAATATGAATTTAACACTCTTGAAAAGTATTCCAGGCTCAATAATGATAAATAAAGTGTTTTGGAGTCAATAGATAATTTAAATGGTCAAAGAAACAAATAAATGACGTTTTAACTAAAAACGGGTACAAACCGAGCATCGCTTTTGAGAAAAATCCATAAAAATAGAGTTCAAAGCTGAGATTTATAAAAATCATATGATTTCAGTAAGATAAGTAATAAAAGACTTAAAGGATTTGGAAAATTGGTCAAACAAGCTTTAAATGGTCAAACCCGGTCAAAACCGCGTTTTAAACGGGTCAAACGTAAAAACAAGATTTTCAACTATAAAAGGCCAATTTTCACAATTGAAGGACTTAAAAATTTATAAAGATATCTTTTAGAAAATACCTACTGGTCCAAGATTCAAATATATGAAAACTCCAAATTACTGTTAAACGCGCAGTTTTTAAAGCGGATCCGTAAACTAAAGTTTTGAAACACTTACTCCATAATAATTATAATATGACTCTAATAATCTGATTTTTGGTCTTAAATGACATAAAGGGGCAAGAAACTAAACTTGAGGGTAGAAACTGTCAATTTTGAAACTTGGGGGACCAAACTGTAAAATTTTTCCAAACCTTATAACCGATTTCCAGGAAGCTAATAAACACTTGAACAACAAAATTTCTTAATATACTTAACCTAATGAATTGAAAATCCTAATTTTCATGAAGACGCCTTGACCTGCCATAAAAGGAAACTTTTTATACAAACCTTCACGAAACCAAAGCCTTACTCAAAAGCTAAACTCTTGACACCATTCTTGCACCTTAAATGAGTTTAGGACAGTAGCTTATTACTTAATATGTACATGTTAGGGTGCTAGACTTGAGACACTTCCCGGTACACCAAGAGACTTTTGACTGGAAACCTAAGGTGAATTCTAGTGATCCCCTTTTTACTATTGTTTTGGGATGAAACATGCTCTACTTTTTATGAACTATGATTGTGCTTTACTTGATGATTGTATGTGGGATTTGTGGTTACCTGCTAATACTTATATCATGATCATTAATTCTTTCGTGAACCGCTTGTTTTATATGGATAGATCTATTTGGGGAATCCCCCACACACACAATGGCTTCCGTTCCAGGAAGGTTACCCCACTGAGATCCTAAGGGGTTGTTTGTGGCATGTAACAGGTTTTGTTAAGATACTATGGTGAACCATCCGGGCAGGTAGGGTTCACTGGTTTGGGGCTCAGTTCTTCCTTCGAGAATATCCGGTTAAACACAACTTTAGAAGAGGCCAACCGGGATTGAGTGCAGGGTTGATTATGATTTTTCCCACGATGTTCTAACTTTCTTTTAATCAAAGAAGGATTTGCTAAGTCCTTTTGTTTTTAAACTTTAAGCACTTGAATTCACCAACTTTTTAGTTGACACAATTTTCTTTTGAGCATGTTTCAGGTAATGTATGAAGAGATCCTAGCTGTTGTGAAGACCTAGACTTATCCCCGTGACATGGCATTGGCATATTTTCCTTGATGAAACATTTGAACAATTTTATATTTGTGTTGAACAAGTACAAATTATTTTATGGATGATTGTAAAACTCATTTGGGGGCTTGATGTGTTTCTAGCCCCGCTATCTTTTCAAAAACATTAATGCCATGTGGTATTCTCTCCTTTGAGCTCTTGTAATGGTTTGTTTCCGCTGCCATATGTTGTCGCTAGTCTGTGACGTCCCACCCTACCTGGGCCCGGGGTGTGACAGATTGGTATCAGAGCCAAAGGTTGTAGAGAAGTCGGGAATACCATAGTAGACCCTAGGCTACAACCCTGATACCCTAGGACTGTCCTTGTGGGAAGTGTTGGGATGATCGGGTTGGGTAAATTGATGATTACACTTGATCAACGTAATCATGAATTTACCGGACGCGTAATTTCCATCACTGATCTTTATGTTATGGTTGGACTTTTTCTGGTTTATATTGATGATTTGAAACTAAATTTTAAAGAGGGGATTTAAATGATTTTTATGATGAACTATGTTATGCGATACTACTTGAAGAGACTATTGATCTGGGCTAAACAGACAGCTATATGTTGGAATAACAGATACTATTGCCATCACTACTATTATTAGTACTATTATTATAATTATGAGCTATGAGAAACCAAATTACTCATGATGTATTTCTTACAGGACAACGTCTATGGCTGATAAAGGAAAGGCGCCTACTCACCCCTGACACTGAGACCACTCCTACCGGAAACCTGAGGAGAGAGAAGCCAAGACAGAGTATGAGGCGTACCTCCGGAGATGCGGACATCCAGGGTGGATATCCGTCACGTCCGAAGACACTGAGGCTTCCGAGGACTCTTCCTCCACATCACCTTCCCGAAGCCGAACGCGATCCTACTCTCCTCAAGTAGCTGCTCCGACCCTCTCACCCATCCCACCTATTAGGAATAGGGGTGCGCGTACTGTCACCCGACCTCGCAAAAGCGTTAGGCCAGGATCCTCCGCATCCTTTAGGATGCCTCCTCCTCCTCCCCCGCATGTTAGGATTCCGACATCGGTACCTCCACTGTTTGGCCCTTGTGACGAACGCCTAATGCCGCCGAGACATAGTATGTATGACGGCCCTAGCGTACTGGCTGGTGATAGGTACTCCCAGTCGAGTCGCCGGGCAAGTGATGTAGGACCCTCTGATGCGACACTGGACGAGATTTTGAGGACTGTCGCCCGTCATGAGCTGACTGTTCAGCACGCCACTCGAACTTCTCAGTCGGCTCAATTCCAGGCTATGATGGCTACACAGGGAGTGAAGCGTTTGGAGCAGGAGCAGAGGAAGAAGGGTATAGGATGGTTTGGATGGCTGAAGAGAAAGTGGATGTGAGAACTGGAGTACTCAGTGGGATTATCTGTCTGTGGACAGTAGAAGGAAACTATTTGAATTCTTATTCGATACTATTATTTTATTATCATGGGGGTGATGGCACCTTCCAAATTGTAAGAGCATGACTCTGATTCTATTTTGTTGGATAATACTATCGTGAACTGCTATTGGGATGCGAGAATTATTAAACTGTCTGTATTAAATTGCTATATGTTTTGTTGTGCCTTGAAATTGGTCTGTGCCTTTTCTAAATGGTTGCCCAACTGTTATGTTATGTTTTGATTTAGACTTTGTAAGGTTCCTTAATGGGTTGTAAATACATATGTGCATGCCATGATCCCTCTTCCGAGGGTTGGTGTGATAGGATAATGATGCATAGGCTATTCGAAACAAAATGATGCTAAACGAATCTATTTGTGATACTATCAGAATGCCGACTCGCAGAGGAGCACGTTTTGGACGGCATGGAGCCACCAGGGGCCGCCGTGAGGAAGCAAGGCCGATTGGAAACCAACCTACTCCACCAGGGACTCCCCACGGGGAAAATGCTAATCAAGAGAGTGACGAAAGGATTGCTAACCTCGTAGCTCAGCAACTGGCTAACGCCATTCCGACTATTATTACACAGATAAATGCGGATCGGGATAACACTACTGGTAACGACCGGCCGGTGAACGATGAGAGCCACGACGAAGAAGACGAGGCGTTAAGGAATGGATGCTCTTATAAGACCTTCATGGCATGTAAGCCTAAGGACTTCTATGGCACCGAGGGTGCTATAGAGACTTACAGGTGGATTGACGAAATGGAAGCTATCTTAGACATCAGCGAGTGCAAGATGGAGCATATGGTGAGGTTTGCATCACAATCTCTCAAGGGATCAGCTCTTGAATGGTGGAAGTCCATTACTCAAAGCCGTGGAAGAAATGTGGCTAATCGAATGGGTTGGACTGAATTTCGAGAGCTAATGACCAACAAATATTGCCCCATCAATCAACTCGAGAAGCTGGAGACAGAATTTTTAAGCTTGGAGATGAAAGGACCCAACTACACCGAATACATCAATCGTTTCTTAGCCCTGTCCCGACTTGTGCCACATTTGGTGACGCCAGAAGCCAAAGGTGTAGCACGGTTCATCTGGGGACTACACCCAAGAGTTAGGGGTATGGTCCGTTCCTCTCAGCCTGTGACCCTGCAAGCTGCTGTCGACCTTACCAGCAGTTTGACTGATGATCTAATTAGAGTTGGATGGACCGATCAAGCAAGGGCTGATGAGAAGAAGAAGTTTGTTGGCGAGAAAAGGAAGTGGTTTGAAGCGAAAAGAGCGGTTGGAAGTAGTAGTGGGTCAAGTAGAAGGAGTTCTGAAGGTGTGAAACGTGATGACCAGGGAAACAAAAATCATAGATTGTATTCGGGGACAAGCCCATTCTACAGCAAGTGCAAGTTACATCATCAAGGGGAATGTAACCCGATGCCCTGTTTTAGGTGCAAGAGAACAGGCCATTTAATTAAAGACTGTACTTACGCACCAGGGAAACAATGCTATGAGTGTGGAGATCCAGGGCATATGAGGAACAAGTGTCCTAAGCTGGGTAGAGACAAGGATGCCAAGCACAACAAGCCTAAGGGAAGAGCTTTCGTAATGCACCCAGCAGGAGCTCGTAGGGAACCCGACGTGGTCAACGGTACGTTCCTTGTAAACAATCACCCCGCTACTGTACTGTTTGATACCGGAGCGACTACTAGTTTTATCTCTAGTACTTTTAGGCCATTGATTGACTTAGACGTGTGTACCTTGACTGATACGTTTACCGTAGAATTAGCTGACGGTAATATTTTAGAAGCTAATGAAATCATTAGGGATTGCCCCCTGAATCTAAAAGGGAATACGTTTAAGATTGACTTGATGCCCATTAATTTAGGAGGATTTGATGTGGTTGTGGGTATGGACTGGTTAGCGAAGCATAAAGTTGAAATCGTATGCGATGAACGACTACTCAAGATACCGTTGAGCGACGAAGAAGTGTTAGTGGTAGAGGGTGAAAGGAGTAACACCCTATACCCTATGATATCCCACTTAAAAGCTACCAAGAGCTTAATGAAGGGATGTCCAGCTTTTATAGTATATGTGATGAAAACCCAAAAGGAGAAGAAGATCGAAGATATTCCCGTGGGTTCGGAATACCCAGAGGTGTTTCCGGAAGAACTACCAGGACTCCCCCCGAATCGGCAAGTTGAATTCCAGATAGACTTGTTGCCTGGTGCTGCACCGGTAGCCAAGGAACCATACCGACTCGCCCCACCTGAGATGAAGGAGCTAATGGTACAAATTCAAGAGCTACTGGACAAGGGATTTATACGTCCGAGTGTCTCTCCATGGGATGCCCTGGTACTATTCGTGAAAAAGAAAGACGGAACCCTGCGAATGTGTATTGATTACAGGGAATTGAATAAGCTGACCATAAAGAACCGTTACCCTCTTCCGAGAATAGATGACCTATTTGATCGACTGCAAGGAGCAAGTTATTTCTCCAAAATAGACTTGAGGTCAGGATACCACCAACTGAAGATAAGGAGAAACAACTCCCCAAAATAAGCCTTCCGAACTAGGTATGGACACTATGAGTATTTTGTCATGCCCTTTGGACTGACTAATCTCCAGCAGCATTCCATGGACCTCATGAACCGCTTTGCCGCCCTACCCTCGACAAGTTTTGATCGTGTTTATGACGACATACTGATCTATTCCCGAAGTAAAGACGAGCACGAGAAGATCTCTCTCATCTAATTCTTGAATTGCTCAAGAATGAGCAACTATATGCCAAGTTCTCTAAATGTGAATTTGGATGCGCCAGATCCAATTCTTAGGTCATGTGGTGAATGAGGATGGATTCAAGTTGACCCTTCCAAGATTGAGGCCATAAGGAATTGGAAGATTCCTGAAACTCCTACGAGAGAAGGCAATTCTTAGGAACTGCTGGCTACTACCGACGATTTATAAAGGGACTTCTCACTGTAAAGTGCAACCTTTGACCGCACTAACCAAGAAGAACACAACTTTGTGTGGGAGCGAGAGAGACGAGGCCATTTGAAATGCTTAAGGAGAAGTTACGCAGTGCACCTATCCTTGCTCTTTCTTCCGAAGGAGTAGAAGACTTCGTGGTCTATTGTGACGCTTCCCTCAAGGGCTAGGATGGGTATTATGCAACGCAACAAGGTGATTGCTTTACGCATCGAGAACTGCTGAATGATCATGAGAAGAAGTACACGACGCACGATCTGGAGTTGGGTGCCGTTGTTTGCCCTCAAGATGTGGAGGCACTACCTTTATGGCACAAAGTGCATCATCACACTGACCATAGAAGCTTGCAGCATATCCTTGACCAAAAGATGCTCAACATTCGTCAGAGAAGATGGGCCGAGCTATTGAACGATTACGAGTGCGAGATCCGCTACCATCCTGGTAAGGCCAATGTTGTGGCGGATGCATTGAGCCGAAAGGAAAGAGAAAAGCCTCTTCGAGTACGAGCCTTAAGGATGAGTGTGTATACCAACCTTATTGCAAAACTGAAGGAAGCTCAAGGCGAGGCAATTTAAAGGAAGAAAAATTAAAGGAAGAAGGATTGACTGGAATGGAAAAGCAATTTGAGATAGGGACGATGGTACTATAGATATGGTGGAAGGGCTTGGGTGCCAAAACACGGAGGAATTCGAGAATAATCCTCGACGAAGCACACAAGTCTAGGTATTCAATTCACCCTGGAAGTGATAAGATGTACCAGGATTTTAAAGACACTTTTCTGGTGGCCGGGAATCAAGAGATCAATCGCCGTTTATGTGGGGAATGTTTAACTTGTGCCATGGTAAAAGCTGAGAACCAAAAACCATCAGGAACGTTATAGCAACCTGAAATCCAGAATGCAAATGGGATAATGTTACGATGAGATTTTGTTACCAAGTTGCCCAGAACGTTTAAAGGTCACGATGCTATTTGGGTAATAGTGGATAGATTAACAAAATCAGCTCACTTCTTGCCAATTAGAGAAGACTACGACATGACGAAATTGGCCCAACTATATGTCGACGATAGATTGTAACGAGGCATGGAGTGCCTTTGTCGATCATCTCCGACCGTGATACCGTTTCACCTCTCGTTTCTGGAAATCGTTCCAGCAAGCTTTAGGAACCCGTTTAGATCTAAGCACGGCTTACCACCCTCAGACCGACGGACAGAGCGAAAGAACTATTCAAACGATAGAAGACATGTTAAGAGCTTGCGTGATGGACTTTGGCGGAATCTGGGATAACCATCTTCCTTTGGTGGAATTCGCCTATAACAATAGTTACCACGCGAGTATCAAAGCCGCTCCGTATGAGGCCCTTTATGGCAGGAAATGCCGATCACCCTTGAGTTGGAATGAGATTGGTGATAGCCAAGTGATGGGACCCGACATAGTGTTGGAGACCACCGACAAGATCTATAAGATAAAGGAGCGACTGAAAGCAGCCAGAGATCGACAGAAGAAGTACGCTGACAGGAGGCGGAAACCTCTAGAGTTTCAAGTGGGCGACAGGGTAATGCTAAAGGTAGCACCGTGGAAAGGAACTGTGAGGTTCGGAAAAAGAGGAAAGTTAAGCCCAAGATACATTGGACCATTCGAAATATTGGCGAGAATTGGCCCAGTGGCATATAAGTTGAAACTACCCCCGGGATTGAGTCACATACACGACACCTTTCATGTGTCGAACTTGAAGAAGAGCATGGTAGACAAAACCCTGGAACTACCATTAAAAGAAGCAAGAATAAATGACAAACTGAATTTTGTGGAAGAACCCGTGGAGATCACGGATCGGTTAGTCAAACAACTCCGGCGGAGCCGCATACCCAAGGTTAAGGTTAGATGGAACTCCAAGCGAGGACCTGAATTTACTTGGGAGCGTGAAGATGAAATGAGGAAGAACTATCCACACCTCTTCAAACCCACCCGTTCAGTCTCTAATCAGAGTTAAAATTTCGGGACGAAATTTCCTAAACGGTGGGAGAATGTGACAACCGACCTCCAGGTTGTTACCCTAACCCTAGATTACTTGCATCATTATCCATGTTATGAGTGCTAATAATTGAAACTATTCAACCCTACTATGAAATTGGAAACAATTCTTACTACTTGATGTAAATTATGATTTTATGTGATTTTTATTATTGACTTTTAGCTAATTTAGGCTTCTACCTTTTAAAAATTAGTGTCCCGGGAATGTCAACTAGTCACCCTTACAAAATTAAATTCATGAGAAGGCAATTAAAATGTGAGCATACACACTCACACTTACATAATTTTCGGCCATGCATGCATGCGCATGCATTAGATACCTCAATTCACCATCCACTAAATAATACATTATACCCAATACTACAAAATTACACTACATAATAACAATTTACAATTAAAATTTAAATGAAAAATCCCCCACTACACTCCAAATCGGCCGCCCACCCCTCTCCACTCCTCTACTCTCTTCACCACCTCCACACCACCCACTAGCATTTCATGCAACTCTCTCCCTCTCTCCCTCTCTCCCACATATTCGAAACTTTGAGCTGATCAAAACACACACACACAGCTCACAACTCACTCAAAGCAAATTCTCTCTAAGTCTTGTGCAAGAAATTTGAAGAACACCACCAAGTTTCATTCGGCCAAGTGCAAACCGCAAGGAAGTGGCCTAGTTCGCGAGTTTTGGTCACACAACCACACTTGTTCCATCTTTCCAGCCTTGGTTCGAGCTTCTACATTCAAGTCCAAGGAGATTCAAGCCATCCACGACCATCAACACCTTCTAAACCGTGAGTTACATCAAGTGTAAGCTCATGTTGTCGGTTTTGTGACATTTCACTTGTTTTCTTCATTTTTCACCTAAAAACCGTGCTTTTTCCTTGTTGTTGCAGAAACTTTTCACCATCATCTTGATCTTAAGGAGTTCCCAACGTTCTTGAAGGTAAACCTCATGTTATGTTAGTCATTCTTGAGGTGGAAACCGATTTCCACCATGAAAACCCTCTTTTTGGGTGTTTTGGTATCATCTAACTTGTGAAAGTTGCAACTCTTGTAAACCAAACTTGTGACCTGCATTTTTATGACTTAATGGACTCCCAAGAACCTGTTTTAAAAAAAGTTCCCAGAGGCTACATACTCGAATCCACGGTTAATACATGGATTTCACCTTGAAACCCTTCTTTCTACATGTAACAACACCCTTTTAAGCATTTGTTTGAAAAATCCTTTCAACCAAGACCCATAACCTACTCATGAACGACTTAATGACACCTTAATAATCTGTTTATGAAGTTAAATGAAGTGTTGGTAACATTTAAACTCAAGTTAAGATGGTTTACACAAGTGTTATTGTCAGTTATGACATTTTCTGCATATTTGAAGCATATGGATGTATAGATCAACTAGGCAACTCGTTGGGACTGAAATTTCAGTAGGTTTTAGTGAATATTAGAAATGTTAGTAATGTTTAATCTCTGGAATAAAGGACATGTTGTGATTTACCCTCTTTTAGTCACTTTCGGGACCCGAAAACATGGTAAAATGACTTTAAAAATAGTAAGAATATGAATTTAACACTCTTGAAAAGTATTCCAGGCTCAATAATGATAAATAAAGTGTTCTGGAGTCAACGGATAATTTAAATGGTCAAAGAAACAAATAAATGACGTTTTAACTAAAAACGGGTACAAATCGAGCATCGTTTTTGAGAAAAATCCATAAAATAGAGTTCAAAGCTGAGATTTATAAAAATCATATGATTTCAGTAAGATAAGTAATAAAAGACTTAAAGGATTTGGAAAATTGGTCAAACAAGCTTTAAATGGTCAAACCCGGTCAAAACCGCTTTTTAAACGGGTCAAACGTAAAAACAAGATTTTCAACTATAAAAGGCCAATTTTCACAATTTAAGGACTTAAAAAACTTATAAAGATATCTTTTAGAAAATACCTACTGGTCCAAGATTCAAATATATGAAAACTCCAAATTACTATTAAAACTATCCGGCTTTTACCGTAACCGGGAGCATTAAACGCGCAGTTTTTAAATCGGATCCGTAAACTAAAGTTTTGAAACACTTACTCCATAATAATTATAATATGACTCTAATAATCTTATTTTTGGTCTTAAAAGACAAAAGGGGCAAGAAACTAAACTTGAGGGTATAAACTGTCAATTTTGAAACTTGAGGGACCAAACTGTAAAATTTTTCCAAACCTTATAACCGACTTCCAGGAAGCTAATAAACACTTGAACAACAAAATTTTTTAATATACTTAACCTAATGAAGTGAAAATCCCAATTTTCATGAAGACGCCTTGACCTGCCATAAAAGGAAACCTTTTATACAAACCTTCACGAAACCAAAGCCTTACTCAAAAGCTAAACTCTTGACACCATTGTTGCCCCTTAAATGAGTTTAGGACAGTAGCTTATTACTTAATATGTACATGTTAGGGTGCTAGACTTGAGACACTTCCCGGTACACCAAGAGACTTTTGACTAGAAACCTAAGGTGAGTTCTAGTGATCCCCTTTTTACTATTGTTTTGGGATGAAACATGCTCTACTTTTTATGAACTATGATTGTGCTTTACTTGATGATTGTATGTGGGATTTGTGGTTACCTGCTGATACTTATATAATGATCATTAATTCTTTCGTGAACCGCTTGTTTTATATGGATAGATCTATTTGGGGAATCCCCCACACACAGTGGCTTCCGTTCCAAGAAGGTTACCCCACTGAGATCCTAAGGGGTCGTTTGTGGCATGTAACAGGTTTTGTTAAGATACTATGATGAACCATCCGGGCAGGTAGGGTTCACTGGTTTGGGGCTCAGTTCTTCCTTCGGGAATATCCGGTTAAACACAACTTTAGAAGAGGCCAACCGAGACTGAGTGCAGGGTTGATTATGATTTTCCCCATGATGTTCTAACAATGATTATTTTCTTTTAATCAAAGAAGGATTTGCTAAGTCCTTTTGTTTTTAAACTTTAAGCACTTGAATTCACCAACATTTTAGTTAACACAGTTTTCTTTTGAGCATGTTTCAGGTAATGTATGAAGAGATCCTAGCTGTTGTGAAGACCTAGACTTATCCCCGTGACATGGCATTGGCATATTTTCCTTGATGAAACATTTGAACAATTTTATATTTGTGTTGAACAAGTACAATTTATTTTATGGATGATTGTAAAACTCATTTGGGGGCTTGATGTGTTTCTAGCCTCGCTATCTTTTCAAAAACATTAATGCCATGTGATATTCTCTCCTTTGAGCTCTTGTAATGGTTTGTTTCCGCTGCCATATGTTGTTGCTAGTCTGTGACGTCCCACCCTACCTGGGCCCGGGGTGTGACAAAACCCATTTTCTAAATTTGGTGTTATTATTTAATTGCATGATCATATCATCAATTGAATAATTGTCGGTGATTGCAAAGCTTGTTATTGGGTATAACCCGACTTGGATCATAACGTAGTAACCACATCAATATTCTAAGTGTCTTGGGCACATAGAATCCTACAGGAGGCCATGCGACTGAGAGTCCATACACATAGGTGTCCATTCGCCCATAGGTCCATCCGCATAGGTCCATTCGCATAGGGTCCATTCGCCTGATGTCCATTCGCCTAAGTGTTCAGTCGCCTGGAAGGCCATGCGACTGGAGTGTGTCCATACGCCCAAGTAGGGCTCATACGCCGGAAAGAACATAGTATATTTACTTACTCTCGGGGGAAAGTGCAGATGTAAGTTTTGATGTGGAAGGTTCCCGGTAGTTCATGTAAGTTGACTTTTAAGATCATAGAGGTTATGTTGGGCATGAGGATGATGATGTATGACGTTGTATGATTATGCATGACGTATGCTATGTATGTATGATGATGCCCTGTATGATGATGTTGACTGTGTATGTTGATGTTCCTTATTATGATGTATGTTTATCTTTCCCGTGGCTTTACGTGTTATGTTAATGAATGAAATGAAAGTATTATGTAACGTAAAGTGGAAGATTAATGAAAAGAGGACATGATGATGAATGCATGCATTAATAATGAATGAATGTAAGAAAGGCTTGCAAGCAAATGTATGGAGGTTCACACCCAATGAAGGGTGTTAGCTCAACGGTGTGCGGGTTAGCTACCCGGGAAGGATGCACACTGGGGTCCAATTTTGTGATTGACCATATGTGTGGGGTCCTTGACGCTTGCCCTTGGTGCTAGAGTCAGCTTCGTGCACAATGTTCGAGGTCTATGAAAGACCTTAGGCCCAGTTACCCGCTTCGTGCATAATGTTCGGGGTATAGCATATGGCATTGATCTAGAATGAAAGAGAAAGATAAATGGTGAATGTACTTACCCTAGGTACTGGAGTCAGCTCCGTGCCCAATGTTCGAGGTCTATGTAAGACCTCAGGCCCAGTTACCCGCTTCATGCACAATGTTCGGGGTAATGTACATGTCATCGAAAGAAATAGTCGTACGAATGAAAGAAAGAAAGTATGTATGAATGCGAATGATAATGACGTACGATGAATGAACGAAAGTTAATGAACCATTAATGAAGAAAATAATGATATTATCTATGTGTACGTATGATGTATGATCGCATGAAAGTAAAGAACGGTTCCAATGAAAGAAAAGTATGTTTTATTATAAAACTAGAACTCACTCAGCAACACTGACTTTTATGTGTTTCCAGTTGGCAGGTAATGGTTGCTGAGGATGGCACGAGGCGGCTACTCAGCTCTATTGAATGACATCCATTTTTATAATGCTTTTGTGATGTAATGCAACATATATTTTTGTAACTTGATAACGATGTATTGTTTTGCAAAAGCTTTTATAATGAAATGAGATGTCTATTGATGATTCCGATTTGATATTTTATGAAAGTCAAATGTATTTAGATATTTTATGTGCGATGATTGACCAACTGTAAGCCTCCCGGGAATGGGGCCTTACAAGATGGTATCAGAGCCAAAGTTTAAGTGAAATGGGTAAATTTTCAAAATAAACCTTAACTTAAACTGAGAATGGGACGAAACGGGAATGAGATGCCAATCCGAGTAGCTGCGTGCCATCAGGTATTTTCTTAATGATAATCGGTATTGCATGCGCATGTTATGTGGTTATGTGTTGTTTGTAGACTTAAATACTAATGTAGTCAGGATAGGTAATGCTCTGGGTATGAAGAGTAAAATAAGTGGCTAATCACAACTGGCCACTGTAATTAGGGACTTACTATACTTGACATAAACTGAGCTGTTTCCTTGAATGATCGTGTTGGTGTTTGAATATTTTCAGTGTGCATGTGAATGGCTGGTGGTAGATCTTCGAAAGCTTCACGCGGTGCAGGTCGTGGTCGACATGGTGCTGGACCACGGGTCATGAGAGGAAGAACCACAGCTGAAGAGGTGGCTCATGAAGAGCCCGAGACCCCTCATCCGGAGTGTGGTGATAAAAGCACGAATCTGAGGGCCTCAGTGAAAGAGGCAGTGGTAGAGGGGTTCATCAGGTCATGCATACGATCTTACCGTCTGTGGTGACCGAAGTTATCAAGGCTGTAAAGGAAGGAGAAAGACAGGAGAGAAACAAGTCCTCAGGAGGACGGGAGCAACCGGAGCCTGAAACGGTTCTCTCTGATAATGAAGAGGAGGAAGAAGAAGAGCCTGCGCCGGAGGTGGCACGAGGCTGTAACTATGGGGTGTTTCAACGATGCAAGCCCCCTACTTTTGATGGTAACGGAACTACTGCTGTTGCTCACCGATGGGTGAGAGAAATGGAAGCTGTTTCGAATATCAACGAGTGCCGGTAAGATCAAAAGGTGAAGTTTGCTGCCCATTCTTTCGTGGACTCAGCTTTATGCTAGTGGAACAATACTGTCCAAGCTGAGGGTAGTCGGGCTATTGGGAGGATGAGATGGTCCGAACTGAAGAAGTTGGTGATTG
Organism: Flaveria ramosissima; assembly: GCA_025215565.1. Classification (NCBI taxonomy): domain Eukaryota; kingdom Viridiplantae; phylum Streptophyta; class Magnoliopsida; order Asterales; family Asteraceae; genus Flaveria; species Flaveria ramosissima. The sequence continues at coordinate 25,955,308 of CM046038.1, forward strand.
AGGAGTTCTGTCCTCAAAGAGAAATGGACAAAGTTGACAGAGAGTTCCTGTAGCTGGAGGCGGGAACCATGACACATCAGCAGTATACTACCAAGTTCAACGAGATGGCACGTCTGGTGCCGGATCAGGTAACGCCTCTGTCGTGGAAGATTAAGAGGTACATTCGGGGTTTGCCAGCGGATATCCGCAGGCACATGATCACCGCCCAACCGAGCACGTTTACGTCAGCGGTGGATTTGGCAGGGAGATTGTATGACGAGAGGACTATAATGGTAGTGGCTAAAGATAGCAAGAATGGTGGTGGTGATCGGAACTGGAATGGGAAGAGGTTTGGTCGGGGTGATGCCTTGACGGGTAATAAGAAGGCACGGGTGACGATCGCCGTGTAGTCACACCGGGTATGGGATCGAAGAAGTGTGGCAAATGTGGGAAGGAGCACAGCGGCGAGTGTAGATGGGGGTTGAATTTCTGTTTCAAGTGTGGGAAGCCTGGTCATATGGCTAGAGATTGTAGGGGTACGAGGTGTTTCAACTGTGGGGAAAGTGGTCATATGAGTAAGGACTGTAAGAAGCCGAGGGCCGAGGGTTCGGGGGTGAAGAAGACGGGGAGTGAAGGACCAAGGGCGAGCGCCAGGGCATTCACTATGACACAAGAGGAAGCTAGGACAGACCTTGATGTTGTGTCCTGTACGTTTCTAGTGAACTTGTTGGACCAAAAGAAGCAATGAGCCTGATCAGAAAAACCTCTAAGTCCCACAGTCATTACAACTGCTGAAGAAGATCACAACAGCTGAAGACATCAGCTGATTATAAAGGTCTGAAGACAAAGTCTGAAAGTAGAGAACTGAAGACAAAGTTTGGAAGTGAAGTACTGAAGACAAAGACTGAAGACCAGAGTGATCAGTAGTTGTCACAACAGCTGAAGTTATTAACTTCAGTAGTTGTGATGGTTTTTCTTTTTCAGTACTTGTAATTTTTCCTTTCAGTAGTTTATTATTTCAGTAGTTATAGGTCAGTAGTTTTATGTTTTTGTACTTAGCATTCTCGGAGATGTGATCAGTTGTTGAGAACATTTCAGTAGTTTGCATTATTTCAGTTGTTTGTATAATTCTGTTAGATGTCACTATCAAGTGACATCAGCAGACGTCACATTCCTCTATATAAGGGATGTTGACCTAGTTGTATTTTAACCGAAGCATTACGCGTGAATGAAAACATTCCTTTAACAGAAATATTCTCTCTCTATAATTGTTATTGTGTGTTTGCATATTCATCATTTTCTTGCTTGAATTCGATCTTATTATGTTATATTCCGCTGCAAAATTCAAATCTAATTGATCAGATCCTATCAAATGGTATCAGAGCTGGTTAATCATTGATCGATCTAACAATTGATCATTGAAACTGCTCTTTTGATAGCGAAGTTTGATCGAATTAGCATTTTTGCAAGAATTGATTATAGAGATTGATTTTCTGTTGCTTCCGGTTAATTAATTGAGAATTGTGTTTTCAAATTGTGTTGTTGAGTTTTCAAACTAGACTGATTTTAATCTCATTGAATTCGATTGAATTAGTGAAAATGACTACTTCAATCAATGATCCTCACAATACTGGCTCCTCAACTAAGCCTCCGATGCTTGTTAGGAGTGAGTATAACATATGGCAACGCCGAATGCTCCATCACCTGTCTGTTAACAGTTCAGGTTGTTGGAGGTCTGTGGTTCATGGACCATACAAGCCTATGGTGAGTAATCCTGAAACCAATGAGATGGTTCCTAAGAAGAAGGAACAATATTCTGATGAGGACTTAGAGCTGTTTGAGATTGATGCTAAAGCCCATGGAATTCTGGCCATGGCACTGCCTAATGAAATCTACTCTGGGCTTATGCATCATGAAACTGCTTATGATCTCTGGGTTGCTCTGAAGGAACAATTTGGAGGAACTGATAAGGTCTTAGCAAACAACAGAGAAATCCTTGCCCAGCAATATGAGACATTCTCTCATAGGAAGGGTGAGACATTGACTCAACAGTTTGAGCGGTTTTCATGTTTGATATCTGAGCTAAAAATGGTTCAACATGAATACACAAACAGCCAGATGAATAACAGATTCCTCAGATCCCTGCTTGAGAGATGGGACACTTACACCATTGTCCTACGCTCTAGTGCAAATCTGGATACTCTATCTCTCACCCAACTTCATGGGAAACTCTTAATATTTGAGAGAGAGATAGAACATAAAAAGAAACTATCTTCATCTGGAACGCTCACTGATGACTTTGTACCAGGTAACATTGCTCTGGTTGGTCATGAGTCTGAATATGCTTCATCTGAAAGTTCATATGATGAGCATATTGATTTCTCTTCAAACAATGGAAATCATGCTTTTGTTGGAGTTTAGGGTAACTCAGGTTTTAGTGTTGATAATTTGTGTTTTATGATGGATGATTTGAAAGGAATAGCTGATGATGATCTGGAAGAGATGGATATTCTGAGCCAAATGGCATTGATCAATATCAGATCTCAAAAGTTTTACAAAAGAACAGGTAGAAAATTCCCTGGTCTCTCTGGCAAAACCAAGGTTGGTTTTGACAAGAGTAAGTTGAGATGTCACAAGTGCCATAGACTTGGACATTTTGCTAGAGAGTGTAGATCATCTGGATCTAACTCATCTGCACCCTTTGTGACTTTTCCAAGCAATAGCTCACAATCCAAAGGGCAACATTCTACCAGTTCTAATCATCATTCACAACATCAATCATCTCCTGCATACTTTGTCCCTCAAAGCCCAATGCCATATCCTTATCCATGTTTTTACATGCCTCAGTCTGGTCAAGTTCCTGTACCTATGGCTTAACAACCACATGCTCTACTTGATCCTCAGCCATCTCAAACAAATCAACAATCTCAATCTCAATCTCATCAGAGCTTTTTCACCCCTGAGGTTGTTGACTGGAGCAGCCTACCAGATGATGTCTCTGGTTATTCTGAACAATTTGCTGGTGCTGGTCAACATGGTGGTGAAAACCCTTTTGGAAATCTTGCTTTAATGGCCCTGGAATCTACTGATGAAAATTCCTCATCATCTCAGGTACCACAGGTATCTTCTGAGGCTAAGGCCAAGTTATGTTCTGAGTCATGCATAGCTGCTTTTGTTTCAATTAGGGAAGCAAATGTAGCTTTAATTAATCAAAACCTTGATCTATAAAAAGCAATTTCCAAAAGAAAAGCTGAGTTTGAGTCTGTTTTAAAAGAGAAGGATGAGGAGATTTATAAACTTAAGTGTCAAATCACTGATGAAAAAGCAAAGGTAGAGGTAATTCTGGAAAATCACAAGAATCTCAAAGAAACACTTGCAGCTACCCAAGTTGATTGTGAACGCTGGGTAACATCATGCAAGGGATTTGAAATGCTTCTCAGTAAGCAAACTGCTTCTAATGTGAAGTTTGGGATTGGGTATAATCATACCATACCTCCCACAGATTTTACTCCCAAGTTAGAAGTAAAATCTGAGGATGACTGTCATTCCCAAACCACATCATCAGGTGTTTCATCCTCAAATGATAATTCAAAATCTGAGGATGAAGATAGTGTGAGTACCTCAGCTAATCAAATTACTAATGGTCCCACTGCTTCGAAATACTTGATCAAGAAGAGACTGAGAAATTCAGGTGTTGTTCCACAAGGTACTCAAAGTACTGAAAGGAAAAACACAACACCTGAAGAGCATTTCAAATCAGAGGAAAACAAGCATTCCTTGACAACTGCTGAAAAATCTATCAGGATTCTCAAAAGTACTGATAGAAAACTCCTGAAGAACAAATCTTCAGTTGTTGAAAATCCTTAAGTACTTCCCAAAAGTACTGAAAGGAAGAAAGTACTGAAGAACAAATCTTCAATAGTTTCATCAACTTCAGCAGTTGATCAAGAAAAGATGAAAAGAAAGCCATGTGAAATATGTGGTTTGTTCAATCATCTTACTGATGAATGCTGGTATAACAAGGGTTTAAAATTCAATAAAGAGAAAATCATTAAGAAGGAAATGCATAAAATGAAAAATGAATTTCAAACCAAGTTTGTACCACAATCAACTCATTCTAATAAACCTAAGCTTTCTCAAAAAGTCACAAAGATGTAAGGGGTGTGTCAAACAACAGCTGCAAATATTCCTCAGGGAATATTAAAAACTCAGACTAAGTCTGTGTCTTTTAAAAAGAAGAATGTAGTGAATCACAAGAACAAAACATCAACAAGTACTGATGTGTCAACTGAGTTGAAAACTCTAACAACCAATCAGACACAACTTATGATGATGGTTCAGCATCTATTGGGGAGAGTTAACCAATTAGATGTTTCTGTGATTAAACCACTGAAAAGGACACCTAAGCCAAAATCCAAGGAATCCTTTTCAGCACCATCTACATCTTTAAAGGCTGTTAATCATGCACAATCTGTTAGTTTAACATCTGATGAAAACAGACCCAAAACCAAAACGGTTTGGGTCTCAAAGGCTAACTAATGTTTGTGAAAAATGCAGGGTTCTTCAGCATGCCAAAGAAGCATCTGGTATGTGGACAGTGGAGGATCCATGCATATGACAGGGAGCAGCTCTCTTCTTCATGACTATTCTCAAGGGAAGAAGGGATTTGTTTCTTTTGGGAATGATACCAAGGGTTACATCATTGGGAAAGGTTTTGTCTCAAATGGGGAGATAAGATTTGATGATGTTAACCATGTGGAGAACCTCAAATACAATCTTTTGAGTGTCAGTCAAATGTGTGATAAAGGGCATGTTGCACTTTTCACAAGTCAAAACTATAGGATTCTGTCTTCCAAAGTTTTGCACAAGATTGACAAGATATTGGATGAATATACTCTCCTGAAGGCCAACAGGATTGGAAGAGTATATGCTTTAGATCTATCAAAGAAAATTGATCTTAAAGGCCATCCATGTCTGTTCTCCAAAGCCTCTCCTCAAGAATCTGAACTTTGGCATAGAAGGCTTGGTCATGTGAATCTTAAGAACATGAATCAGCTCATTCATCATGGTTTAGTAAGAGGTTTGCCATTGAAGGAGTTCAAGTGTGATGATAACTGTCCAGCTTGCTTAAAAGGAAAGCAACACAAAGCTTCATTCCCTCTTATAGAAGAACCCAAGTCCACTGCCTGCTTGCAATTACTGCATATGGATCTCTTTGGTCCAGTGAGAGTAATGAGTATGGCAAAGAAAAAGTACTGTCTGGTAATTGTGGATGATTATTCCAGATTTGTATGGACTTTCTTCTTGCATTCCAGGATAAGGCTGCTCAAAGTATCATTTATTTTGTGTTGCATGTGGAAAAGCAGCATTCACTTCCAGTCAAATGTGTGAGAAGTGATAATGGGACAGAGTTTAGGAATCACACTCTTGATGAATTTTATTTGTCTAAGGGAATCAAAAGACAATATAATATTCAAAGAACTCCAGAGCAAAATGGAGTAGTGGAGAGAAAGAACAAGACCCTTATTAAAGCCGCAAGGACAATGTTGGCTGACTCAGGTTTGCCACTAACCTTTTGGGCTGAAGCTATCAACACAGCTTGCTATGTTCAGAATAGGGTATTAGTGAATCAGAGGTTGATGAAGACTCCTTATGAGCTCTTACATCATTTGGCCCCTTTGATTTCATTCTTTAGAACATTTGGGTGTCCATGTTATATTCTTAACGCAAAGAATATATTTCAGAAGTTTGAATCAAAGGTGGATGCAGGGTATTTTGTTGGGTATTCATCTACTTGCAAGGCATACAGAGTTTTCAATTGCAGAACAAACATTGTTGAAGAAACTTTGCATGTCAAGTTTAATGAATCTCCAAAAGACAAGATTCCTCAAAACCCTGTTGAGATGTTTGACTTGGACATACTGCAATATGTTCCATATCAGTCTCCACCTGTTGTTGTTTCTGAAGTTCCATCCTCTCCATCTGATGATACAAATGCAAGTTGTAGTGATCATCTGCCTGTTTCTACTACACTTGATGTTCTTGTAGCCTCAGCAGCTCCATCCACAACAAATGCTGATGAAATCTCTGAATCCTCTACTTTATTTGAACTGTCATCTCAGTCTAGGTTTCAAGAGTCTGAATCAACATCTGTTGCTGCTGAATCTCCTACAAACACTTGCACAGATATTATTGCATATCAAGAATTGAAGAATCATCCCATGTCCCAGATCATTGGTGACATTAATGCTGGTGTTTCAGCAAGAAGTCAATTGTCCAATTTCTTTCTCTATGCTCTCTTCATCAATCAGCAAGAGCCAAATAATTATCATGTGGCATTAAGGGACAATGGATGGGTTAAAGCCATGCAGCTTGAGCTTCTTCAATTTCAAAAACAGCAAGTGTGGGAACTGGTTCCTCTACCCCAAGGTAAGTGTGCAATAGGCACTAAATGGGTGTTTAGGAATAAAACTGATGAAAAAGGCCAAATTGTCAAGAACAAGGCCAGACTAGTTGTACAGGGGTTTTCACAAGAAGAAGGTATTGATTATGATGAAACCTTTGCCCCTGTAGCCAGACTGGAAGCAATTAGATTGTTTTTAGCTTATGCTGCTTTTCATAACCTTAAAGTTTTTCAAATGGATGTCAAAAGTGCATTTTTATATGGTAAAATAAAAGAAGAAGTTTATGTGTGTCAACCACCAGGTTTTGAAGATCATAAACATCCTGATTGGGTGTATAAGCTTGATAAGGCTCTTTATGGGTTGAAACAAGCACCCAGAGCCTGGTATGAAACATTATCTAACTTTCTTCTTCAAAATAATTTCACTAGAGGCTCCATAGATAAAACTTTGTTCATAAAGAAAGCAGGCATGCATAAGCTCCTTGTTCAAATTTATGTTGATGATTATTTTTGCATCATCTGATCCACAGTTGTGTGATGCATTTACTAAATTGATGCAACAAAAGTTTGAAATGAGTGCCATGGGAGAATTACAATTTTTTTTGGGTTTGCAAATCAAACAAATGGCTGATGGAACCTTCATTCATCAGTCAAAATACACAAAAGATTTGTTAACCAAGTTTTATTTACAAAACTGTAAACCCTGTTCTACTCCCATGTGCAGCACCACACAACTGGATGCTGATCAAAAAGGTAAAGCAGTTGATGAAACTCTTTACAGATGTATGAATGGTTCCTTGATGTACCTAACAGCTTCTAAACCAGATATTATGTTTGCAACTTGTGTCTGTGCTAGATTTCAGGCTGCTCCTAAGGATTCCCATATGATTGCAGTCAAGAGGATCTTTAGATATTTGCAAGGAACTCAATCTCTAGGACTATGGTATTCCACTGGGCACTCTTGCGAATTAGTTGCTTTCTCTGATAGTGACTATGCAGGGTGTAAGTTAACCAGAAAATCAACTTCTGGTGGATGCCAATTTCTAGGCAACTGTTTGGTTTCTTGGCAGAGTAAGAAACAAACTTCAGTTGCTACATCCACAGCTGAAGCAGAGTATATTGCAGCTGCAAGCTGTACATCTCAGGTACTCTGGCTTCAAAATCAATTATTGGATTATGACATTACAGAGACTAAGACTCCTTTATTAATGGATAGTGCTTCAACTCTTTGTATTGTTAAGAATCCTGTCCAATATTCTAGGACCAAACATATTGAGATCAGACATCATTTCATCAGGGATTGTTATGAAAAAGGTCTGATTGATCCAAAGTTTGTGCCTAGTGCTGATGAGCTTGCAGATATATTTACTAAGCCTTTGGATAGTGCAACTTTTCATAATCTTGTTCTCAGGCTTGGTATGCTGCAACTAGAATAGTTTGACAACTACTGATGCTCTTAGTCAATAAATACTGATGAGCATTAGTATACTTTTGTCGTAAATAAGTGCTAATAAGTCATTTTATCTTCAGTAGTTTTATAACTACTGAAGACTAAATTACTTAAAAAGTACTGAAGTACTTCATTGTTGCAAAGTACTGATGTAGTTCAAACTACTGAAGTCTTTTATAATAAATAAGTACTGATGACCAATCAAACATCTGAACATCAGATGATCTGATGAGTAAGTGTTAAGGTCATTGAAACAGCTGAACTTTGTGAATTGACGACAACTACTATTTCATTTCCAAACAATTGAAGCCAAAACTAAGTCTTCAGTAGTTTTACAACTACTGATGACCAACACCAAGTCTTCAGTTGTTTACAACATCTGAAAGTTAAAACCATGTCTTCAGTTGTTTTCTAACACCTGACGACTCACACCAAAACTTTCAGTTGTTTTCTTTCAGCCGTTTCATAACCTATATATACCTAACCCTAACTTCAAACTTTTCATAACCCACTTTCCAAACGTTCATCTTCCATTAATGGCGACCATGCAAATCAAACCTCGACACAACTGTGTCGCTCACCTTACCAAATCACCGTTCTGGAACAAGTTTGATGCTGCTATTGACTTGATGGTTGATTCCCAATACCGCACAGCTTTTCTCTTGAATCCTACCATCTACCCCGATACCCTTTGCCAATTTTGGACAAACGTCACTGTTCATACTGCTGAGAATGATGACACCATCACTCTCCAGTCGTTTGTCAACCAGAAACGGGTGGTCATCACTCCTGAGATCATTCGTCAAACCCTAGACCTGAATGATGCCACCTATACCACCAAATACCCCAAAGGCACCATTGATCTATCTTTTGCGAATCATGGTTATGAGGGTGACCTAAGTGCTACTACCATTCTGAAGAAACACTTCCATGATGCTGAGCGACTCATTTTTCACATGATCAATGTCTGTCTTGCTCCCAAAACATCCTCATGGGATCAAATGTCAGGCAGGTGGCAACAGGTATTATACTCTATCCTTGAACATCAAAGCCAAAATTTTTCTGAAATTATCTTTTTGGAATTAAAAGATTTGGCAATGAAACCTGTGGCAAATAGATGGATATTACATCCAAGGTTTCTTATGGCTATAATTCTAAATCAATTAAAATCTGATGGCCTTGTTGGCCTTGGAGTCCCAGCTCTGGTAGTTTTGCCAGAGGTATACTCCAGGCACAACTCAAACCCACAACTCAAAGAGGCTGCCAAACTGCTAAAACCCAAGCAGAGGGAACCCACAGCCTCCACCTCAAAATCTAAAGTTCCCTCCAAACCAAAACCAAAGAAAACCAAAAAGGCTACTCAGGGAGTTGAGTCCCCTGATGATGCCCCTGCAGCACAAACGCAGGATGAACCTACAAGCCTTAATCCCCTTGTAGTTTCAATGACTCCACCAGCTGAAACCGCTCAGGTATCCTCTCAACAGGATCCTGATGCAACCAATATTAGGGAAGCCACATTACTAGAATCTCTCTCACTTGAGAAGATTGCCATTGAAGAGCACCATTCTCCCCGGGTGCAATCCTTTTCACCTCCATCTCCCACTGATACCACCCCTACAAGCCCAACTGCAGTCATTGCACAAGAGCTGACTCAATTACATTCCTCTACCCCTCCCCAGAAACTTGTTAACACTAGGAAAACCTCAACAGCTGAGGGAGAGGATCCTAATGTAGTTGACAACCCACAGCATAGGGATTATAAAGTTCAATCTCCTAGTGTAGATGTGGAGACTAGAACCCTGTTTCAACACATGAACAGGATGAAGCAGGTATCATCTCTAAGACCTCTGGTAGGAAGTCCCCAGTTCCAAGACAAAGGGGCACATGTTCCAAGACAAAGGGGCACATGTGATTACTGATCTACACTCAGCACATGTTCATCCTGATTCATTCAGGAGGTCAGCTGATTCAGCTTACACTGATGATGACCTGGGATTTTTCTTTGAAGTCTTAGCCCAAAACACCATTCTTGAGACTGAGGTTTGCAGATTAAAGAACTGCTTACCAAAATGTCTCAGGAATCAAGTCCATCTGCCCCAATTAACCCACAGATGGCAGCTTCTGTTGAAGCTTTACCAAACACTAAGCCACTCAAATCAAACAAGCCACCAGCCTCTGCTTCAGGCACCATTTCTCAGGGAGAGAACCCCTCTAAGCAAATGGCTGATTTTTTCAAATCTTCCTTACCTCTCATCACTACTATTGTCAATCAAACCATTGATGAGAGGATTTCCTCAGATCTTCAAACCCTTGTGGATGATGCTGTGTCAAAGAAACTTTCTGACATTCAAACCTCTGAACCCAATGCAACCAAAAAGGGGGAGTCTAAGTCAGTGAAAGATGATAAAAGGAAAAGCGTTGAAGAGGAAGAAGCCAAGGAGGAAAATAAAGGCAAAGAGATCATTACTTACAAAAGAAAGAAGAGTGTTGGTGAACAAACTGATGATGAGAAGAGGTTGGATGAGATGATCAAAGAAGCTGATGAGCAACATAGCAGATCCTTGGACAGGATTATTGATCAGCTCTTCAGGCAAGGATTTGATACTGCCAAACTTGATTCAGAGATCAGAAGGCTTGAGATTCAGGAGATTGAGAATCGATGGGCAAGCTGCAATGAAGAAGAAAGGGAAAGATTGGAGGCTATGATCAGATTCCTATCCAAACACTTGGGAAGACCTATCATTGAGATCAAGTCATGGTCCAGAGATAGCATTTTGGAGATAACCACCAAAATATGCTCCTCTGAAAGCTTCAACAAAGGTCTGATCATAGAAGCTCTGGATGAAGCTGGTGCTGGGAAGAGATCTGACATGGCTAAGTTATCCAAAGCCACCCTCACAAACAAAATGATAGAGCAGCCCTTAAAATCTCCCTTACCAAAACAACCTTCAAAACCAACCTCACAACCAAAACAACCAACCTCTCAACCTCCAAAACAATTACCTTCACAATCCTCAAAACAATCAACCTCACAACCCTCTAAACCAACCCCTTTACCTAAGAAACTCACTCAATCTACCACCAGTGATGCACCTAAAAGAAAAAGAAGGGTGTTGAGGATGGAAGATGAAGAAGAAGAGGATGAAGAGGATAATCTGCCAATATCTGCTATTATGAAAATGAAGAAACTTAAGTCTAGGAGTCAATCACAAACAATAACTCATGAAACTCAAAGGCAAATGGTTAAAGTTAAGATTGAAGAAGAAGAACAGCAGAAGCAGCATGATGAGCAATTTCTTAAAATGGTTGACAAGGACTTCCCTCAGTCCTCATCCATTCAAGCAATGAAGAAACAAGCTCAGAGGCTATACACTCTTAGACATACATTCCAACATCAAAGAGAAAGAGTGAGGATTTGGCCAGACCCCATGGTAAGTTCCAGAATACACAAGAAGAACATACCAAGTAGATATCATGGCCAAGTGAGAAAGACTTTGAATGCTGCAATTATGTTGGCCATGGTAGTCTCACCCTGGGAAATTATTGAAGAATTCAAGAGAGCACACACCTCAAAATCAACCCCTCTATCTATACTTGAGAACAAAATGATCAAGAAGGGGTTGTTATACAAAAGACTTGAAGATCTTCAAAAGAGTGAACTCTAGTTGCTGCTTGAAGGCTCTCACCCAGATGAATTTGCATACAGAGAGATCCCAACTGTTGAGTTGAAGAATGGGAAGACAGTAAGGTATCTGTTTGAATACTATGGGCCTGAATTCTTCTATGAGGGAGAAGCAGAAGAACTCACCAAGGAGGAACAAGTTGTTCTCCTTGAGGCCTATGCAAGGGATTCCTACAGACTCATCAATGGGAAATAGGTTTCATGGTTGGGACAAGACTCTGTGTCCAGTTTCCCTAAGACAGAGTTCCCTTCCATACTTAGCCAATCAAAAGATTAGAAACCTTTTTCCGGCCTATGCTTATATGATTACCTCTGAAGCTGATCAAGAGAGTATTTCTGCCAAAGAAAAAGTGGGATCATCAATAAAGTTAGGGTTTTGGCTGCATTGGTTCAGGGGGAGTTTGTTGGAACAAAAGAACCAATGAGCCTGATCAGAAAAACCTCTAAGTCCCACAGTCATTACAACTGCTGAAGAAGATCACAACAGCTAAAGACATCAGCTGATTACAAAGGTCTGAAGACAAAGTCTGAAAGTAAAGAACTGAAGACAAAATCTGAAAGTGAAGTACTGAAGACAAAGACTGAAGACCAGAATGATTAGTAGTTGTCACAACAGCTGAAGTTATTAACTTCAGTAGTTGTGATGGTTTTTCCTTTTCAGTACTTGTAATTTTTCCTTTCAGTAGTTTATTATTTCAATAGTTCTAGGTCAGTAGTTTTATGTTTTTGTACTTAGCATTCTCTGAGATGTGATCAGTTGTTGAGAACATTTCAGTAGTTTGCATTATTTCAGTTGTTTGTATAATTCTGTTAGATGTCACTATCAAGTGACATCAGCAGACGTCACATTCCTCTATATAAGGGATGTTGACCTAGTTGTATTTTAACCGAAGCATTACGCGTGAATGAAAACATTCCTTTAACAGAAATATTCTCTCTCTAAAATTGTTATTGTGTGTTTGCATATTCATCATTTTCTTGCTTGAATTCGATCTTATTTTGTTATATTCCGCTGCAAAATTCAAATCTAATTGATCCGATCCTATCAGAACCAAACTTTAGCTTCTGTATTATTTGATTCTGGTGATAGTAAAGTTTTATTTCTGCTGCTTTCTGTGCTAAGCTGTCTGTTAGTAGTAGACGTGTTAATGCGTCCTTTGATGTACAAACTGCCATAGGTAAGTCTACCAGGATTTCTGAGATGATAGAGGATTGTGATGTGGAACTAGAAGGTCATAAATTTCCTGTTAGACCGCTCGTGATGACCTTAGGTAGGTTCTATTTGGTTCTTGGGATGGATTGGTTAGCGGACTTCGAGGCGAACATTGTGTGTCGCAAGAAGATGATTTGTTTGACAGCACCTACGGGAGTTCGGTAACGGTTTATGGGGATCGGGTCACGACGATCCCGAGAGTAATCTCAATGGCGATGGCGGGAAAGTGTATGAGGCGTGGATGTAGCGCCTACTTGGCTTATGTAAAGGACGTGGATACGCCAACACCACAACTATCTGATGTTCCGGTTGTGTGTGACTTTCCAGACGTGTTCCCAGAAGACTTACCAAGAGTGCCACCTGACAGAGAGATTGAGTTCCAGATTGATCTGATACTGGGTGCCCAACCTGTTGCCAAGGCATTGTACGGTTGGCTCCGACTAAGATGAAGGAGTTGATGGAGCAGTTGCAAGAGCTGCTTGATAAGGGGTTCATTCGACTGAGTATCTCTCCTTGGGGTGCTCCGGTCTTATTCGTAAAGAAGTAAGACGGTAGCATGAGGATGTGTACTGACTACCATGAGTTGAATAAGCTGACCGTGAAGAACCGATACCCCTTACCGAGAATCGATGATTTGTTTGATCAGCTCCAGGGCGCCAGTTGGTTCTCGAGGATAGATCTTCGATCGGGCTACCATTAGTTGAAGGTGAAGGAGCAGGATATTCCTAAAACAGCTTTTCGCATGCGTTATGGTCACTACGAGTTTCTTGTCATGTCTTTTGGTTTGACCAATGCACCAACTGCTTTTATGGATCTGATGAATCGAGTGTCTCGGCCGATGCTGGATAAATCAGTGATTGTGTTTATTGATGATATTCTGATTTATTCTAAGAGTGATATTAAGCATGTCGGTCACATTCGGGAGGTTCTGGAGACGTTGAGAAAGGAGAAGTTATACGCCAAGTTCTCCAAGTGCGCGTTCTGGTTGCGCGAGGTTCAATTCTTGGACCATGTGGTGAATCCTGACGGGTTTATGGTGGACCTGGCAAAAGTGGAGGCAGTGATGCAATGGAAGTCTCCAAAGAGGCCATTCGAGATTTGTAGTTTCTTGGGTTTGGGGGGCTATTACATGAGATTCATCCAAGACTTTTCTAAGATCGCTTCTCCACTAACCAAGTTGACCCGGAAAGATGTGAAGTTTGTATGGGGTCAGGCTCAAGAGAAGGCGTTCGAGGAATTGAAGGCGAGGTTGACTCAAGCTCCTGTTCCGTCATTACCCGATGGAAGTGAAGATCTGGTGGTTTATTCTGATGCTTCCTACTCAGGGTTGGGGTGTGTATAAATACAGAGAGGAAAGGTTATAGCCTATGCATCCCGACAGTTGAAGGTTCATGACGTCAATTATCCTACTCATGACTTGGAGCTAGCAGCCGTGGTCTTGGCGTTAAAGATTTGGAGGCACTATCTTTAAGGGACGAAGTGCACCATCTTCACTGACCACAAGAGCTTGAAGTACTTCTTTGAGCAGAAAGATTTGAACATGAGGTAGAGACGATGGTTAGAGCTTATAAAGGATTATGATTGCGAGATCCACTACCATCCGGGCAAAGCCAATGTGGTGGCGGATGCCCTTAGTCGAAAGGAGAGGCCCGAGCCGATTCAGGTGAAAGCATAGCAGTTGATCATGACCTCTGATGTGATGAAGCAAGTTAAAGGGTTTCAAGATGAGGCATTGAAAGAAGATCATCTTAACTCTGAAAGGATGAGAGGTCTGGTTACGGAACTGGGTAAAAACACACTTGGTGTTAGATCACTGTTTGGACGAATGTGGATTCCTCGTTTTGGGGATCTTCGCATGAAGATCATGGATGAAGCTCACAAGACTCGATACTCCATTCATCCTGGTGCTACAAAGATTTACCAAGACATGAAGAAGGATTATTGGTGGCCGGGTATGAAACGTGATGTGGTGGAGTATGTGAGTAAGTGCCTCACTTGTCTGCAGGTGAAGGCCGAGCATCAGAAGCCGTATGGGAGGATCCAACCTTTGGATATACCGGAATGGAAGTGGGAGCACATCACCATGGATTTCATTATGAAGCTGTTGCGTACCCCGAAAGAGTATGATGCTATATGGGTGATTGTTGACCTGTTGACGAAGAGTGCTCACTTCCTACCGATCCGCGAGACATATTCATCTGAGAGGTTGGCTGATCTGTTCATCAAGGAAGTTGTAACTCGTCATGGTGTGCTGGTGTCTATTGTGTCCGATCGTGACACCCGGTTTACATCTAAATTTTGGAAGAAATTTCACGACGCGATGGGAACGAGGTTACATATCAACACGGCTTATCATCCCCAGGTGGGTGACCGGGTTAGGTTGAAGGTCTCACCTTGGAAGGGTATCATCCGGTTCAGAAAGCGGGGCAAGTTGAGCCCAAGGTATATAGGGCCTTTCCGAATCATTGCTCGAGTAGGAGAGGTGGCTTATAGATTGGAGTTACCAGATGAGTTAAGTGGAATTCATCCGACATTCCATGTATCTCATCTAAGGAAGTGCTTGGCAGATGAAGATATGATTGTTCCACTGGAAGATATCAAAGTAGACGAACGACTCAATTATGTGGAGGAACATGTGGCAATCATCGATCAAAAAGAGAAGAGGCTGAGGAATAAAACGGTTCCTTTAGTGCGTGTACAGTGGAAGCACAGGAGGGGATCCGAGTCAAAGTGGGAGACTGAAGAAGAAATGAGGCATCATTACCCACGTTTGTTCGAGGAATAACAGGTTTCGGGGACGAAACCTATATAAGGGGGGTGGACTTGTAACACCCGGATATTCGCAGGCACATGATCGCTGCCTGGCCGAGCACGTTTAGGTCGGCAGTGGATTTGGCGGGGAGACTGTATGATGAAAGAATGGTGGTGGTGACTGATGGTGGCAGGAAGAGCGGTGGTGATCGGAACTGGCAGGGGAAGAGGTTTGGTCGGGGTAATGCTTCGATGGGTAACAAGAAGGCGCGGGTGGATGATCGTCGTGTGGTCATGTCGGGTGCGGGATCGAGAAGGTGTGGTAAGTGTGGACGGGAGCATAGTGGGGAGTGCAGGTTGGGGTCAAACTTGTGCTTCAAGTGTGGAAAGGTGGGGCACATGGCAAAGGACTGTCGTATAGTCCGGTGCTTTAACTGTGGTTAAGAGGGTCACGTGTTCAAAGATTGCAAGAGGCCGAGGGCTGAGAGCTCTGGGCGAAAAAGACAGGAGGTGAAGGACCAAGGGCGAGCGCCAGGGCATTCACCATGACACAGGAGGAAGCTAGAACGGACCCTGATGTCATGTCCGGTATGTTTCTGGTGAACCAAACTTTAGCTTCTGTGTTATTTGATTCGGGTGCCAGTAAAAGTTTTATTTCTGTTGCTTTCTGTGCTAAGCTGCCTGTTAGTAGTAGACGTGTTGATGCGCCCTTTGATGTAGAAACTACCATAGGTAATCTACCAGGATTTCTGAGATAATAGAGAATTGTGATGTGGAACTCGAGGGTCATAAGTTTCCTGTTAGACCGTTTGTGATGACCTTAGGTGGTTTTGATTTGGTTCTCGGGATGGATTGGTTAGCGGACTTCGAGGCAAACATTGTGTGTCGCATGAAGATGATTCGGTTGTCGGCGCCTAATGGTAGTTCAGTGACAGTTTATGGTGATCGGGTTACTACGATTCCGAAGGTGATCTCGATGGCGGTGGCGGGAAAGTGTATGAGGCGTGGATGTAGTGCCTACTTGGCCTATGTAAAGGATGTGGATACGCCAACACCACAACTAGCCGATGTACCGGTTGTGTGTGACTTTCCAGATGTGTTCCCAGAAGACTTATCAGGAGTGCCACCTGACAGAGAGATCGAGTTTCAGACTGATCTGATACCGGGTGCCCAACCTGTCGCCAAGGCACCGTATCGGTTGGCTCCGACCGAGATGAAAGAGTTGATGGAGCAGTTGTAAGAGCTGCTTGATAAGGGGTTCATTAGACCGAGTATCTCTCCTTGGGGTGCTCCGGTCCTATTTGTAAAGAAGAAAGACGGTAGTATGAGGATGTGCATCGATTACCGTGAGCTGAACAAGTTGACAGTGAAGAACCGATACCCCTTAGCGAGGATAGATGATTTGTTCGATCAGCTTCAGGGTGCCAGTTGGTTTTCGAGAATAGATCTTCGATCGGGTTATCATCAGTTGAATGTGAAGGAGCAAGATATTCCTAAAACAGCTTTTCGTACGCGCTATGGTCACTACGAGTTCCTCGTCATGTCTTTTGGCTTGACCAATGCGCCAGCTGCTTTTATGGATTTGATGAACCGCGTGTGTCGGCCGATGTTGGATAAATCAGTGATCGTGTTTATTGATGATATCCTGATTTACTCGAGGAGCGAAGCAGAGCATGCCGATCACATTCGGGAGGTTCTGGAGACGTTGAGAAGGGAGAAGTTGTATGCAAAATTCTCCAAGTGCGCGTTCTGGTTGCGCGAGGTTCAATTCTTGGGTCACGTGGTGAATCCTGATGGGATAATGGTGGACCCGGCGAAAGTGGAGGCGGTTATGCAATGGAAGTCACCAAAGACGCCATCCGAGATTCGTAGTTTCTTGGGTTTGGTGGGCTACTATAGAAGATTTATCCAAGACTTCTCCAAGATTGCTTCTCCACTGACTAAGTTGACCCGAAAAGATGTGAAGTTCGTATGGGGTCAAGCTCAAGAGAAGGCGTTTGAAGAACTGAAGGCGAGATTGACTCAAGCTCCTATTCTGTCATTACCCGATGGAAGTGAAGATCTGGTGGTTTATTACGATGCTTCTTACTCGGGGTTGGGATGTGTGTTAATGCAAATAGGAAAGGTTATAGCCTATGCATCCTGACAGTTGAAGGTTCATGAGGTCAATTATCCTACTCATGACCTGGAGCTAGCAGTTGTGGTCTTTGCGTTGAAGATTTGGAGGCACTATCTTTACGGGACGAAGTGCACCATATTCACCGACCATAAGAGTCTGAAGTACTTCTTTGAGCAGAAGGATCTGAACATGAGGCAGAGACGGTGGCTGGAACTTATAAAGGATTTTGATTGTGAGATCCACTACCATCCGGGCAAGGCCAATGTGGTGGCTGACGCCCTTAGCCGAAAAGAGAGGCCCGAGCCGATTCGGGTGAAAGCATATCAGTTGATCATGACCTCCGATGTGATGAAGCAGGTTAAAGAGTTTCAAGATGAGGCATTGAAAGAAGATCATCTTAACTCAGAAAGAATGAGAGGTCTGGTTGGGGAATTGGGTGAAAACACACTCGGTGTTAGAACCCGATTCGGTCGTGTGTGGATTCCTCGTTTTGGGGATCTACGGGTGAAGATAATGGATGAAGCTCACAAGACTCGGTACTCCATTCATCTTGGTGCCACGAAGATGTACCATGATATGAAGAAAGATTATTGGTGGCCGGGTATGAAGCGCGATGTGGTGGAGTATGTGAGTAAGTGTCTTACTTGCTTACAGGTGAAGACCGAGCATCAAAAGCTGTATGGGAAGATACAACCTCTGGATATACCGGAATGGAAGTGGGAGCACATCACCATGGATTTCATTACAAAGCTGCCGCGTACCCCGAAAGGGTATGATGCCATATGGGTGATAGTTGATCGCTTGACGAAGAGTGCTCACTTACTACCGATCCGCGAGACATTTTCATTAGAAAGGTTAGCTGATCTGTTCATCAAGGAAATTGTGACTCGTCATGGTGTGTCGGTGTCTATTGTGTCGGATCGCGACACCCGGTTTACATCTAAATTTTGGAAGAAGTTCCATGACGCTATGGGGACGAGGTTACATATTAGCACGACTTATCATCCCCAGACTAATGGTCAGTCAGAAAGGACCATTCAGACACTGGAAGACATGCTTCGGGCATGTGTGATTGATTTTGGTGGAAGTTGGGATGACCACCTACCGTTAGCCGAATTCTCATACAACAACAGATATCATGCCAGCATAAGTATGCCTCCCTATGAGATGCTATACGGTAGGAGATGCAGAACACCCGTTTGTTGGGGTGACATGGTCAGAAGGAATTGGGGAGCGTCGAAGTAATCGAGGCTACGACTGAGAAGCTTGAGAAGATTAAAGCCTTCATGAAGGCAGCCAAAGATAGACAGAAGTCGTATGCTGATAAACGACGCAGGCCGATTGAGTTCCACGTGGGTGACCGGGTTATGTTGAAGGTCTCACCTTGGAAGGGTATCATTCGCTTCCGAAAGCGGAGCAAGTTGAGCCCAAGGTATATAGGCCCTTTCCGAATCATTGCTCGAGTAGGAGAGGTGGCCTATAGACTGGAGTTACCGGATGAGTTAAGTGGAATTCACCCAACATTCCATGTATCTCATCTAAGGAAGTGCTTAGCCGATGAAGATATGATTGTTCCGTTGGAGGATATCGAGGTAGACGAACGGCTCAATTATGTGGAGCAACCTGTGGCAATCATCGACCGAAAGGAGAAAAGGCTAAGGAATAAAGTGGTTCCTCTTGTGCGTGTACAGTGGAAGCACAGGAAGGGATCCGAGTCAACGTGGGAGACGGAAGAAGAAATGAGACAGCATTATCCACGTTTGTTAGAAGAATAACAGGTTTCGGGGACGAAACCTATTTAAGGGGGGTGGACTTGTAACACCGGATATTTATTATTTTGAAGCCGGCGAAGAAAGAGAAAGAAATAAAGTCCAAAGTTGAGGGACCAAACTCGCCAACGAAAGAAAGTCGGGTGAGCGGAGTATATAAGGGAGAGGGCAGCCCTTACCCTCTACCCCATACACAAGTTTTCAGATTTCTTAGAGGGAAGAAGAGAGAAAGAGGAGAAAAGGAGAAAAAGGGGTGTTTCGGGTGATTCGGGTGTCCAAACTCGTCAAGTAGCAAGCCAAATCGAAGCCCTTAAAGTTGTGCTCGTTTGTGTGAGTTCTAGGACCCCCACTTTTACTTGTTTTCAACTGATTTTGGGGCTGGAAAATGTTCAAAACCCGTTTTAGTATGTGTGTGTGTTTGACCCATTTGGGTGTGATGTGTATGATGCGTTTCGTGTATGTTTCCGGGCTTGTGTGTGCTTGTATGGTGTTATGGTATGCATTCCTAAGGTCCAGGAGGGTTAATTGAGGCTTAGAATGGGTTTGGATGAGCTTGGAGGCCGAAAATGGCAGATTGGGTTCGGGATGAACTCCATTCTGCATCAGCTAGGGCTAGGCGACTAAATGGAGGCCATACGGCCAAATGAGAGGCGATTGAGGGTCATTCGTGCGATTGGGATTCATTTGCACGATTGAGAGTTCAATCGCACGACTAAGGCTTCAGTCGCACGACTGGGAGTCCAGTCACATGGGGATTGCACGACTGAGGGTTCAGTCGCATAGATGCTTAGTCGCATGAGTCCATTCGCATGAGGTCAGTCGCATAGGTGCCCATTCGCAGTAGTCCCATTCGCACAAGGTCCATACGCACGATTGAATGTTCATTCGCATATGATCATCCGCATGAGTCCAGTCGCATGATGTTCAGTCGCATGGAGGCCATGCGACTGAAGGGTGTTCATACGCCCGAATAGGGCTGTTGCACTCGAAGGAATGTGTAGTTTGACTTCTGGCCTTCGGGGGAAGGTGCAGATGTAAGTTTTGACGTAAAGTTCTCGTAAGAGCATGTAAGATGACTGTTATGGCCTTAGAGAGCATGTAGGGCATGATGATGATGATGTTGCATGTTTATGCATATTATGTATGTATGATGTTGCCCTGTATGATGATGATGAATGTGTATGATATGTTCCTTATTATAATGTATGCTTATCTTTCTTATGGCTTTGCATGTCATGTTTAATGAATGAATGAAGTATTATGTAATGTAAAGCGAAAGATAATGAAAGAGGAACATGAAGTAAGAATGCATGCATTAATGAATGATGAATGAACGAAAGAAAGGCTTGCAAGCATATATATATATATGGGGTGAGCGACTTTGTGTTGCAAAAGACTCGGATGAAGTGCAATCATTTAGATTGCCTATGGGGTGAGCAACCTTGTCGTTGCAAAAGACTCGAGTAACGTGCTATCGTGATGTTGCCTTGGGGTGAGCAACCTTGTTGTTGCAAAAGAATCGGATAGCTTGCTATCATTAAGATGGGCAATGAGGTGAGCAACCCTAGGGGTGCAAAAGACTCGGATAGCGTGCAATCATCGAGATTGCTATTGAGGTGAGCGACTATGTTGTCGCAAAAGACTCGGAAGAATGAACGTATGAAAGGAACGGAAGATAATGAATGAGATGAACGATAATAATGACATTATTTGTGCATACGTATGTTGAATGATCGCATGTTAAACGGAATAGTTTTAATGAACGTAAAGTATGTTTTATTATTAAAACTAGAACTCACTCAGCAACGCTGACTTTTTATACGTTTTCCAGTTGACAGGTAAATGATTGCTGAGGATGGCACCGTGAAGCTACTCAGCTCTTTTTGGGATAGCATTCTTTTGATTAATGTTTTTGCATTGTAATGCGAACAAGCTATTTTTTAACGAATGTTGTATTAACTTGCAAAAGCATTTATATAGAAATGAAAGTGTATTTTAATGTTCCGCTGCAATGTTTTTATGGGACAAATATAAATATATGTTTTATGTGCGATGAATGATCAACTGTAAGCGTCCCGGGAACGGGGCCTTACAGTTTGACATTTATTAGTTTCATACGGTAACTTTAATTTGATTCTCGATTTGTATTCATTGAATACGAGTAGTTAGTTGCTCCTTTACAACTATTTTCCTTGCGGTATTGCTCAATAAAAGATTCCTTGAACCAACAATTGCCATTTCGATTGACATTAGTGTATTTTTTAGGCAAGAGTGTTTGATGATGGTTTGGAGAGTTGTTGTTGAGTTTTGGGCGGGAGTTTATCGATTTTCAAGTGTCATTTTTATGGTTTCGTATACGTGTTGAATTTGAGCAGTAGATCATATGTTCCATTTATTATTGATTAGTGTGATTTTAGTAATCATTATAATCGGATTTCATTAGAATAGATTAGGTGTGTGTTTAAATAATTTGAGAATCAAAACTCTATAGCATTGGAGGTAGTTAGGGTAAACAAAAAGCTATCGATGTGAGAACTCTTGTTGTTTATTCTTTTTTTATAAGTATTTCCTTTCTCATGTATCTTATTATTAATCTTTCGTGAATTCTTTAATGCACCATTCAAGAGTTGCATAACGTTTATTGAAATACAAGAAAATATTATAAACTAGGACGTGTTAACTATATTTGACTTCTTTTTCTTCGATAAGCCATTTCGTTTCTTCTTTGACGTTTTATTAGTTTCATTCGGTAAATGTAAATAGATTCTCGATTTCTATTGAGTGAGTACGAGTAGTTAGTTGCTCCTTTACAACTATTATCCTTGCGTAGATACTCAATAAAGGATAATGTGGATGAACAATCGTCATTATGATTGAATTTAGTGGATACTTTAGACAAGAGGGTTTGAACATGGTTATGGAGAGTTCTAGTTAAGTTTTAGGCACGAGTGTGTCGATTTGCAAGTGTCATTTGTATTGTTTCGTGTTCGGGTTGCATTCATTTAAACAAGAGATCCAATGTTTCATTTGTGATTGATTAGTATGATTTTAGTGATCATTTTAACCGGATTTGATTAAATTAGATTAGGAGTGTGTTGAAAAGGTTTGAGAATCAAAACTTCATATCACTATAGGTAGTTAGGGAAAACAAAAAACTATCTATGCGAGAAGTCTTGTTGTTTAGTGTTTTTTTACGAGTATTTCCTTACTCATGCATCTTATTAATATTTCGTGAATACATTAATGCACCATTCCGTTGTTGCATATTGTTTGTTGACTTAGAAGAATATTATTAACTAGGACGTGTTAACTTGATTTGACCTCTTTTTCATCGATCACACATTGTGTCTCTTGTTTGACATTTATTAGTTTCATACGGTAACTTTAATTTGATTCTCGATTTGTATTCATTGAATACGAGAGTTAGTTGCTCCTTTACAACTATTTTCCTTGCGGTGTTGGTCAATAAAGGATTCCTTGAACCAACAATTGCCATTTCGATTGACATTAGTGTATTTTTTAGGCAAGAGTGTTTGATGATGGTTTGGAGAGTTGTTGTTGAGTTTTGGGCAGGAGTTTATCGATTTTCAAGTGTCATTTTTATGGTTTCGTATACGTGTTGCATTTGAGCAGTAGATCATATGTTCCATTTGTTATTGATTAGTGTGATTTTAGTAATCATTATAACCGGATTTCATTAGAATAGATTAGGTGTGTGTTTAAAAGATTTGAGAATCAAAACTCTATAGCATTGGAGGTGATTAGGGTAAACAAAAAGCTATCGATGTGAGAACTCTTGTTGTTTATTCTTTTTTTATAAGTATTTCCTTTCTTATGTATCTTATTATTAATCTTTCGTGAATTCTTTAATGCACCATTCTAGAGTTGCATAACGTTTATTGAAATACAAGGAAATATTATAAACTAGGACGTGTTAACTATATTTGACTTCTTTTTCTTCGATAACACATTGCGTTTCTTCTTTGACGTTTTATTAGTTTCATTCGGTAAATGTAAATAGATTCTCGATTTCTATTGAGTGAGTACGAGTAGTTAGTTGCTCCTTTACAACTATTATCCTTGCGTAGATACTCAGTAAAGGATTATGTGGATGAACAATTGTCATTACGATTGAATTTAGTGGATACTTTAGACATGAGGGTTTGAACATGGTTATGGAGAGTTCTAGTTAAATTTTAGGCACGAGTGTGTCGATTTGCAAGTGTCATTTGTATTGTTTCGTGTTCGGGTTGCATTCATTTAAACAAGAGATCCAATGTTTCATTTGTGATTGATTAGTGTGATTTTAGTGATCATTTTAACCAGATTTGATTAAATTAGATTAGGAGTGTGTTGAAAAGGTTTGAGAATCAAAACTTCATATCATTATAGGTAGTTAGGGAAAACAAAAAACTATCTATGCGAGAACTCTTGTTGTTTAGTGTTTTTTTACAAGTATTTCCTTACTCATGCATCTTATTAATCTTTCGTGAATACATTATTGCACCATTCCGTAGTTGCATATTGTTTGTTGAATTGAAAGGAATATTATTAACTAGGACGTGTTAACTTGATTTGACCTCTTTTTCATAGATCACACATTGTGTCTCTTGTTTGACGTTTATTAGTTTCATACGGTAACTTTAATTTGATTCTCGATTTGTATTCATAGTATACGAGTAGTTAATTGCTCCTTTACAACTATTTTCCTTGCGGTGTCGCTCAATAAAGGATTCCTTGAACCAATAATTGCCATTTCGATTGACATTAGTGGATTTTTTAGGCAAGAATGTTTGAAGATGGTTTGGAGAGTTGTTGTTGAGTTTTGGGCAGGAGTTTATCGATTTTCAAGTGTCATTTTTATGGTTTCGTATACGTGTTGCATTCGAGCAGTAGATCATATGTTTCATTTGTTATTGAATAGTGTGATTTTAGTAATCATTATAACGGGATTTCATTAGATTAGATTAGGTGTGTGTTTAAAAGGTTTGAGAATCACAAACACCATAGCATTGGAGGTAGTTAGGGTAAATAAAAAACTATCAATGTGAGAACTCTTGTTGTTTATTGTTTTTTATAAGTATTTCTTTCTCATGTATCTTATCATTAATCTTTCGTGAATCCTTTAATGCACCATTCCATAGTTGCATAACGTTTATTGAAATACAAAGAAATATTATAAACTAGGACGTGTTAACTAGATTTGACTTCTTTTTCTTTGATAACACATTGCGTTTCTTCTTTGACGTTTTATTAGTTTCATTCGGTAAATGTAAATAGATTCTCGATTTCTATTGAGTGAATACGAGTAGTTAGTTGCTCCTTTACAACTATTATCATTGCGTAGGTACTCAATAAATGAATCTATGGATGAACAATTGTCATTTCGAGTGAATTCTGTGGATACTTTAGACAAGAGGGTTTTAACATGGTTATGGAGAGTTCTAGTTAAGTTTTGGGTACGAGTGTATCGATTTGCAAGTGTCATTTGTATGGTTTCCTGTTCGGGTTGCATTTGTTTAAACAAGAGATTCAATGTTTCATTTGTGATTGATTAGTGTGATTTTAGTGATCATTATAACCGGATTTGATTAAATTAGATTAGGAGTGGGTTGAAAAGGTTTGAGAATCAAAACTTCATAGCATTATAGGTAGCTAGGGAAAAAAAACTATCTATGCGAGAACTCTTGTTGTTTAATGTTTTTTTATGAGTATTTCATTACTCATGCATCTTATTAATCTTTTGTTAATAACTAATGCACCGTTCCGTAGTTGCATATTATTTGTTGAATTAGAAGGAATATTATTAACTAGGACGTGTTAACTTGATTTGACCTCTTTTTCATCGATCACACATTGTGTCTCTTGTTTGACGTTTATTAGTTTCATACGGTAACTTTAATTTGATTCTCGATTTGTATTCATAGAATAGGAGTAGTTAATTGCTCCTTTACAGAGGTGGGACAGACTTCCGGATTTCAAAGTTTAACAAATTACCTTCGGAATGTGTGCTTTCTTATATGGAGTGATTGATGAAGAAGTTTATGTCAAACAGCCACCTGGTTTTGTAGACCCTGATCATCCTGATTATGTCTGCAAGCTTGACAAAGCTCTTTATGGGCTGCATCAGGCACCCAGGAAGTGGTATGAGACACTATCTGAGTATCTTTGTAAACATGGATACAGAAGAGGTACTATAGATGGAACTCTCTTCATCAAAGGACAGGGAAATAACTTATTGCTAGTTCAAGTTTATGTAGATGACATCATCTTTGGTTCAACTAATCCAAAGCTCTGCAAAGACTTTGAGAAGCTGATGAAAGACAGATTTGAAATGAGTTCAATGGGAGAACTCAATTTTTTTCTGGGAATTCAAGTGAAGCAGGTTGAAGATGGAATCTTCATAAGTCAGTCAAAGTATGTTCAAGACATACTCAAGAGGTTCAATATGACTGATTGTAAGATTGCTAAGACACCCATAGCCAAAAACCACTCCCTTGGACCTGATCTTGAGGGGGAGTGTGTAGATGAACACTTATACAGGGCTATGATTGGGTCTCTTATGTATCTTACAGCTAGCAGGCCTGATATCATGTTTGCTACATGTATTTGTGCAAGATATCAAGCCAACCCTAAGATGTCTCACTTAATCACTGTGAAAAGGATCTTAAGATACCTCAAAGGTGCTTCAACACTTGGTCTATGGTATCCAAAGAATCCTAATTTCAATCTGTATGCCTATACAGACAGTGATTATGGTGGTTGCAACATGACTGCAAAGTCTACATCTGGAGGATGTCAATTCCTTGGTGGAAGGGTTGTCTCATGGCAATGCAAGAAACAATCCTGTGTGTCTGCATCAACTGCTGAGGCTGAATACATTGCTGCTGCAAGCTGCTGTACTCAAGTGCTTTGGATTCAAAATCAGATGCTGGATTATGGATTTAACTTCAAAGAGACTCCTATCCACATAGACAACAATAGTGCTATCTCTATCATTGAGAACCCTGTGCAGCACTCAAGGACCAAACACATCAACATCAGGTATCATTTAATAAGAGATAACTATGAAAAGGGATTAATTAAACTAGTCCAAGTTCATACAGATGAACAATATGCTGATCTGTTCACAAAAGCTTTTGATGAACAGAGATTTAAGTATCTGATATCAGCTATTGGGATGATTAACTTTGAGTAGACTTTTTCTTAAAACTAATTCTAATTATTTCTTCTTAAAATATGTGTGTCCTAAGTTGTCTAGTTCATCACTTTCATAAGCTCATGTTTTCTTTGGATGTAAAATTCTTTTTGAAGACTTTCCTTAGATTCTTGAAAATTTTCTGATACTTCGGAAGATAAAGTTCTATCTTCGGAAGAAAATCATGTCTTCAAAATAAATAACTGTCTAAGAGATTTTACCTTCGGAAGAAGTCAAAATTCATCTTCCGAAGCTTAAAATTCATATCTCAGACACTTATTCATTTCTAAGGACTTTTTCCTTCCGAAGCAAAATTAACCTTCGGAAGCTTTGTTTATTCCTATACAAAGCATCCAAGGGTTTATTTCTCTTCCGAAGCATATATTTTCAAGACTCTCAGGAAAATCTTCCGAAGCCATTTTAGCTTCGGAAGCTTTTTCAATCAAAACTTCCGAAGACAAATTACCTTTGGAAGCTTTTCGAATTCCAAGAAAACTACTTTTTGAGCAAAAGTAAACTACTTTTTCTGATGTGGGACCGACTTCCGGATTTCAAAGTTTATCTTCTTTCATTAACTTTGGTTCAAATCCCTTTTCACATAAATACCCAACGGTTCCCCCTCTTTCCCACTATCTTCCTCAATTCTACTATTCCTCTAACCTAATTCTCTAAACCGCCTTTGCTTTCTAACTTTCTTCACCCTTAAGCTTTTGAAATGGCCAACCTTAACCGCAGAAACAACCAAGATTTCTCCATGCAACTTCACAGGCAACATAATCAAGTTGCTCTGTTAAGCTCTGAGAAAGATGCAAGTTTCTCAGAGATTTGCCAATTCTTGACTCTATCCAACTATTTCAACTCCCTGACCATTGATCCTACTCTATATGAGGATCACATGCTTGAATTCTGGAAGACCTGCCAAGAGGTCATCATGGATGGGGAGAAGGCACTGTCTGCCACAGTGCAAGGGAGGACAATCTTCATCACTCCGGCCATCATTAACCAACACTTGCAGCTGGATGATGAAGAAGGTGAGGTGTCCTTCCCAAAGGAAGCTGTTAATCATTCCTTTGAGAAGATGGGCTATGAAGGAGATTTCTCTGTAAAGACCTTTAGGAAAGGGAATGTCTCATCCTAGTGGAAATACCTGCTCCATGTGGTTATCCACAGCTTATCAAACAAGCATGATGGATGGGACCAGATTCCTGAGGATCTCTCCTTTATAGTTCATGGAATGGTTCAAGGGGTCAAGTTCAGGTATTCACAATTTGTCTATACTAATTTACTTGCAAACTTAGACTCCTTAGAGTATTACATGTTTCCTAGATATGTTCAACACATTCTCAACTGTGAACTGGGCTCACAGTTGAGGGAAACAAGTAATATTCTTAAATTGGGACAGATGAAGCCCGGCATCATTAAAATAATGAAGAAGCCAACTGTAGGCTTCTCAGGGGTAGAAACAGCCCTAGTCCCAAAAATGTTAGAGCTCATTGCTCAAGGTGACAACCTAGCAACACAAGCTAGTGTTGAACCCACACCTCTTTTATCCCTACCACTAAAAAGACCAGAAATCACCCTCACCTACCAATGAAAATCCAAACAAACCCCTGCTCAGGCTATTGAGTCTGTGCAGGCCCCCATATACTCAACCTTACAGGAAGAAGTGGATACTAGAGCTCCCACTTCTCCTGAGGAGCAAACCACTCCTATTTCTTCACCTATCAGGGATGAGGTTCCTCATGCTCACCCTGATGAGCTCACTAGCCCAACAGCCTTAAGCCTTCACTCTGAGTCTTAACACTCAAGTGAACAACCTTCAGGGGACAGCTACCATCCCCAGCCTTTAGATCTCAACCAACCAATTCCCAACCTATCCTTCTATACTGATGAAGATTTAGGATTCAGTGAGTACCATGAGTCTCTCTTCTCCTCCCCTACTCAAAGAGAGATGAGTACCTCTGACTCTCCTCAGTCTATCCCACATCAGTCACCTATTACTGAGGTGGACACTTCTGAACATGTTCAGGATGTCCATATGGAAGAGGCTCTCACTTTTGAAAGTGATTACATCATTAAGACCTCAACCATGGCAACTCAGCCCACTGGCATCTCAACTGAGGCTTCCAGTGAGCAGAGGAAAACCAGCAGCCAAGAACCTCAAGCTGGTGGTGAGAGAGAGGACTTTGGTCCAATCATCTCATCCCCCAATGATTCTTCTGATGAAGATGAGGGGAATTTGAGACTAAAGGTGTAGAAATTGTCAAAAACATGCTCCTATTTAGTCTCTAAGGTTAGTCACTTGGAATCTCAAGTGACTACCTTACATAACAGGGTCAATGATCAGCAACTTCAGATTTCATATCTAAAGAAAAAACTAGCTGGGAGACCTTTAAGGAGAGCTCAACCAGGAACACAAGAACCTGTGGAAGTGATTGACTTATCCTCCAGCTCACCTATGCAAATGGGTGATGCTACCAAAAAGAGAGAGAAAGTTATTACAACCACAGAACCTGGGAGTTCTTCACAGAGAATGGACATAGAGGACTCACCATTCTCACTTGCTGTTGTGCATTCTCAGCAACTTCCTCAAGTTCACATTAATGTGTACTCTATAGACTCAATCATCAGGAGTCTCTTTGAGGAAGGTATACCAAGGGCTGTCTCATCTCCACCACAAGGAACTGGCAACTACATCATAAGGTGGAGGTATGATGATGACAGAAGAGCCCTTATACTTCATAGAGTTCAAGGTCAACAAGAAGTTTTTCATTTCCAAAGCCTGAACTTCTATGAAAGACTGGATTTAGTCAACATGCCACTTGTCAATCCAAGCAATTCAAGACAAGCTGACAGGCTGGCTCAAAGAATCCAAGACAGGATCCTTGCAGAGTTTTCTCTAAGAAGGAGACTTAGGCAATCAGGCAATGTCATCGGTCAACTGGATGTTGAGGTGGACCCTAAGATTAGTTTCATAGGGGAAACCTTGACTGAAGGCCCACTAGCAGAACCTGAGACCCCTGTCTCATCATCAACAACTGCTGCAGAGGTCCAAACTCCCTTTGAGACACCTGCTGGTGAAGGTGTTTCTCAGCCTCTCTCTGGCCAGAGGATGGAAGCTACACCAAGCAATGAAGGCCAAGCCTCAATCCACCCTGAGTCACAAAGGTCTGTTGGTGACAAAGGGAAAAGGATAATGACTCCTGAGCAAATTGAGGAGGAAGAGAGAGAGAGAGGAAAAGGAGACTAAGGGGAGAAAGTTCCACTGGGTCATCTAGCTTCATGCAAGCTGCAATCAGGGCTGCCCCCAGACCAAATACTCAGGATGATGAGTTAAGGGCAGTCAGCATTACCTACTTACAGACCAGGAACTATGATATTGATGAAATCATCTCCCTCCCCTTAGAAGAGTTAAATGAACTGGCTGACATGGAAGTGTCAAGAGAGATGAAGGAGAAAGAGGATGCAAGGCTACTTCTCCAATTCGAAGAGGAGAAGAGACAGAAAAGACTCTACAAGCATGCTCCCACTCTCTCTCCAGTTCAAGAAAGTCCTGCACAAGAAGATGTGGCTCCACAAGAACCTCAGGTAGATAAAGAAGAAGACAGGATCAAAATGATCAACTACCTGAGTGCCACAGGCTTCTATCAGGCAGATGCACTTCTTCCCTTGTCCTATGACTTCATTGAGTTTGAGTACCTAAAGCAACTTGAACTTGAGCTAGTCAAAGAAAGAAAGACAACCAAAAGGAAGCTAAGGGAAGAAGCTGCAAAGTCAAGAGCCATCATTCAAAAGAATGCAAAGAAGTCTGCTGACAGACAAAGAATGATGAGCTTCTTGAAGCTATATGGATTCTCCGGAAGGAGACTTGGCCCCATGTCTCTATCCACAATGGATGAGCATATAAGGGTGATCAAGCAGAAGATTAAAAGTGGAGAACTGATTGACTTGCACTCTCTTCCAAGTCAAGTCCCACCTGAAGTGGAGGTCAAGTTTGAACAACCAGAGACACCTCAACCAGAACCTCCAGCTGAGCCTCAGCAAGCTTCATCTTCTGATCCAAGGCAGGGTCAAACTCCCTCTCCTTCTGAACCTGTGAGGGAGGAACACCCAACTGAGAAAGACACTGATGATCAACATGGTGCTGCAGACCAGTCTTCTCAGTTAAAGTCATCTAAGAGGAAGAAGAGAATGGCTTCTAAACCAAAGACTAAGAAGAAGAAGCCAAAGTCATCTACCTCTACACCTCAGGCTGAATCAGATCAACCTGAGGAAGTGCATGATGAGGCAGCCCAATCAACTCCTATGCAAGTGGCTCCTCTAACAACTGAGACATCCATCTTGTCCTGGACTTACTCTACTAATCCAGAAAGATGGCATGTTATCAGAGATCAAGGTGTTGAGAATGTCTACTCCTGGCAAGACATAATCAACTTACCTCTGCATGATCTCTTTGAGATGAGAAGATACTATGAGAGTCTTGATGATCCTGACCATCTAATGAAGAAAGGAATGGTCTTGATTGTACTGAAGACTACCAACATCTGAAGATCTTCTAAGTGTTTTGGTAGCATCAGCCTAGGGGGAGTTTGTAAAGATTCCATAAGTCTGATGCAACCCAAAACATCCAAAGTGTCTCTGTAACATGCACTAAGTACTGAAGTGAAGAATGCTTCGGAAGTTTTACACAATGCATTAGAAAATACTCTAAGTGTAAAATCTTCCGAAGCCAAGACCAATATCTTCCAAAGCCAAACATGAAGTCTTCCGAAGCCTCAGATACAAAGTCTTCCGAAGCTTCAACCTATGAAGACAGATTTCTTCCAAAGACTTTTAGTACACATGCTTTATCTGATGTATTGTTCCATAAAACACCTTTTCCGCTGCATCTCTGTAAAGTCACCAACTTACATGAGTTGGTGAAAAGGTCCATGCTTTTGGTAACTGTACATTGAGGTCTTGAGTCTGTAACTTTCCACTTTATGTACTTTATCCTTTTTGTAATTTATAAGGATGTGAGCTGTGGCATGTCATAGTCACAAGGTCAAAAGGCAGATATGCCTTTTGATCCTACAATTGATTTTGTTAGTGTCTAGTCAAGTGTATCCAGCTGGCTTTCAAAGTATAGCCGGCTGTAGGTTGTAGTATAAGTATTTCAAGTTCTTGTATCTTTCTTTATGCTTTGTAACACTTGTAAAAGAACTTGAGAAAGCAATATACTGCCTCCTTAAAACCCAAACTCTCTTGTTCTGTGTTCTTAGTATCATACTTGGTTAAACCAGTTCACTGTTTGATTAAAGTTTAGTTAATCTCCTCATTGTGTTGTTGTGTTGTAATTGTGTTAAAGCCCTTAAATGGTCCTGCACATTGTGTCTCTTGTTTGACGTTTATTAGTTTCATACGGTATCTTTAATTTGATTCTCAATTTCTATTCATTGAATACGAGTAGTTAGTTGCTCCTTTACAACTATTATCCTTGCGTTGTTGCTCAATAAAGGATTCCTTGAACGACCAATTGCCATTACGATTGATTTTAGTGGATTTTTTAAGCAAGAGTGTTTGAAGATGGTTTGGAGAGTTGTTGTTGAGTTTTATGCAAGAGTTTATCGATTTTCAAGTGTCATTTGCATGGTTTCGTGTACGTGTTACATTCGAGCAATAGATCATATGTTCCATTTGTTATTGATAAGTGTGATTTTAGTGATCATTATAAATGGATTTCATTAAATTAGATTACGAGTGTGTTTAAAAGGTTTGAGAATCAAAACACCATAGCATTGGAGGTAGTTAGGGTAAACAAAAAACTATCAATGTGAGAACTCTTGTTGTTTATTGTTTTTTATAAGTATTTCTTTCTCATGTATCTTATTATTAATCTTTCGTGAATCCTTTAATGCACCATTCCATAGTTGCATAACGTTTATTGAAATACAAAGAAATATTATAAACTAGGACGTGTCAACTAGATTTGACTTCTTTTTCTTCGATAACACATTGCGTTTCTTCTTTGACGTTTTATTAGTTTCATTCGGTAAATGTAAATAGATTCTCAATTTCTATTGAGTGAATACGAGTAGTTAGTTGCTCCTTTACAACTATTATCCTTGTGTAGATACTCAATAAAGGATTCTGTGGATGAATAATTGTCATTTCGATTGAATTTAGTGGATACTTTAGACAAGAGGGTTTGAACATGGTTATGGAGAGTACTAGTTAAGTTTTAGGCACGAGTGTATCGATTTGCAAGTGTCATTTGTATGGTTTCGTGTTCGGCTTACGTTCGTTTAAACAAGAGATCCAATGTTTCATTTGTGATTGATTAGTGTGATTTTAGTGATCATTTTAACCAGATTTGATTACATTAGATTAGGAGTGTGTTGAAAAGGTGTGAGAATCTAAACTTCAAAGCATTATAGGTAGTTAGGAAAAAACACTATTTATGCGAGAATACATTAATGCACCATTCCATAGTTGCGTATTGTGTGTTGAATTAGAAGGAATATTATTAACTACGACGTGTTAACTTGATTTGACCTCTTTTTCATCGATCACACATTGTGACTCTTGTTTCACTTTTATTAGTTTCATACGGTAACTTCAATTTGATTATCGATTTGTACTCATTGAATATGTGTAGTTAGTTGCTCCTTTACAACTATTTTCCTTGCGGTTTTGCTCAATAAAGGATCACTTGAACCAAAAATTGCCATTTCGATTGATTATAGTGGATTTTTTAGGCAAGAGTGTTTGAAGATGGTTTGGAGAGTTGTTGTGGAGTTTTGGGCAGGAGTTTATCGATTTTCAAGTGTCATTTGCATGGTTTCGTGTACGTGTTGCATTCGAGCAGTAGATTATATGTTCCATTTGTTATTGATTAGCGTGATTTTAGTAATTATTATAACAGGATTTTATTAAATTAGATTAGGAGTGTGCCTAAAAGGTTTGAGAATCAAAACACCATGGCATTGGAGGTAGTTAGGGTAAACAAAAAACTATCGATGTGAGAACTCTTTTTGTTTATTGTTTTTTATATATATTTCCTTTCTCATGTATCTTATTATTAATCTTTCATGAATTCTTTAATGCACCATTCCATAGTTGTATAATGTTTATTGAAATACAAAGAAATATTATATACTAGGACATGTTAACTAGATTTGACATCTTTTTCTTCGATAACATATTACGTTTCTTTTTTGACGTTTTATTAGTTTTATTCGGTAAATGTAAATATATTCTCGATTTCTATTGAGTAATACGAGTAGTTAGTTGCTCCTTTACAACTATTATCCTTGGGTAGATACTCAATAAAGGATTATGTGGATGAACAATTGTCATTACGATTGAATTCAATGGATACTTTAGACAAGAGGGTTTGAACATGGTTATGGAGAGTTCTAGTTATGTTTTGGGCACGAGTGTATCGATTTGCAAGTGTCATTTGTATGGTTTCGTGTTCGGGTTGCATTCATTTAAACAAGAGATCCAATGTTTCATTTGTGATTGATTAGTGTGATTTTAGTGATCATTTTAACTGGATTTGATTAAATTAGATTAGGAGTGTGTTGAAAAGGTTTGAGAATCAAAACTTCATATCATTGTAGGTAGTTAGGGAAAACTAAAAACTATCTATGTGGGAACTCTTGTTGTTTAGTGTTTTTTTACAAGTATTTCCTTACTCATGCATCTTATTAATCTTTCTTGAATACATTAATGCACCATTCCGTAGTTGGATATTGTTTGTTGAATTAGAAGGAATATTTTTAACTAGGACGTGTTAACTTGATTTGACCTCTTTTACATCGATCACACATTGTGTCTCTTGTTTGACGTTTATTAGTTTCATACGGTAACTTTAATTTGATTCTCGATTTGTATTCATTGAATACGAGTAGTTAGTTGCTCCTTTACAACTATTATCCTTGCGTTGTTGCTCAATAAAGGATTCCTTGAACCAACAATTGTCATTTCGATTGATTTTATTGGATTTTTAGGCAAGAGTGTTTGAAGATGGTTTGGAGAGTTGTTGTTCAGTTTTGGGCAGGAGTTTATCGATTTTCAAGTGTCATTTTTATGGTTTCGTATACGAGTTGCATTCGAGCAGTAGATCATATGTTTTATTTGTTATTGAAATGTGTGATTTTAGTAATCATTATAACCGGATTTCATTAGATTAGATTAGGTGTGTGTTTAAAAGGTTTGAGAATCACAAACACTATAGCATTGGAGGTAGTTAGGGTAAATAAAAAACAATCAATGTGAGAACTTTTGTTGTTTATTGTTTTTTATAAGTATTTTTTCTCATGTATCTTATCATTAATCTTTCGTGAATCCTTTAATGCACCATTCCATAGTTGCATAACGTTTATTGAAATACAAAGAAATATTATAAACTAGGACGTGTTAACTTATTTTGACTTCTTTTTCTTTGATAACACATTGTGTTTCTTCTTTGACGTTTTATTAGTTTCATTCGGTAAATGTAAATAGATTCTCGATTTCTATTGAGTGAATACGAGTAGTTAGTTGCTCCTTTAAAACTATTATCATTGCGTAGGTACTCAATAAAGGAATCTATGGATGAACAATTGTCATTTCGATTGAATTCTGTGGATAGTCTAGACAAGAGGGTTTTAACATGGTTATGGAGAGTTCTAGTTAAGTTTTGGGTATGAGTGTATCGATTTGCAAGTGTCATTTGTATGGTTTCCTGTTCGTGTTGCATTCATTTAAACAAGAGATCCAATGTTTCATTTGTGATTGATTAGTGTGATTTTAGTGATCATTATAACTGGATTTGATTAAATTAGATTAGGAGTGGGTTGAAAAGGTTTGAGAATCAAAACTTCATAGCATTATAGGTAGCTAGGGAAAAAAACTATCTATGCGAGAACTCTTGTTGTTTAATGTTTTTTTACGAGTACTTCATTACTCATGCATCTTATTAATCTTTTGTTAATACACTAATGCACCGTTCCGTAGTTGCATATTGTTTGTTGAATTAGAAGGAATATTATTAACTAGGACGTGTTAACTTGATTTGACCTCTTTTTCATCGATCACACATTATGTCTCTTGTTTGACGTTTATTAGTTTCATACGGTAACTTTAATTTGATTCTCGATTTCTATTCATTGAATACGAGTAGTTAGTTGCTCCTTTACAACTATTATCCTTGCGTTGTTGCTCAATAAAGGATTCCTTGAACCAACAATTGCCATTACGATTGATTTTAGTGGATTTTTTAAGCAAGAGTGTTTGAAGATGGTTTGGAGAGTTGTTGTTGAGTTTTGTGCAAGAGTTTATCGATTATCAAGTGTCATTTGCATGGTTTCATGTACGTGTTGCATTCGAGCAATAGATCATATGTTCCATTTGTTATTGATAAGTGTGATTTTAGTGATCATAATAAATGGATTTCATTAAATTAGATTACGAGTGTGTTTAAAAGGTTTGAGAATCAAAACACCATAGCATTGGAGGTAGTTAGTATAAACAAAAAACTATCAATGTGAAACTCTTGTTGTTATTGTTTTTTATAAGTATTTCTTTCTCATGTATTTATTATTAATCTTCGGTGATGAATCCTTTAATGCACCATTCCATGTTGCATAACGTTTATTGAAATATAAAGAAACTTTTATAAACTAGGACGTGTCAACTAGATTTGACTTCTGTTTCTTTGATAACACATTGCGTTTCTTCTTGACGTTTTATTAGTTTAATTCGGTAAATGTAAATAGATTCTCAATTTCTGTTGAGGTGAATACGAGTAGTTAGTTGTTGCTCCTTTACAACTATTATATCCTTGTGTAGATACTCAATAAAAGGATTATGTGGATGAATAATTGTCATTTCGATTGAATTTAGTGGATACTTAGAACAGAGGGGTTTTAACATGGTTATGGAGGAGTACTAGTTAAGTTTTAGGCACGAGTGTATCGATTTGCAAGTATCATTTGTATTGGTTTCGTGTCAGCTTCGTTCGTTTTAAACAAGAGATCCAATGTTTCATTGTGATTGATTAGTGTGATTTTAGTGATCATTTTAACCAGATTTGATTTAATTAGATTAGGAGTTGTGTTGAAAAGGTGTGAGATTCTAAACTTCATAGCATTATAGGTAGTTAGGAAAAAAAACTATTTATGCGAGAACTTTTGCTGTTTATTGTTTTTTTACAAGTATTTCCTTACTCATGCATCTTATTAATCTTTCGTGAATACATTAATGCACCATTCCATAGTTGCATATTGTGTGTTGAATTAGAAGGAATATTATTAAATAGGACGTGTTAACTTGATTTGACCACTTTTTCATCGATCACACATTGTGACTCTGTTTGATTTTTTATTAGTTTCATACGGTAACTTTAATTTGATTCTCGATTTGTATTCATTGAATACGTGTAGTTAGTTGCTCCTTTACAACTATTTTCCTTGCGGTGTTTTAAAGGATCCCTTGAACCAACAATTGCCATTTCGATTGATTATAGTGGATTTTTTAGGCAAGAGTGTTTGAAGATGGTTTGGAGAGTTGTTGTGGAGTTTTGGGCAGGTGTTTATCGATTTTCAAGTGTCATTTGCATGGTTCGTGTAAGTGTTGCATTCGAGCAGTAGATCATATGTTCCATTTGTTATTGATAAGTGTGATTTTAGTGATCATTATAAATGGATTTCATTAAATTAGATTACGAGTGTGTTTAAAAGGTTTGAGAATCAAAACACCATAGCATTGGAGGTAGTTAGGGTAACACAAAAAACTATCAAGTGTGAGAACTCTTGTTGTTTATTGTTTTTTAGAAGTATTTCTTTCTCATGTATCTTATTATTAATCTTCGTGAATCCTTTAATGCACCATTCCAAGTTGCATAACGTTTATTGAAATACAAAGAAATATTATAAACTAGGACGTGTCAACTAGATTTGACTTCTTTTTCTTCGATAACACATTGCGTTTCTTCTTTGACGTTTTATTAGTTTAATTCGGTAAATGTAAATAGATTCTCAATTTCTATTGAGTGAATACGAGTAGTTAGTTGCTCCTTTACAACTATTATCCTTGTGTAGATACTCAATAAAGGATTCTGTGGATGAATAATTGTCATTTCGATTGAATTTAGTGGATACTTTAGACAAGAGGGTTTGAACATGGTTATGGAGAGTACTAGTTAAGTTTTAGGCACGAGTGTATCGATTTGCAAGTGTCATTTGTATGGTTTCGTGTTCGGCTCACGTTCGTTTAAACAAGAGATCCAATGTTTCATTTGTGATTGATTAGTGTGATTTTAGTGATCATTTTAACCAGATTTGATTAAATTAGATTAGGATTGTGTTGAAAAGGTGTGAGAATCTAAACTTCATAGCATTATAGGTAGTTAGGAAAAAAACTATTTATGCGAGAACTCTTGCTGTTTATTGTTTTTTTACAAGTATTTCCTTACTCATGCATCTTATTAATCATTCGTGAATACATTAATGCACCATTCCATAGTTGCATATTGTGTGTTGAATTAGAAGGAATATTATTAACTAGGACGTGTTAACTTGATTTGACCAATTTTTCATCGATCACACATTGTGACTCTTGTTTGACTTTTATTAGTTTCATACGGTAACTTTAATTTGATTCTCGATTTGTATTCATTGAATACGTGTAGTTAGTTGCTCCTTTACAACTATTTTCCTTGCGGTGTTGCTCAATAAAGGATCCCTTGAACCAACAATTGCCATTTCGATTGAAGATGGTTTGGAGAGTTGTTGTGGAGTTTTGGGCAGGAGTTTATCGATTTTCAAGTGTCATTAGCATGGTTTCGTGTACGTGTTGCATTCGAGCAGTAGATCATATGTTCCATTTGTTATTGATTAGCGTGATTTTAGTAATTATTATAACGGGATTTTATTAAATTAGATTAGGAGTGGTTTAAAAGGTTTGAGAATCAAAACACTATGGCATTGGAGGTAGTTAGTGTAAACAAAAAACTATCGATGTGAGAACTCTTTTTGTTTATTGTTATTTATATATATTTCCTTTCTCATGTATCTTATTATTAATCTTTCGTGAATTCTTTAATGCACCATTCCATAGTTGTATAACGTTTATTGAAATACAAAGAAATATTATATACTAGGACATGTTAACTAGATTTGACTTCTTTTTCTTCGACAACACATTACGTTTCTTTTTTGACGTTTTATTAGTTTCATTCGGTAAATGTAAATAGATTCTCAATTTCTATTGAGTAATACGAGTAGTTAGTTGCTCCTTTACAACTATTATCCTTGGGTAGATACTCAATAAAGGATTATGTGGATGAACAATTGTCATTACGATTGAATTCAATGGATACTTTAGACAAGAGGGTTTGAACATGGTTATGGAGAGTTCTAGTTATGTTTTGGGCACAAGTGTATCGATTTGCAAGTGTCATTTGTATGGTTTCGTGTTCGGGTTGCATTCATTTAAACAAGAGATCCAATATTTCATTTGTGATTGATTAGTGTGATTTTAGTGATCATTTTAACTGGATTTGATTAAATTAGATAAGGAGTGTGTTGAAAAGGTTTGAGAATCAAAACATCATATCATTATAGGTAGTTAGGGAAAACTAAAAACTATCTATGCGAGAACTCTTGTTGTTTAGTGTTTTTTTACAAGTATTTCCTTACTCATGCATCTTATTAATCTTTCGTGAATACATTAATGCACCATTCCGTAGTTGGATATTGTTTGTTGAATTAGAAGGAATATTATTAACTAGGACGTGTTAACTTGATTTGACCTCTTTTACATCGATCACACATTGTGTCTCTTGTTTGACGTTTATTAGTTTCATACGGTAACTTTAATTTGATTCTCGATTTGTATTCATTGAATACGAGTAGTTAGTTGCTACTTTGCAACTATTATCCTTGCTTTGTTGCTCAATAAAGGATTCCTTGAACCAACAATTGTCATTTCGATTGATTTTAGTGGATTTTTTAGGCAAGAGTGTTTGAAGATGGTTTGGAGAAGTTATTGTTCAATTCGGCAGGAGTTTATCGATTTTCAAGTGTCATTTGCATGGTTTCGTGTACGTGTTGCATTCGAGCAATAGATCATATTGTAACACCCGGAAATTTCCTTTGTAGCCGACGAAAGAAGTAAAAGAAATAAAGTCCAAAGTCGAGAGACCAAACCCGCCAACGAGAGAAACTTTGATGCACGGGAGTATAAAAGGGGGAAGACATTCCTATTCTCCCCATTTTCAGCCAAGAGAGGAGAGAAGAAGAGAATGAGAAAAAGAAGAGAAAAGTTGGTTCGGGTGGATTCGAGCGTCGAATTCGACGTGGAGCGAGTCAAATCGAAGCTCTACTCGACGGGATC
Organism: Flaveria ramosissima; assembly: GCA_025215565.1. NCBI lineage: Eukaryota > Viridiplantae > Streptophyta > Magnoliopsida > Asterales > Asteraceae > Flaveria > Flaveria ramosissima. The sequence goes on from CM046038.1 coordinate 25,995,234, forward strand.
ATTAAGGTGAGTTCTAGGACCCCTCTTTTACACGTTTTCAACTGATTTTGGGGCTGTGGAACACGTCCAAAAACCTTTTTTTGAGTTTTTGGGTGAAGACCCGTTTTGATGCATGTATGTATGTGTATGATGCGTTTGAGGCTTGATTTCTTGCTTGGTTATGCTTGTATGAGGTCATGGTATGTTTCCCTAACCTTTAGAATGGTTAATTTGAGCTTAAAAGAGGTTTGGAAGGGGTAGGAGGTCGAAAACCAGCGGCTGCAGTCGAGCTAACTGCACTCTACACCAGCTAGGGCTAGGCGACCGACTGGAGGGCGACTGGAGGCCATTCGGCCGATTGAAGTGAGACTGAGGTCCATACGCACGTTTGCTATGCGACTAAGGTCCATACGCATGATGGTCATGCGATTGAAGTTCATGTGCTTGGGAGTCATGCGATTGAGAGATGGTGCGACTGAGGTTCATTCGCACGGAGGTTATGCGACTGAAGTCCATGCGCCTGGAGGCCATGCGACTGAGGTTCATTCACATGAAGAGTATGCGACTGAAGCCCATACGCCTGAAGTCATGCGACTGAAGGCCATACGCATGGAAGCTGTGCGACTGAGAGTCCATTCGCATAGATGTCCATTCGCCCATAGTCCATTCGCATAGGGTCCATTCGCATAGATGCCTATTCGCCTAAGTGTTCAGAGATGATAGCCGAGATGAAATTTCTCGATGATGTGATGGGCATGGACGGTATAAGGTGACGCAGGATGATGAGATGATGATGATGATGTTGATGGAGATGATAATGATATGTATGATTATGTGTTATGTTAGGCATGGTGGTGCGTTGTTACATCGTATGTATGATGTGCGTGATGTGATTTATGATTGATGTGTATGTATGATGATGTTGTATGTTTATGTTTATGTTATGTTCCTTGTTATGTACGATTATCTTTCTATGGCTTTGCGTTGAACGTTAATGAATGAAATGAAAGTATTATGTAACGTAAAGTGAAAGATAAGGAAAAGAGGAACGTAATGAATGAATGCATGCGTTAATGAATGAATGAATGAACGAATGAAAGGCTTGCAAGCATATGTATGAGGTGAGCGACTCTGTGTCGCAAAAGACTCGAAGGAGCTTCTTGTTGCGTACTCCGGTACTGTGCCAGTCTTCAGACATGAGTCGGGGGTTTGTGAGCAGGCCCCGGTACAGTATCAGTCTTCGGACATGAGTCGGGAGTATTGCATATGATGAAAGTGACGGATGATGAGATCCGTGTGTCGGTATCCTGGTACTGTGTCAGTCTTCGGACATGAGTCGGGGGTTTGTTTATCAGGCCCCGGCACAGTATCAGTCTTCGGACATGAGTCGGGGATATTGCATGAGACGAGATAAGGAGGTGAGCGACCTTGTGTTGCAAAAGACTCGGATGGAGTTCAGTCCCTGTGACTGACTCATATAGGATCTTTGTCGCGTATCCCAGTGTTGTGTTAGTCTTCGGACATGAGTCGGGGACTTGTGAGCAGGTCCCGGCATAACATCAGCTTTCGGGCATGAGTCGGGGATATTGCATGCTACAAGATTCGAGTAATGAAGAGTAATGAGTAAAGAGATGAATAAAAGAATGAATGTATGAAATGAACGTCAACGAATGATCCTAATAATGTATGAAATGGGATCGTTGTCATTCGACCTCAGCAATCGTGGCTGTGTGCCACGAAGAGGGTAAAGTCTGACAGGATCTAGAAAGAAGTGAAAGATAATGACGTATGATAAAGGACGAATGTAACGAACGTAATGATGAAGATAATAACGATATTATCTGTATGTACGTATGATGTGTGAACGCATGTATGTAACGAATGTTTTTATTAAGGAAAGTAAAGAACGGTTTTATGAAAGAAAAGTAAGATTAATTATAAAACTAGAACTCACTCAGCAACACTGACTTTTACGTGTTTCCAGTTGGCAGGTATGTTGCTGAGGATGGCACGGGGCGGCTACTCAGCGTATTTTGGATGGCATCTTTATGTTTAATGCTTTTGTAATAAATGTAACAGGATATTGTTAAAGGAACGATTATACTTTGGTGCAAAAGTATTTTGATGAAATGAAATGGTGTTTTTAAATGTTTCCGCTGCAACTATTTATGAAAGGAAAATGTAAATATATCTTTTGAGTGCGATGAATGACCAACTGTAGGCGTCCCGGGAACGGGGCCTTACAAGTTGGTATCAGAAACAAAGTTTAAGTGAATTGGGTAAATATTTTGAAAAACCTAATCTTAAACTGAGAATGGGACGAAAAGGGAATGGGATGCCAATCTGAGTAGCTGCGTGCCATCAGGTATTTTTTTTGTAAAGTTAACCGGTTTTACGTGCGCATGTTATATGGTTTATGTGTTGCTAGTAGATTTACATACTGATGTAGTCAGGATAGGTAATGCTCGGAGAATGAAGAGTAAAGTAAGTGGCTAATCACAACTGGCCACTATAATTAGGGACTTACTATACTTGACATAAACGGAGCTGTTCCTTGAATGACCGTGTTAGTGTTTGAATCTTTCAGTGTGTTTAGAGAATGGCTGGTGGAAGATCTTTGAAAGCTTCTCGTGGTGGAGGTGACGGTGGACGTGGTGCTAAACCACGGGTCACGAGAGGAAGGGCAAGGGCCGAAAGGGTAGTTCATGAAGAACCTGTGACCCCTCATCCTGAGGGCGGTGATGAGAATGCTAATCAGAGGGCCTCGATGAGAGAGGCGGTTGTGGAGGAAGTGCATCAGGTATTCCAGACGATCCTACCGTCTGTGGTGACCGAGGTGATAAAGACGGTTAGAGATGAGGAGAGAAGGGAAAGGGGTAGACCTTCAGGTGAAAGGAGACGACCCGAGACTGAAACGGTTTTCTCCGATAACGAAGAGGAAGAAGAAGAGGAAGAGCCTGCGCGGAGGCGGCACGAGGCTGTAACTATGGGGCGTTTCAGCGATGTAAGCCCCCTACTTTTGATGGTAATGGCACTGCTACTGCTGCTCACCGGTGGGTGAGGGAGATGGAAGCTGTTCTAAATATCAGCGAGTGCCGAGAGGATCAGAAAGTAAAGTTTGCTACCCACTCTTTCGTGGACTCAGCTTTGTGCTGGTGGGACAACATAGGCCAAGTTAAGGGTAGTCGGGCCATCGGGAGGATGAGATGGTCAGAATTGAAAAGGCTGGTGATTGAGGAATTCTATCCTCACCGTGAGATGGATAAAGTTGAAAGAGAGTTCCTGCAGCTGGAGGCGGGAACAATAACGCATCAGCAATACACTACCAAGTTTAATGAAATGGCGCGGCTGGTGCCGGATCGAGTGACACCTCTTTCGCGAAAGATCAAGAGGTATATTTAGGGCCTACCGACGGACATCCGCAGGCATATGATCGCTGCCCAACCAAGCACGTTTAGGTCGGCGGTTGATTTAGCGGGAAGATTATACGATGAAAAATTGATGGTGGTGACAGAAGGTAGCAAGAAAGGAGATGGCGATCGGGATTGGAATGGGAAGCGATTGGGACACGGCGGAGCCGCTCCAAGTAACAAAGATGCACGAGTGGATGACCAGCGTGTGGTCATAAATGATGTGGGTTCGGAAAGGTGTGACAAGTGTGGACACAGGCACCCCGGGGAATGTAGATTGGGGACTAATGCCTTCTTTCGTTGTGGAAGGACCGGACATGTAGCGAAGAACTGCGGTATGGGGAAGTGTTATTCTTGTGGTGAAGAAGGTCACAAGATCAGGGACTGTAAGAAGCAAAGGGCTGAAGTTTTGGGAGTGAAGAAGAACGGAGGAAGCTAGGACGGACTTCGATGTTGTGTCAGGTATGTTCCTAGTAAATAGATCCTTAGCCTGTGTCATTTAATGCTGGCGTTAGTAAAAGTTTTATTCCTGCTGCTTTCTATGCTAAATTGCCTGTTAATGGTAAGAATATAGATACGCCATTCGATATAACCCTAAGAGTGGATTGTTTGGCGGACTACGGAGCGAACACTATGTGTTGCAAAAAGATGATACGGTTGATAGCGCCTGAGGGGATCATGGTGATGGCTTAAGATGATTGAGTCAAGACGATTCCGAATGTGATTTCGATGACAGTGGCGGGAAGGTGCATGAAGCGCGATATGGTGGAGTACGAGATTAAATGCCTTACTTGTTCACAAGTGAAGGCCGAGCACCAAATGCCGTATAGAAAGTAATGAGGTGATCGAGGCCACGATCGAGAAGCTCGAAAGGATTAAAGCATTGATGAAGCTAGCCAAAGATAGATAAGAAGTCGTGTGTGGATAAGCGACGTAGACCGATTGAACTTCAGGTGGGGGACTGGGGAAAGAGAGATGAGACAGAATTGCTCGCGACGGTTTAAGGAATAACACGTTTCGAGGACGAAACCTATATAAGGGGGGTGGACTTGTAACACCCGGAAATTTCCTTTGTAGCCGACGAAAGAAGAAAAAGAAATAAAGTCCAAAGTCGAGGGACCAAACCCGCCAACGAGAGAAACTTTGATGCACGGGAGTATAAAAGGTGGAAGACATCCCTATTCTCCCCATTTTCAGCCAAGAGAGGAGAGGAGAAGAGAAGGAGAAAAAGAGGAGAAAAGTTAGTTCGGGTGGATTCGAGCGTGGAATTCGACATGGAGCGAGTCAAATCGGAGCTCTACTCGACGGGATCGTTAAGGTGAGTTCTAGGACCCCTCTTTTACACGTTTTCAACTGATTTTGGGGCTGGAACACGTCCAAATACCTATTTTCGAGTTTTTGGGTGAAGACCCGTTTTGATGCATGTATGTATGTGTATGATGCGTTTGAGGCTTGATTTCATGCTTGGTTATGCTTGTATGAGGTCATGGTATGTTTCCCTAACCTTTAGAAGGGTTAATTTGAGCTTAAAAGAGGTTTGGAAGGGGTTGGAGGTCGAAAACCCGCGGCTGCAGTCGAGCTTACTGCACTCTGCACCAGCTAGGGCTTGGCGACCGACTGGAGGGCGACTGGAGGCCATTCGGCCGATTGAAGTGCGATTGAGGTCCATATGCACGTTTGCTATGCGACTAAGGTCCATACACATGATGGTCATGCGATTGAAGTTCATGTGCTTGGGAGTCATGCGATTGAGAGATGGTGCGACTGAGGTTCATTCGCACGGAGGTTATGCGACTGAAGTCCATGCGCCTGGAGGCCATGCGACTGAGGTTCATTCGCATGAAGAGTATGCGACTGAAGCCCATACGCCTGAAGTCATGCGACTGAAGGCCATACGCATGGAAGCTGTGTGACTGAGAGTCCATTCGCATAGATGTCCATTCGCCCATAGTCCATTCGCATAGGGTCCATTCGCATAGATGCCTATTCGCCTAAGTGTTCATAGATGATAGCCGAGATGAAATTTCTCGATGATGTGATGGGCATGGACGGTATAAGGTGACGCAGGATGATGAGATGATGATGATGATGTTGATGGAGATGATAATGATATGTATGATGTTATGTGTTATGTTAGGCATGGTGGTGCGTTGTTGCATCGTATGTATGATGTGCGTGATGTGATTTATGATTGATGTGTATGTATGATGATGTTGTATGTTTATGTTTATGTTATGTTCCTTGTTATGTACGATTATCTTTCTATGGCTTTGCGTTGAACGTTAATGAATGAAATGAAAGTATTATGTAACGTAAAGTGAAAGATAAGGAAAAGAGGAACGTAATGAATGAATGCATGCGTTAATGAATGAATGAATGAACGAATGCAAGGCTAGCAAGCATATCTATGAGGTGAGCGACTCTATGTCGCAAAAGACTCGAAGGAGCTTCTTGTTGCGTACTCCGGTACTGTGCCAGTCTTCGGACATGAGTCGGGGGTTTGTGAGCAGGCCCCGGTACAGTATCAGTCTTCGGACATGAGTCGGGAGTATTGCATATGATGAAAGTGACGGATGATGAGATCTGTGTCGCGTATCCCGGTATTGTGTCAGTCTTCGGACATGAGTCGGGGGTTTGTTTATCAGGCCCCGACACAGTATCAGTCTTCGGACATGAGTCGGGGATATTGCATGAGACGAGATAAGGAGGTGAGCGACCTTGTGTTGCAAAAGACTCGGATGGAGTTCATTCCCTGTGACTGACTCATATAGGATCTTTGTCGCGTATCCTGTTGTTGCGTCAGTCTTCGGACATGAGTCAGGGACTTGTGAGCAGGTCCTGGCATAACATCAGCTTTCGGGCATGAGTCGGGGATATTGCATGAGACAAGATTCGAGTAATGAAGAGTAATGAGTAAAGAGATGAATGAAAGAATGAATGTATGAAATGAACGTCAACTAATGATCCTAATAATGTATGAAATGGGATCCTTGTCATTCGACCTCAGCAATCGTGGCTGTGTGCCACGAAGAGGGTAAAGTCTGACAGGATCTAGAAAGAAGTGAAAGATAATGACGTATGATAAAGGACGAATGTAACGAACATAATGATGAAGATAATAACGATATTATCTGTATGTACATATGATGTGTGAACGCATGTATGTAACGAACGTTTTTATTAAGGAAAGTAAAGAACGGTTTTATGAAAGAAAAGTAAGATTTATTATAAAACTAGAACTCACTCAGTAACGCTGACTTTTATGTGTTTCCAGTTGGCAGGTATGTTGCTGAGGATGGCACGGGGCGGCTACTCAGCGTATTTTGGATGGCATCTTTATGTTTAATGCTTTTGTAATAAATGTAACAGGATATTGTTAAAGGAACGATTGTACTTTGGTGCAAAAGTATTTTGATGAAATGAAATGGTGTTTTTAAATGTTTCCGCTGCAACTATTTATGAAAGGAAAATGTAAATATATGTTTTCAGTGCGATGAATAACCAACTGTAGGCGTCCCGGGAACGGGGCCTTACAAGTTGGTATCAGAGCCAAAGTTTAAGTGAATTGGGTAAATATTTTCAAAAACCTAATCTTAAACTGAGAATGGGACGAAAAGGGAATGGGATGCCAATCTGAGTAGTTGCGTGCCATCAGGTATTTTTTTGTAAAGTTAACCGGTTTTACGTGCGCATGTTATATGGTTTATATGTTGCTGGTAGATTTAGATACTGATGTAGTTAGGATAGGTAATGCTCGGAGTATGAAGAGTAAAGTAAGTGGCTAATCACAACTGGCCACTATAATTAGGGACTTACTATACTTGACATAAACGAAGCTGTTCCTTGAATGACCGTGTTAGTGTTTGAATCTTTTAGTGTGTTTAGAGAATGGCTGGTGGAAGGTCTTCGAAAGCTTCTCGTGGTGGAGGTGACGGTGGACGTGGTGCTGAACCACGGGTCACGAGAGGAAGCGCAAGGGCCGAAAGGGTAGTTCATGAAGAACCTGTGACCCCTCATCCTGAGGGCGGTGATGAGAATGCTAATCAGAGGCCTCGATGATAGAGGCGGTTGTGGAGGAAGTGCATCAGGTCTTGCAGACGATCCTACCGTCTGTGGTGACCGAGGTGATAAAGACGGTTAGAGATGAGGAGAGAAGGGAAAGGGGTAGACCTTCAGGTTAAAGGAGACGACCTGTCACACCCCCGCTAAAAGCGGAAACACGGGGATATAACGAGACCGGGATCGTCATAACACATGGTAAGCGATAGAGATGCAATATAAATAAATGATGACAAACATGTCATGACGACACCCGACAACAAGGGGACTTGTGTCGTGTTTAGTTAATGTTCACGACAACATAGCCATAAGCATAACATGATAATGATACACATAATCACATAATGATGAAATTGTAAATGTAAATTCCCACAACCCGGGAACAAGTTTCAAAAGATGATAATTGTTTACAAATGTTAACATTGTTCAGAAAGATTGTTTGTCAAAATATATTAAGTCCCAAAATGCGTCCTAGGGTCTCCACTAAGGCAGCACACCTAGATTCCTGGACTTGCATGATCACCTGAAAAGATATGCTCAAAACGGTCAACATAATTGTTAGTGAGCTCGCAGGTTTAAGTAATAAAATGTAAGTGATGCTGTATAAAGTAAGTGTAATGGAATACCGTGAATACAGTTATATACACAAGTAAAATTACATGACATGAGCTTTGCAACCAAACCTAGCGACGTACACAAAGAAATTGTCGGCATATATTCACCCAAGGGCCCGTTCTCGACCACTGATGGTACCAACTAGTATACCATCGAACAAGGGTGGGGGTGTCAACCCAGTAGTACTACCAATACCTAACCGTCGGTTCCCACACTGGAATTAAATTGTTGCAAAGATAGAACCACACAGCAGACCCAAGCATGTATCAAATAGTACTTGCAACACAGTATCACGTTGATTCATTGTATGATTCCTTGTATGTAAAATGTAAGTAAGTTGTACAGCATTGAAAATGAGTAAGCATACTTTTCCCCCAAGTTGTAAATGATTGAAATATTGTATAAGCGTAAAAATGGGCCACGAAACTCACTTGTTAAGTGGTAAGTATGTATGATCGATGTAATCCCAAATGGTGAATGCAAATGAACAGTCAAACACCTATTGACAGTTATTGTAAGCATTAATGATATGATATAAGCGCGTAATAATGATTGGTCGGTTCGGGTTGTATCGGCTGGGTCGCGTGTAACTCACACAAACAGACACGCGTACTACACCTTATGTAGATCCAAGTACAAGACATTGTCGCCATTGATGATGATGTTTAAGTAAAGTTTCATTGTCATTGAGAAAGTATTGAATAGTGTCAATAGTTATAAGTCGGTTGATAGTTGTAAAACGTTAGTTCAATTTGTTCAGAATAGTATTTGTGCCCTTTTTAGCGTTGACTTTAATCTTTGTGGCCGAACAATGGCTATTGTGTTAATGTTACCTCAACATCACACGTCATACTCACACCACGCACAAGAAGGAGTTCACACAACAATTACAGTCGCACGACAAGACCAGACGCACGACTAAGCCTCCATTCGCACGAATCAACCCTCAATCGAGCGAATCAGCTTCATTCGTACGATTGAGCCTTCATTCGTATGTCTGGCATTCAGTCGTACCACACAACACCCAATCGCACGACTCAACCTCCATACGCACGAATGAACCTTCAATCGTGCGAATTAGCTACTTTCGTACGATTGAACCTTCATTGATGCGATTGGACTCTAGTCGTGCGAATCACGCACAATCGCATACACTCAGTCGGTCACCTGACTCAATCGCACACATTCATTCATACGCATGACTCAATCGCATACACTCATTCGCACGCATGACTCAATCGCATACAACACACAGTCGCACGACTCAGTCGCACGACATGCCCAGTCGCACAACTCAGTCGCACGATTGACTCAGACGCATGGTTCAGTCGCACGACTCACTCAATCGCACGGCTCAATCGCATGACAGACCCGATCGCCTGAACTGCAGAATTGCGACTGTTGTCGGGCTGAGCAGCCCCCAAGCTGCTCTAAATGCGGGGTTTTACACCACAAGGACTTTCAGAAACACTCAACAAACATACACAAACATGAAACACAAGCAGAAAGACCTCACACGCACCCATACGACCTTCTGTGTTCGGGTTGAACCCGAACACCCGAAACCCTAGTTTTGGACAGCCGTGAAAAGGCAAGAAAATGGACAACCAAGGTAGTCTACCTGCTAGAAACGAGTAGATGAGGCTGTAGACGAAGTCTAGACGACGAAAACGAGACCACACGGGTTGGATTTGGTGCTAGAATGAAGAAGATGTGTGTGTAGAGAGGATGAAGATGAAGAAGATGTGTGTGTAGAGAGGATGAAGATGAAGAAGATGGTGAAAATGGGTGTTTAGGGCTGGTATGGGGTTTATATGACTAGCCCAAGTTTGCAAAATTACAAGTTTAGTCCCTGCGCTTAACCCCCGAGTTTTCCCAAATTTGGTTCGGTTGAAAAACGACTTTATTAGATGTTTTATATTAGTTGTAAAAGTGCATTTAATGATATTATGACTTAAGAAATGGTTATGTTTGTGACGTTTAATATATATAAAAATGATGTATTCGGCGGTTTCGAAAATGAAAGTTTTAAAAGTTTTTAAGGTTAACATATAATCATAACGAATACACACGCACAACAATGATAAAGCACACAAGATATCCACATAAAGAGTCAATTAAGGATGAGGAATGATCGATCAAAGAATAGATAACGGAGAATCACGTTAATTGACGGACCTTAAGGTGACGGATGTCACAGTATCCCCCAGTTGAGAGAATTTCGTCCCGAAATTCAACTGGAGTTAGGTCCAAGAGTGTCATCCTTGAAAAGATGTGGATATTTGAGTTTCATTTGATCTTCACGTTCCCATGTAAACTCTAGCCCTCGTTTTGAATTCCACCTTACGCGAACAATAGGTATCCTACTGCGCTTCAGTTGCTTGACCTTTCGATCCATGATATCAATGGGTTCCTCAACAAAATGAAGCTTTTCGTCAATCTTGATTTCCTCGATTGGCACGTGAAGGGATTCGTCGGCCAAACACTTCTTGAGGTTTGACACGTGAAAAGTATCATGCACACCGCTGAGTTCTTGTGGCAACCTTAATCGGTAAGCCACTGACCAATTCTTTCAGTGATCTCGAATGGTCCAACGTATCTTGGGGCTAACTTCCCTTTCTTTCCAAATCGAACGACTCCTTTCCAAGGGGAAACTTTGAGTAATACACGATCCCCAACGTTGAATTCTAGAGGCTTCCGACGGTTGTCGGCATAGCTCTTTTGGCGATCTCGTGCGGCTTTAAGTCGGTCTTTGATTTGAAAAATTGTTGTTAGTTTCTTGAATGATCTCTGGGCCTGTTAGTTGACTTTCACCAATTTCGGCCCAACAAACGGGAGATCTGCATTTCCTTCCATACAACGCTTCAAATGAAGCTCACCCAATGCTTGTATGGTAGCTGTTGTTGTATGAGAACTCAATCAACGGTAGATGAGCATCCCAACTACCTCCAAAATCGATTACACACGCTCTCAACATGTCTTCTAGCGTCTGTATAGTTCGTTCACTTTGGCCATCTGTCTGAGAATGATAGGCGGTACTCATGTCTAACCGAGTGCCCATCGCTTTCTGTAATGTCTGCCAAAAACGTGAAGTGAATCGGCTATCACGGTCGGATATGATTGATACCGGCACCCCGTGCCGCGTCACGACCTCCTTGATATACAATCTCGCCAACTTATCCATCTTGTAATCTTCCCGGATAGGCAAGAAATGTGCTGATTTCGTCATTCGATCAACAATGACCCATATCGAGTCATGACAGCTGTTTGTTCTAGGGAGTTTGGTAATGAAATCCATAGCTATGTTCTCCCATTTCCACTCGGGAATTTCAAGTTGCTGTAATAATCCCAATGGTTTCTGATGTTCAGCTTTAACTTTGGAACACGTCAAGCATCTGCTGACGTATAAGGCAATGTCTTTCTTCATGCCTGGCCACCAGTACAGATCCTTGAGATCGTGATACATCTTGTCTGCACCAGGATGAATAGAATATCGCGTCTTGTGGGCTTCATCCATGACTAAGGTTCGAACACCTCCCCATTTGGGTACCCATATGCGATCCATGAAGTACTGTATACCGTCATCCTTGCGAATCATCTGTTTATCTAACCCTCGGAATTCTTCTCCCGCAAGGTTTTCTTCTTTCAAAGCCTCACTTTGTGCAATTTGGATCTGAGCTTTCAAGTTCGTTTGAATGGTCAATCCCAACGCTCGAGCACGTAGTGGTTTCACACGTTCTTTACGGCTTAAAGCATCAGCCACCACGTTAGCTTTCCCCGGATGATACCGGATTTTACAATCGTAGTCCCTGAGTAGCTCTACCCAACGTCGTTGGCGCATATTAAGTTCCTTCTGATCCAGAATATGTTGGAGGCTCTTATGATCAGTGAAAATGATGCATTTGGTTCCATATAGGTAATGCCTCCAAATCTTGAGTGCAAATACTACAGCGCCCAACTCAAGATCATGAGTTGTGTAGTTCTTTTCATGCACTTTAAGCTGTCGCGAAGCGTAGGCAATCACCTTATCCTTCTGCATTAATACACATCCCAATCCTTGATGTGACGCATCGCAGTAAACCACAAAATTATCAGTTCCGTCTGGGAGAGACAATATAGGCGCGTTACACAACTTCTCTTTCAACGTTTGGAACGCTTGCTCTTGTGCATAGCCCCAGTCAAACTTCTTGTCTTTCTGAGTAAGCAGGGTTAACGGTTGCGCGATCTTTGAAAAATTCGCGATGAAGCGACGATAATAACCGGCCAATCCTAAGAATTGCCGTATTTCTGATGGTGTCTGGGGCGTATCCCATTTCTTCACCGCTTCGATCTTGCCGGGATCTACATGAATCCCGTCCTCATTAACCACATGACCCAAAAACTTCACTTCCCACAACCAAAACTCACACTTCGAGAACTTGGCGAAAAGTTTCTCTTCCCGTAGCAGCTCCAGAACTGCACGAAGGTGTTCTTCATGATCCTCTTTTGATCGGGAGTAGATAAGGATATCGTCTATGAACACGATCACGAACTTATACAAATAAGGTTTGCACACCCGATTCATTAGATTCATGAACACAGCTGGTGCGTTAGTCAGCCCAAACGGCATGACCAAGAACTCATAGTGCCCATAACGAGTCCTGAACGTTGTCTTCGGTATGTCGTCCTCGAAAACCCTTAGCTGATGATAACCAGAACGAAGATCAATCTTTGAAAAATACGAAGCTCCTTGTAGCTGGTCAAACAAATCGTCGATCCTGGGGAGAGGATATCGGTTCTTCACCGTCAACTTGTTCAGTTCACGGTAGTCGATGCACATGCGGAACGATCCATCCTTCTTTTTGACGAATAGTACCGGTGCTCCCCACGGTGAATGTCTCGGTCGAATAAAACCCTTCTCCAGTAGTTCCTGTAACTGACTAGACAACTCTTGCATTTCGGACGGTGCTAGTCGATATAGTGTCTTTGCTACCGGTGTAGCTCCAGGAACCAACTCTATACGGAATTCCACCTGTCGTGGAGGAGGCAAACCAGACAAATTATCTGGAAATACATCTGGGTAATCCCGTACCACTGGAATATCTACCAGTTTCCTTTCTTCGTCTTTCTTTTCAACCACATGAGCCAGAAAAGCGTAGCACTGCTTTCGTAAACTCTGGCGTGCTTTCATGCAGGAAATAAGCTTTAAGTTCTTACCCGGTCGTTCTCCCTGAATCTTGAGTACTTCCCCGTTTGGAATAGGGATTCGTACTATTTTGTCCCAACAGACAATCTCTGCTCCGTTTTGCGACAACCAATCCATACCCACAATCACATCAAAGCTTCCTAACTCGAAGGGTATCAAGTCTATATCGAAGGCATGGTCCTCCAATGTTAACGAGCACTTCCTAATAATCTCATCGGCCTAAACAACTCTACCATTGGCCATTTCTACAGAGTAGCTAGTTTCTAGCCTACTAGGACTCAAATCAAGTAATTGCACAAACTCAGATTATAAAACTATTGTCTGCTCCAGTATCAAATAATATAGATGCGAAGTGATGATTGAGTAAGTGCATACCCGTGACAACATTCGGGTCCTGACGAGCATCATTGGCTCCAATGATGAATGCACGTTCCCGAGCTGCATTCCCCTGATTGGTCGGGCCTTGATTCCCAGTTATGGCCATCACCTGCTGCTGGTTGTTTCCTTGTTGACCCGGTGCCCGATTCAGCCTGGGGCACATATTTCTGTAATGGTAAGGGCTTCCACACTCAAAACAAGCCCTTGCATTCCCGGCGGGGTTAACCGCGTTGACGGGTGCCACCAGATTCGGCGCAGTTCTATAGTCTCTCGCGAAATGTCCTGGGCGCCTACAGTTCGCGCACATCCGGCACTGCACTCCTGGGGGATGATGATAATTGCACCTGTCACATTTGGGGTGCGGCCCCACATACTCTCTCCTGGCCTGAGACACGGCCACAAAATTCCTGGTCGGTTTAGCCCTCTTCTCAAACTTTCCGGGACTCGACCGGCTCGATTCCCTAACATCCTTTCGCTTCTCTGCTCCTCTGCCCAAAACCCCGTTCTTACCATCTCATCAGTCAGAGCGCCAGCTTTCAGAATTGCGCTCTGAATAGTAGGAGGAGCGGCTGCTGTAACCATAGCCCTAATTTGAGGCGCGAGTCCCCAAATGTACCTCTCGATCCTCTTTGATTCCGGCGTGACTAAGTGCGGAACCAATCTTGCCAGCTCGTGAAAACGATCAGTATAAGCTGCATGCCCTGCCCCCACCATGGCATGATTCCAAAAACTCATGCTCTAACTTCTGCATCTCGTTGAGAGGGCAGTATTCCTCGGTGATCAACGCTTTGAACTCGTCCCATGACATCTGCATCGTAGATTCTCGTCCTCTAGCTTGAACCTGGGTGCTCCACCAGGTTAGGGCTTTACCTGCAGTGAGCAAGTGGCGTATTTGATTCTTTGGCTGTCGAGGCACTCGCTGGTATCAATTACTGCACCTGGTTAGGGCTATCGCCCCACCTTTCCCATCGAACTCCCTCGGTTTACAAGCCACAAACTCTTTGTACGAACATCCCCGACGTGCATTAACAACCCCAGTCTCAATACCGGCAGTACCACCATTTTCGATTTCCTGGTTGCTCTCGTTTCCGGTCGGGTTTCCGTTTCCCGTCTCAGTTTTGATTCCACCATGGGCTCTTTCTCCGTTGTCTCCATCATCGTTGCCACCATCCCCGTGAGGGTGGTGTTGTTGGAGTGCGTCGCTCACTTGGGCCACGATAGTAGGAATCAGTGCGGCCAACTGTTGAGCGATCAAGGGCTGTCCATGTCTGCGTTCCCTGTTCCCTGACTGTTACTGGCAGGAGCATCATTTGTTCTTGGTGCTCTGCCTCTGCCTCGGCCTCTGCCCCTTGGGGCTTCACTCCCGCCACTATTGTTGCGAGTAACTCTTCGAGGCGGCATGTTCTAATCATAGAAAAGTAAGCACATAAGTTTAAATCATTTCAAAGTGTATATCCATATCACTCATCAAGTCCAGTATTCCATGTTAGTATCACACTTATTGTCATCACACATCGCATGCAATTCGTGTAGTTCTCACACCATGAATTGATAATATTTCAATGATAATCCATCACAACAGTTGTAAGTCCATGTATACAATCACGTTTAGTCTAGCGGAGGTTGTCTATTTCCTCCTCTTTCGAGGTTTCAGACATAATCCTCCTCAGGGTTAATCTCAATGTCCAAGGTCAAGCGCAATAGCGTGATCTGTGAAGATCTCTTCGGGTTCAATACCCGGATCTGATAAACTAACTCGGCGCGCAGAGGGAACGGAAGATCCAATAGAAGCATCCCATAAAAGAGTGAGCACAAGGGCTCTCTCATAGGGTGAAAAGATCACATAACAAATAGATGAACAATCAAGCAGCGAGGAACACATACACGAGATATAATATGCATACAGAGTCCTAGCATGCAAATCTACATGAAGGTTCCTAGGTTATAGTCTAGGTCAAGCGTATTGCCTAATTCTCTATAACCAATGGCTCTGATACCAATCTGTCACACCCCCGCTAAAAGCGGAAACACGGGGATGTAACGAGACCGGGATCGTCATAACACATGGTAAGCGATAGAGATGGAATATAAATAAATGATGACAAACGTGTCATGACGACACCCGACAACAAGGGGACTTGTGCCGTGTTTAGTCAGTGTTCACGACAACATAGCCATAAGCATAACATGATAATGATACACATAATCATATAATGATGAAATTGTAAATGTAAATTCCCACAACCCGGGAACAAGTTTCAAAAGATGATAATTGTTTACAAATGTTAACATTGTTCAGAAAGATTGTTTGTCAAAATATATTAAGTCCCAAAAATGCATCCTAGGGTCTCCACTAAGGCAGCACACCTAGATTCCTGGACTTGCATGATCACCTGAAAAGATATGCTCAAAACGATCAACATAATTGTTGGTGAGCTCGCAGGTTTAAGTAATAAAATGTAAGTGATGCTGTGTAAAGTAAGCGTAATGGAATACCGTGAATACAGTTATATACACAAGTAAAATTACATGACATGAGCTTTGCAACCAAACCTAGCGACGTACACAAAGAAATTGTCGGCATATATTCACCCAAGGGCCCGTTCCTGGCCACTGATGGTACCAACTAGTATACCATCGAACAAGGGTGGGGGTGTCAACCCAGTAGTACTACCAATACCTAACCGTCGGTTCCCACTGGAATTAAATAGTTGCAAAGATAGAACCACACAGCAGACCCAAGCATGTATCAAATAGTACTTGCAACACAGTATCACGTTGATTCCTTGTATGATTCCTTGTATGTAAAATGTAAGTAAGTTGTACAGCATTGAAAATGAGTAAGCATACTTTTCCCCCAAGTTGTAAATGATTGAAATATTGTATAAGCGTAAAAAGGGGCCACGAAACTCACTTGTTAAGTGGTAAGTATGTATGATCGATGTAATCCCAAATGTTGAATGCAAATGAACAGTCAAACACCTATTGACAGTTATTGTAAGCATTAATGATATGATATAAGCGCGTAATAATGATTGGTCGGTTCGGGTTGTATCGGCTGGGTCGCGTGTAACTCACACAAACAGACACGCGTACTACAACTTATGTAGATCCAAGTACAAGACATTGTCGCCATTGATGATGATGTTTAAGTAAAGTTTCATTGTCATTGAGAAAGTATTGAACAGTGTCAATAGTTATAAGTCGGTTGATAGTTGTAAAACGGTAGTTCAATTTGTTTAGAATAGTATTTGTGCCCTTTTTAGCGTTGACTTTAATCTTTGTGGCCGAACAATGGCTATTGTGTTAATGTTACCTCAACATCACACATCATACTCACACCACGCACAAGAAGGAGTTCACACAACAATTACAGTCGCACGACAAGACCAGACGCATGACTCAACCTCCATTCGCACGAATCAACCCTCAATCGTGCGAATCAGCTTCATTCGTACGATTGAGCCTTCATTCGTATGTCTGGCATTCATTCGTACCACACAACAACCCAATCGCACGACTCAACCTCCATACGGACGAATGAACCTTCAATCGTACGAAGTAGCTACTTTCCTACGATTGAACCTTCATTCATGCGATTGGACTCCAGTCGTGCGAATCAGGCACAATCGCATACACTCAGTCGGTCACCTGAGTCAATCGCACACATTCATTCATACGCATGACTCAATTGCATACACTCATTCGCACGCATGACTCAAACGCATACAACACACAGTCGCACGACTGCAGTCGCACGACATGCCAGTCGCACAACTCAGTCGCACGATTGACTTAAACGAATGGTTCAGTCGCACGACTCACTCAGTCGCACGGCTCAATCGCATGACAGACCCAGTCGCCTGAACTGCAGAATCGCGACTTGTGGTCGGGGCTGAGCAGCCCCCGAGCTGCTCTAACGCGGGTTTTACACCACAGGACTTCCAGAAACACTCAACAAACATGAAACACAAGCAGAAAGACCTCACACGACCCCTAACGACCTTTGTTGTTCGGGTTGAACCCGAACACCCGAAACCCTAGTTTTGGACAGCCCTGAAAAGGCATAAAAATGGACAACCAAGGTAGTCTCCACCTGCTAGAAACGAGTAGATGAGGCTGTAGACGAAGTCTAGACGACTAAAACGAGACCACACGTGGTGGATTTGGTGCTAGAATGAAGAATATGTATGTGTAGAGAGGATGAAGATGAAGAAGATGGTGAAAATGGATGTTTAGGGCTGGTATGGGGTTTATATACCCAGCCCAAGTTTGCAAAATTACAAGTTTAGTCCCTGCACTTAACCCCCGAGTTTTCCCAAATTTGGTTCGGTTGAAAAACGACTTTATTAGATGTTTTATATTAGTTGTAAAAGTGCATTTAATGATATTATGACTTAAGAAATGGTTATGTTTGTGACGTTTAATATATATAAAAATGATGTATTAGGCGGTTTCGAAAATGAAAGTTTTAAAAGTTTTTAAGGTTAACATATAATCATAACGAATACACACGCACAACAATGATAAAGCACACAATATATCCACATAAAGAGTCATATAAGGATGAGGAATGATCGATCAAAGAATAGATAACGGAGAATCACGTTAATTGACGGACCTTAAGGTGACGGATGTCACACGACCCGAGACTGAAACAGTTTTCTCCGATGACGAAGAGGAAGAAGAAGAGGAAGAGCCTGCGCCGGAGGCGGCACGAGGCTGTACTATGGGGTTTCATTTCATCAGCGATGCAAGCCCCCTACTTTTGATGGTAATGGCACTGCTACTGCTGCTCACCGGTGGGTGAGGGAGATGGAAGCTGTTCTAAATATCAGCGAGTGCCGAGAGGATCAGAAAGTAAAGTTTGCTACCCACTCTTTCGTGGACTCAGCTTTGTGCTGGTGGGACAACATAGGCCAAGTTAAGGGTAGTCGGGCCATCGGGAGGATGAATGGTCAGAATTGAAAAGGCTGGTGATTGAGGAATTCTATCCTCACCGTGAGATGGATAAAGTTGAAGAGAGTTCCTGCAGCTGGAGGCGGGAACAATAACGCATCAGCAATACACTACCAAGTTTAATGAAATGGCGCGGCTGGTGCCGGATCAGGTGACACCTCTTTCGCGAAAGATCAAGAGGTATATTCAGGGCCTGCCGACGGACATCCGCAGGCATATGATCGCTGCCCGACCAAGCACGTTTAGTCGGCGGGTTGATTTAGCGGGAAGATTATACGATGAAAAATTGATGGTGGTGACAGAAGGTAGCAAAAGGAGATGGCGATCGGGATTGGAATGGGAAGCGATTGGGACACGGCGGAGCCGCTCCAAGTAACAAAGTTGCACGAGTGGATGACCAGCGTGTGGTCATAAATGATGTGGGTTCGGAAAGGTGTGACAAGTGTGGACACAGGCACCCCGGGGAATGTAGATTGGGGACTAATGCCTGCTTTCGTTGTGGAAGGACCGGACATGTAGCGAAGAACTGTGGTATGGGGAAGTGTTATTCTTGTGGTGAAGAAGGTCATAAGATCAGGGACTGTAAGAAGCAAAGGGCTGAAGGTTCGGGAGTGAAGAAGAACGGAGGAAGCTAGGACGGACTTTGATGTTGTGTCAGATGTTCCTAGTAAATAGATCCTTAGCCTGTGTCATTTAATGTTGGCGTTAGTAAAAGTTTTATTCCTGCTGCTTTCTATGCTAAATTGCCTGTTAATGGTAAGAATATAGATACGCCATTCGATATAACCCTAAGAGTGGATTGTTTGGCGGACTACGGAGCGAACACTATGTGTTGCAAAAAGATGATACGGTTGATAGCGCCTGAGGGGATCATGGTGATGGCTTAAGATGATTGAGTCACGACGATTCCGAATGTGATTTCGATGACAGTAGCGGGAAGGTGCATGAAGCGCGATATGGTGGAGTACGAGATTAAATGCCTTATTTGTTCACAAGTGAAGGCCGAGCACCAAATGCCGTATAGAAAGTAATGAGGTGATCGAGGCCACGATCGAGAAGCTCGAAAGGATTAAAGCATTGATGAAGCTAGCCAAAGATAGATAAGAAGTCGTGTGTGGATAAGCGACGTAGACCGATTGAACTTTAGGTGGGAGACTGGAAAAGAGATGAGACAGAATTGCTCGCGACGGTTTAAGGAATAACAGGTTTCGGGGACGAAACCTATATAAGGGGGGTGGACTTGTAACACCCTGAAATTTCCTTTGTAGCCGACGAAAGAAGAAAAAGAAATAAAGTCCAAAGTCGAGGGACCAAACCCGCTAACGAGAGAAACTTTGATGCACGGGAGTATAAAGGGGGAAGACATCCCTATTCTCCCCATTTTCAGCCAGAGAGGAGAGGAGAAGAGAAGGAGAAAAGAGGAGAGAAAAGTTGGTTCGGGTGGATTCGAGCGTGGAATTCGACGTGGAGCGAGTCAAATCGAAGCTCTACTCGACGGGATCGTTAAGGTGAGTTCTAGGACCCCCTCTTTTACACGTTTTCAACTGATTTTGGGGCTGGAACACGTCCAAAAACCTATTTTCGAGTTTTTGGGTGAAGACCCGTTTTGATGCATGTATGTATGTGTATGATGCGTTTGAGGCTTGATTTCTTGCTTGGTTATGCTTGTATGAGGTCATGGTATGTTTCCCTAACCTTTAGAAGGGTTAATTTGAGCTTAAAAGAGGTTTGGAAGGGGTTGGAGGTCGAAAACCCGCGGCTGCAGTCGAGCTAACTGCACTCTGCACCAGCTAGGGCTAGGCGACCGACTGGAGAGCGACTGGAGGCCATTCGGCCGATTGAAGTGCGACTGTGGTCCATACGCACGTTTGCTATGCGACTGAGGTCCATACGCATGATGGTCATGCGATTGAAGTTCATGTGCTTGGGAGTCATGCGATTGAGAGATGGTGCGACTAAGTTTCATTCGCACGGAGGTTATGCGACTGAAGTCCATGCGCCTGGAGGCCATGCGACTGAGGATCATTCGCATGAAGAGTATGCGACTGAAGCCCATATGCCTGAAGTCATGCGACTGAAGGCCATACGCATGGAAGCTGTGCGACTGAGAGTCCATTCGCATAGATGTCCATTCGCCCATAGTCCATTCGCATAGGGTCCATTCGCATAGATGCCTATTCGCCTAAGTGTTCAGAGATGATAGCCGAGATGAAACTTCTCGATGATGTGATGGGCATGGACGGTATAAGGGAAGGTGACGGATGATGATGATGATGATGATGATGTTGATGAAGATGATAATGATATGTATGATTTGTGTGTGTTATGTTAGGCATGGTGGTGCGTTGTTGCATCGCATGTATGATGTGAGTGATGTGATATATGATTGATGTGTATGTATGATGATGTTGTATGTTTATGTTTATGTTATGTTCCTTGTTATGTACGATTATCTTTCTATGGCTTTGCGTTGAACGTTAATGAATGAAATGAAAGTATTATGTAACGTAAAGTGAAAGATAAGGAAAAGAGGAACGTAATGAATGAATGCCTACGTTAATGAATGAATGAATGAACGAATGAAAGGCTTGCAAGCATATGTATGAGGTGAGCGACTCTGTGTCGCAAAAGACTCGAAGGAGGTTCTTGTTGCGTACTCCGGTAGTGTGCCAGTCTTCGGACATGAGTCGGGGGTTTGTGAGCAGGCCCCGGTACAGTATCAGTCTTCGGATATGAGTCGGGAGTATTGCGTATGATGAAAGTGACGGATGATGAGATCCGTGTCGCGTATCCCGGTACTGTGTCAGTCTTCGGACATGAGTCGGGGGTTTGTTTATCAGGCCCCGGCACAGTATCAGTCTTCGGACATGAGTCGGGGATATTGCATGAGATGAGATAAGGACGTGAGCGACCTTGTGTTGCAAAAGACTCGGTGGAGTTCAGTCCCTGTGACTGACTCATATAGGATCTTTGTCGCGTATCCCGGTGTTGTGTCAGTCTTCGGACATGAGTCGGGGACTTGTGAGCAGGTCCCGGCATAACATCAGGTTTCGGGCATGAGTCGGGGATATTGCATGAGACAAGATTCGAGTAATGAAGAGTAATGAGTAAAGAGACGAATGAAAGAATGAATGTATGAAATGAACGTCAACGAATGATCCTAATAATGTATGAAATGGGATCCTTGTCATTCGACCTCAGCAATCGTGGCTGTGTGCCACGAAGAGGGTAAAGTCTGACAGGATCTAGAAAGAAGTGAAAGATAATGACGTATGATAAAGGACGAATGTAACGAACGTAATGATGAAGATAATAACGATATTATCTGTATGTACGTATGATGTGTGAACGCATGTATGTAACGAATGTTTTTATTAAGGAAAGTAAAGAACGGTTTTATCAAAGAAAAGTAAGATTTATTATAAAACTAGAACTCACTCAGCAACGCTGACTTTTATGTGTTTCCAGTTGGCAGGTATGTTGCTGAGGATGGCACGGGGCGGCTACTCAGCGTATTTTGGATGGCATCTTTATGTTTAATGCTTTTGTAATAAATGTTATTGTTAAAGGAAGGATTGAACTTTGGTGCAAAAGTATTTTGATGAAATGAAATGGTGTTTTTAAATGTTTCTGCTGCAACTATTTATGAAAGGAAAATGTAAATATATGTTTTGAGTGCGATGAATGACCAACAGTAGGCGTCCCGGGAACGGGGCCTTACAAGTTGGTATCAGAGCCAAAGTTTAAGTGAATTGGGTAAATATTTTCAAAAACCTAATCTTAAACTGAGAATGGGACGAAAAGGGAATGGGATGCCAATCTGAGTAGCTGCGTGCCATCAGGTATTTTTTGTAAAGAATTGAGAATCAAAAACACCATAGCATTGGAGGTAGTTAAGGTAAAGAAAAAACTATCAATGTGAGAACTCTTGCTGTTTATTGTTTGTTATAAGTATTTCTTTCTCATGTATCTTATCATTAATCTTTGGTGATACCTTTAATGCACCATTTCATAGTTGCATAACGTTTATTGAAATACAAGGAAATATTATAAACTAGGACGTGTTAACTAGATTTGACTTTTTTTTCTTCGATAACACATTGCGTTTCTTCTTTGACGTTTTATTAGTTTCATTCGGTAAATGTAAATAGATTCTCGATTTCTATTGAGTGAATTCGAGTAGTTAGTTGCTCCTTTACAACTATTATCCATGTGTAGATACTCAATAAAGGATTCAGTGGATGAACAATTGTCTTTTGGATTGAATTAAGTGGATACTTTAGACAAGAGGGTTTGAACATGGTTATGGAGAGTTCTAGTTAAGTTATAGGCAGAAGTGTATCGATTTGCAAGTGTCATTTGTATGGTTTCGTGTTCGGGTTGCATTCGTTTAAACAAGAGATCCAATGTTTCATTTGTGATTGATTAGTGTGATTTTAGTGATCACTTTAACTGGATTTGATTAAATTAGATTAGGAGTGTGTTGAAAAGGTGTGAGAATCTAAACTTCATAGCATTATAGGTAGTTAGGGAAAACAAAAAACTATATGTGCGAGAACTCTTGTTGTTTAGTGTTTTTTACAACTATTTCCTTACTCATGCATCTTATTAATCTTTCGTGAAAACATTAATGCACCATTCCGTAGTTGCATATTGTTTGTTGAATTAGAAGGAATAATATTAACTAGGACATGTTAACTTGATTTGACCTCTTTTTCATCGATCACACATTGTGTCTCTTGTTGACGTTTATTAGTTTCATACGGTAACTTTAATTTGGTTCTCGATTTGTATTCATTGAATACGTGTAGTTAGTTGCTCCTTTACAACTATTTTCCTTGCGGTGTTGCTCAATAAAGGATCCCTTGAACCAACAATTGCCATTTCGATTGATTTTAGTGGATTTTTTAGGCAAGAGTGTTTGAAGATGGTTTGGAGAGTTGTTGTTGAGTTTTGAGCAGGAGTTTATCGGATTTCAAGTGTCATTTTTATGGTTTCGTATACTTGTTGCATTTGAGCAGTAGATCATATGTTCCATTTGTTATTGATTAGTGTGATTTTAGTAATCATTATAACCGGATTTTGTGTGTTTAAAAGTTTTGAGAATCAAAACACCATAGCATTGGATGTAGTTAGGGTAAACAAAAAACTATAAATGTGAGAACTCTTTTTGTTTATTATTTTTTATAAATATTTCCTTTCTCATGTATCTTATTATTAATCTTTCATGAATTATTTAATGCACCATTCCATAGTTGCATAACGTTTATTGAAATACAAGGAAATATTATAAACTAGGACATGTTAACTAGATTTGACTTCTTTTTCTTCGATAACACATTGAGTTTCTTTTTTGACGTTTTATTAGTTTCATTCGGTAAATGTAAATTGATTCTCGATTTCTATTGATTGAATACGAGTAGTTAGTTGCTCCTTTACAACTATTATCCTTGCGTAGATACTCAATAAAGGATTATGTGGATGAACAATTGTCATTACGATTGAATTTAGTGGATACTTTAGACAAGAGGGTTTGAACATGGTTATGGAGAGTTCTAGTTAAGTTTTGGGCACAAGTGTATCGATTTGCAAGTGTCATTTGTATGGTTTCGTGTTCGGGTTGCATTCATTTAAACAAGAGATCCAATGTTTCATTTGTGATTGATTAGTGTGATTTTAGTGATCATTTTAACCGGAATAATTAGATTATTAGATTAGGAGTGTTTTGAAAAAGGTTTGAGAATCAAAACTTCATATCATTATAGGTAGTTAGGGAAAACAAAAAACTATTTAAGCGAGAACTCTTGTTGTTTAGTGTTTTTTTTTTGAGGATTTCCTTACTCAGGCATATTATTAATATTTCGTGAGTACATTAATGCACCATTCCGTTGTTGCATATTGTTTGTTAAATTAGAAGAATATTATTAACTAGGACGTGTTAACTTGATTTGACCTCTTTTTCATCGATCACACATTGTGTCTCTTGTTTGACATTTATTAGTTTCATACGGTAACTTTAATTTGATTCTCAATTTGCATTCATTGAATACGAGTAGTTAGTTGCTCCTTTACAACTATTTTCCTTGCGGTGTTGCTCAATAAAGGATTCCTTGAACCAACAATTGCCATTTCGATTGACATTAGTGTATTTTTTAGGCAAGAGTGTTTGATGATGGTTTGGAGAGTTGTTGTTGAGTTTTGGGCAGGAGTTTATCGATTTTCAAGTGTCATTTGTATGGTTTCGTATACGTGTTGCATTTGAGCAGTAGATCATATGTTCCATTTGTTATTGATTAGTGTGATTTTAGTAATCATTATAACCGGATTTCATTAGAATAGATTAGGTGTGTGTTTAAAAGATTTAAGAAACAAAACTCTATAGCATTGGAGGTAGTTATGGTAAACAAAAAGCTATCGATGTGCGAACTCTTGTTGTTTATTCTTTTTTTATAAGTATTTCCTTTCTCATGTATCTTATTATTAATCTTTCGTGAATTCTTTAATGCACCATTCCAGAGTTGCATAACGTTTATTAAAATACAAGGAAATATTATAAACTAGGACGTATTAACTATATTTGACTTCTTTTTCTTCGATAACACATTGCGTTTCTTCTTTGACATTTTATTAGTTTCATTCGGTAAATGTAAATAGATTCTCGATTTCTATTGAGTGAGTACGAGTAGTTAGTTGCTCCTTTACAACTATTATCCTTGCGTAGATACTCAATAAATGATTATGTGGATGAACAATTGTCATTACGATTGAATTTAGTGGATACTTTAGACAAGAGGGTTTGAACATGGTTATGGAGAGTTTTAGTTAAGTTTTAGGCACGAGTGTGTCGATTTGCAAGTGTCATTTGTATTGTTTCGTGTTCGGGTTGCATTCATTTAAACAAGAGATCCAATGTTTCATTTGTGATTGATTAGTGTGATTTTAGTGATCATTTTAACCAGATTTGATTAAATTAGATTAGGAGTGTGTTGAAAAGGTTTGAGAATCAAAACTTCATATCATTATAGGTAGTTAGGGAAAACAAAAGACTATCTATGCGAGAACTCTTGTTGTTTAGTGTTTTTTACGAGTATTTCATTACTCATGCATCTTATTATTCTTTCGTGAATACATTAATGCACCATTCCGTAGTTGCATATTGTTTGTTGAATTGAAAGGAATATTATTAACTAGGACGTGTTAACTTGATTTGACCTCTTTTTCATCGATCACACATTGTGTCTCGTGTTTGACGTTTATTAGTTTCATACGGTAACTTTAATTTGATTCTCGATTTGTATTCATTGAATACGAGTAGTTAGTTGCTCCTTTACAACTATTTTCCTTGCGGTGTCGCTCAATAAAGGATTCCTTGAACCAATAATTGCCATTTCGATTGACATTAGTGGATTTTTTAGGCAAGAATGTTTGAAGATGGTTTGGAGAGTTGTTGTTGAGTTTTGGGCAGGAGTTTATCGATTTTCAAGAGTCATTTTTATTGTTTCGTATACGTGTTGCATTCGAGCAGTAGATCATATGATCCATTTGTTATTGAAAAGTGTGATTTTAGGAATTCGTTATAACCGGATTTCATTAGATTAGATTAGGTGTGTGTTTAAAAGGTTTGAGAATCACAAACACCATAGCATTGGAGGTAGTTAGGGTAAATAAAAGACTATCAATGTGATAACTCTTGTTGTTTATTGTTTTTTATAAGTATTTCTTTCTCATGTATCTTATCATTAATCTTTCGTGAATCCTTTAATGCACCATTCCATAGTTGCATAACGTTTATTGAAATACAAAGAAATATTATAAACTAGGACGTGTTAACTAGATTTGACTTCTTTTTCTTCGATAACACATTACGTTTCTTTTTTGACGTTTTATTAGTTTCATTCGGTAAATGTAAATAGATTCTCGATTTCTATTGAGTGAATACGAGTAGTTAGTTGCTCCTTTACAACTATTATCCTTGCGTAGATACTCAATAAAGGATTATGTGGATAAACAATTGTCATTACGATTGAATTTAGTGGATATTTTAGACAAGAGGGTTTGAACATGGTTATTGAGAGTTTTAGTTAAGTTTTAGGCACGAGTGTGTCGATTTGCAAGTGTCATTTGTATTGTTTCGTGTTCGGGTTGCATTCATTTTAACAAGAGATCCAATGTTTCATTTTTGATTGATTAGTGTGATTTTAGTGATCATTTTAACCAGATTTGATTAAATTAGATTAGGAGTGTGTTGAAAAGGTTTGAGAATCAAAACTTCATATCATTATAGGTAGTTAGGGAAAACAAAAAACTATCTATGCGAGAACTCTTGTTGTTTAGTGTTTTTTTACAAGTATTTCCTTACTCATGCATCTTATTAATCTTTCGTGAATACATTAATGCACCATTCCGTAGTTGGATATTGTTTGTTGAATTAGAAGGAATATTATTAACTAGGACGTGTTAACTTGATTTGACCTCTTTTACATCGATCACACATTGTGTTTCTTGTTTGACGTTTATTAGTTTCATACGGTAACTTTAATTTGATTCTCGATTTGTATTCATTGAATACGAGTAGTTAGTTGCTCCTTTACAACTATTTTCCTTGTGGTGTTGCTCAACAAATGATTCCTTGAACCAACAATTGCCATTTCAATTGACATTAGTGGATTTTTTAGGCAAGAGTGTTTGATGATGGTTTGGAGAGTTGTTGTTGAGTTTTGGGCAGGAGTTTATCGATTTTCAAGTGTCATTTTTATGGTTTCGTATACGTGTTGCATTCGAGCAGTAGATCATATGTTCCATTTGTTATTGATTAGTGTGATTTTAGTAATCATTATAACCGGATTTCATTAGATTAGATTAGGTGTGTGTTTAAAAGGTTTGAGAATTAAAACTCCATAGCATTGGAGGTAGTTAGGGTAAACAAAAAAACTATCGATGTGTGAACTCTTGTTGTTTATTATTTTTATAAGTATTTCCTTTCTTATGTATCTTATTATTAATCTTTCGTGAATTCTTTAATGCACCAATCCATAGATGCATAACGTTTATTGAAATACAAGGAAATATTATAAACTAGGACATGTTAACTAGATTTGACTTCTTTTTCTTTGATAAGACAATGCGTTTCTTCTTTGACGTTTTATTAGTTTCATTCGGTAAATGTAAATAGATTCTCGATTTCTATTGAGTGAATACGAGTAGTTAGTTGCTCCTTTACAACTATTATCCTTGCATACTTACTCAATAAAGGATTATGTGGATGAACAATTGTCATTTCGATTGAATTCAGTGGATACTTTTGACAAGAGGGTTTGAACATGGTTATGGAGAGTTCTAGTTAAGTTTTGGGCACGAGTGTATCGATTTGCAAGTGTCATTTGTATGGTTTCGTGTTCGGTTTGCATTCATTTAAACAAGAGATCCAATGTTTCATTGTGATTGATTTGTGTGATTTTAGTGATCATTTTAACCGGATTTGATTAAATTAGATTAGGAGTGTGTTGAAAAGGTTTGAGAATCAAAACTTCATATCATTATAGGTAGTTAGGGAAACAAAAAACTATCTATGCGAGAACTATTGTTGTTTAGTGTTTTTTTACGAGTATTTCCTTACTCATGCATCTTATTAATATTTCGTGAATACATTAATGCACCATTCCATTGTTGCATATTGTTTGTTGAATTAGAAGGAATATTATTAACTAGGACGTGTTAACTTGATTTGACCTCTTTTTCATCGATCACACATTCTGTCTCTTGTTTGACATTTATTAGTTTCATACGGTAACTTTAATTTGATTCTCGATTTGTATTCATTGATTACGAGTAGTTAGTTGCTCCTTTACAACTATTTTCCTTGTGGTGTTACTCAATAAAGGATTCCTTGAACCAACAATTGCCATTTCGATTGACATTAGTGTATTTTTTAGGCAAGAGTGTTTGATGATTGTTTGGAGAGTTGTTGTTGAGTTTTGGGCAGGACTTTATCGATTTTCATGTGTCATTTGCATGGTTTCGTGTACGTGTTGCATTCGAGCAGTAGATCATATGTTCCATTTGTTATTTATTAGTGTGATTTTAGTAATCATTATAACTGGATTTTATTAAGTTAGATTAGGAGTGTGTTTAAAAGGTTTGAGAATCAAAACGCCATAGCATTGGAGGTAGTTAGGGTAAACAAAAAATGTTGGACCAAAAGAACCAATGAGCCGGATCAGAAAAACCTTTAAGTCCCACAGACGTCACAACAACTACTGAAGTCCACAACAGCTGAAGACAACAACTGATTACAAAGTCTGAAGACACAAGTGCTGAAGACAAAGTCTGAAGACAAGTGCTGAAGACAAAGTCTGAAGACAAGTACTGAAGACAAAGTCTGAAGACAAGTGCTGAAGACAAAGTCTGAAGACAAGTGCTGAAGACAAAGTATCAGGCGTTGTCACAACAGCTGAAGAGGACTTCTTCAGTAGTTGTGACGGTTTGCTTTCAGTAGTTTTATATTTTCTCTTTTCAGTAGTTTTGTAAAACGACTGAAGAGTTTGTTCTTCAGTCGTTGTAGTATCAGTAGTTTCTTTTCAGTGTTTCATGTTTTTATACTTAGCACTCTGACATGTTCTCAGTAGTTGTGAACATTTCAGTAGTTTATTAAGAATTAGTTATTTTGTACTAGATCTGCTAGTAATCACCATCCCGTGATTACAGCAGTGATTGCACTCTATATAAGGAGTGCCAACCTTATTGTAACTGTGAATGATTTAGCAATAATATTGAGCATTATTGAAACATTCCAAATCACAGAAAAATATTCTCTCGCATTTGTTTACAAATAACATTCTCTTGCTATAATTTGACTAATTCATCTCTTCATTCCGCTGCATTACACTCTCATACTTCAAACTTGTGATCGTTGATCCTGTCAAATGGTATCAGAGCAGGTTAATCATTGATCGATCTAATAATTGATCATTGAAACTGCTCTTCAAGATCCAAGTTTGAGTGAATTAGTATCCTTTTGCAAGAAACTGTTATAGAGATTGAATTTTCTGTGCTTTTAATCATTCATCCTGAGACTTATCTTGGTTTTCATTGAGTTTGTTGTGGTGTGTCTAAATTTTGCTTGAATAAAATTGTTTTTGGTTTCAAAATGACTACTCCTTCCAATGATCCTCACAATACTGGTTCCTCAACCAAGCCTCCAATGCTGGTTAGGAATGAGTATAACATATGGCAACGTCGTATGCTCCATCACCTGTCTGTTAACAGTTCAGGTTGTTGACATCACGGTAGACAGCATATCTATAAATCAAGAATATAAAACCGGAAACCATCAAATGGTTCCGAAGAGGAAGGATCAATACTCAGATGAGGATAAGAAATTGTTTGAGATAGATGCAAAAGCTCATGGAATTCTGGCCATGGCACTACCCAATGAATAGTTTATATTGCATTATTATGAATCTGCCCATGACCTCTGGAATGCCTTGAAAGAACAATTTGGAGGAACAGATGAGGTCTTGGCAAATAATAGAGAGATCCTTGCCCAACAATATGAGACATTCTCTCATAGGAAGGTGAGACACTGACTCAACAGTTTGAGCGGTTTCTTGTTTGATCTCTGAATTGAAAATGGTCAAACATGAGTATACTAATGTTCAGATGAATAACAGATTTCTCAGATCACTGCCTGAGAGATGGGATACATATACCATTGTCCTACGCTCCAGTGCAAATTTGGACAAACTATCTCTCACCCAACTTCATGGGAAATTGCTCACATTTGAGAGAGAGATAGAACAAAAGAGAAAACTGTCTTCATCTGGTAAGCTCACTGAGGACTTTGTACCAGGCAACACTGCTCTGGTTAGTCATGAGTCAGAATATGCTTCATCTGAATGCCAGTATGATGAGCATATTGATTTCTCTTCAAACATTTCTGATTCAGCATTTGTGAGTGTTGATAGTCAATTTTCTGGGTGTAATAATGACAATCTATGCTTCATCATGGATGATCTCAAGGGGATTGCTGATGATGACTTAGAAGAGATGGATATTTTGAGCCAAATGGCCTTGATAAATATCAGATCTCAGAAGTTCTATAAAAGAACTGGAAGAAGTTCCCAGGACTCTCTGGCAAAACCAAAGTTGGTTTGACAAGAGTAAGTTGAGGTGTCACAGATGCCAAAGGCTTGGACACTTTGCTAGAGAATGTAGATCATCTGGATCTAATTCCTCTGCACCTTTTGTGACTTTTCCTAGCAATAGTCAACAAAACAAAGGGCAACATCCTGTCAATTCTAGTCATCAGTCTCAACTACAATCTCCTGCATACTTTGTTCCTCAGGGTCAAATGCCTTATCCTTACCCGTGTTATTACATGCCACAAACCAGTCAAGTTCAAGCTCCTATGGTACCACAACCTCATGCACTTCCAGAACCTCAACCATCTCATCAACCCCCTCAACCTCAACAACATAGCTTCTTCACCCCAGAAGTTGTTGATTGGAGCAGCTTGCCAGATGACATGTCTGGTCATGAACAACTGTTCACAAGTGCTGATCAACATGGTGGTGATAGTCCTTTTGGAAATCTGGCACTTATGGCTCTGGAATCAACTGAGGGTTCCTGCTCAACTGCATCATCTTCACAGGTAACTCAGGTATCTTCAGAGGCCAAAGCCAAGTTATGTTCTGAATCTTGCATTGCTGCCTTTGTCTCTATTAGAGAGGCAAATGTAGCATTAATAAATGAAAAACTTGAGTTTGAGAAAACTATTTCCAAAAGACAAGCTGAGTATGAGTCTGTTCTTAATAGTAAAAATGATGAGATTTATAAGCTTAAATGCCAATTAAATGATGAAAAGGCTAAGCTAGAGGTTATTCTGGAGGACCAGAAAAGTCTTAAAGAAACCTTGCAGTCACCCAAGTAGAGTGTGATCGATGGGTGCAATCATGCAAAGGTTTTGAGATGCTTCTTAGTAAGCAATCAGCTTCCAATGTGAAGTTTGGCATTGGTTATAATCACACTGCTCCTCCTACAGATTTTGCTCCAAGAGTAGAGTGAAATCTGATGGAGAAAGCAATAACCAATCCACCTCATCATGTGATTCACTTTCTGATAAAGCATCATCAAAAGTTGAAGTCAGCAATAAGCCCTCTCAGAACTTATCAGCTAATATTGATAGTTCAATTGCTGACACTCACATGATCAAAGAGTTGGTCAACTCAGGAGTTATGTCTGAAAGTCCTGAAAGGACTGGAGAGCAAGATTTAACTCCTGAAGTTCAAGCTCCAACTACTGACAGCACTGAAAAGAAGAAAACTGTCAGTAGAAAGAGTTTGAAGACTACTAAAGAGGAAGCCAAGAAAGCAAATAGTGCTTCCAAAGTACTGAAGAGCAAGTCTTCAGTAGTTTCATCCTCTTTAGTTGATGATCAACATAAGATGAAAAAGAAACCATGTGAAGTATGTGGTTTGTTTAATCATCTCACTGATGATTGTTGGTACAAAAGAGGATCCAAACTCAAACATAAAGATGAAATTAAAGAGAAAATGGTAAAATGAAAAATGAGTTTAAAGCCACATTTGTACCAGCAACATCAAATCCTGTAATCCTTAAGTCCAAAAAGAAATCCAAAAAGGAAGGGGTTAAACAGGTAACAGCTGAGGTTGCTCAAAAGAAGAAGGTGCAACATAAGAACTTATCAAACTCCAGTCCTAATGTGTCTGAAGAGCTGAAAGCTCTATCACAAAATCAGACACAGCTGGTTATGATGGTTCAACATCTATTGGGAAGAGTCAACCAATTAGATGTTCCTATGTTGAATCCACAGAAAAGGAGGTCCAAGCCAAAGGATTCCTCTTTTCCACCATCTTCTTCCTCTCAAGCTGTTATTTCTAGCAAACTTGTTAGTCCACCATCTGTTGATGTGAATAGGCCCAAAACCAAAAAGGTTTGGGTCTCAAAATCTAACTAATTTGCTTTGTTCTGCAGGGTTCTTCAACATGCCACAGAGGCATCTGGTATGTAGACAGTGGAGGATCCATGCATATGACAGGAAACAGATCACTTCTTAATGACTACTCTCAAGGAAGGAAGGGATTTGTATCTTTTGGCAATGATGCAAAGGGTTACATCATCGGCAAAGGCTTTGTTTCCAATGGGGAAATAAAGTTTGATGATGTTAACCATGTGGAAAATCTCAAGTACAACCTCTTGAGTGTCAGTCAAATGTGTGACAAAGGCCATGTTGCTCTTTTCACAAGTCAGAACTGCCGGATTCTGTCATCCAAAGTTCTGAGTTTGATTGACAAGGTGTTGGATAAACACACTCTCCTTAAGGCCAACAGGACAGGAAGAGTGTATGCCTTAGATCTTTCTAAGAAAATAGATCTCAAAGGCCATCCTTGCCTATTTTCCAAGGCTTCCCCTCAAGAATCTACACTATGGCATAGAAGGCTGGGTCATGTTAATCTCAAAAACATAAATCAGCTGATTAACCATGGTTTAGTAAGGGGATTGCCTATGAAGGAGTTCAAATGTGAAGATGACTGCACTGCTTGTCTAAAAGGAAAACAGCACAAAGTTTCATTTCCTTCCATAGAAGAACCTAAGTCCACAGCCTGCTTACAGCTTCTTCACATGGATCTCTTTGGTCCTGTGAGAGTGATGAGTATGGCTAAGAAGAAATACTGTCTAGTAATTGTGGATGATTACTCCAGATTTGTATGGACTTTCTTTTTGCATTCAAAGGATGAAGCACCTCAGAAGATTATCAACTTTGTGTTGTATGTTGAGAAGCAGTATTCCCTCTCAGTCAAGTGTATTAGAAGTGATAATGGAACTGAATTTAGAAACAATACACTTGATGAGTTCTTCCTCTCAAAGGGAATCAAGAGGCATTTTAGCATTCCAAGAACTCCTGAACAAAATGGAGTAGTGGAGAGAAAGAACAGGACCCTTATTGAAGCTGCAAGGTCCATGTTGGCTGACTCTGGATTGCCAATGACTTTTTGGGCTGAAGCTATCAATACTGCTTGTTATGTACAAAATAGAGCTCTAGTGAATAAGAGGTTGATGAAAACTCCATATGAAGTTCTTCATCATTTGGCCCCTCTAATTTCATTCTTTAGAGCTTTTGGATGTCCTTGTTTCATTCTCAACACAAGGGATCAACTCCAGAAATTTGATTCTAAGGTGGATGCAGGATATTTTGTTGGTTATTCATCAACTTGCAAAGCATACAGAGTCTTCAACTGTAGAACAAAGATGGTTGAAGAGACTCTACATGTTAAGTTTAATGAATCTCCAAAGGACAAGATTCCACAAAATCCTGTGGAGATATTTGATTTGGACATACTACAATATGCTCCTCATCAAACTCCTGCTGTTGCTCATGTCAACAGTTCTCCACCTGGTGGTACTGCTGGTGCTGATGATGATGATAGCAGTACTCACCTCTTCAGATTTACTGATCAACTGCCTGATTCAGCTAGACCTGATGTTCCTGCAGCTCCAGCAGCACAATCCACAACAAATGCTGATGAGATTTCTACAACTTCAACTTCCTTTGAACTACCATCAACTGATTGGTTTCAAGGAAATTCTTCACCATCACCATCTGTTGCTGCTGAGCCTGCTACAAACACTTGCACTGATCTCATTGTGTATCAAGATCTGAAGAATCACCCTATGTCTCAAATCATTGGTGATATCACTGCTGGAGTATCAACAAGAAGTCAATTGTCAAATTTCTGCTTCTATGCTCTCTTCATTAGTCAGCAAGAGCCAAAGAATTATCACATTGCATTAAAAGGACAATGGATGGGTTGATGCCATGCAGCTTGAGCTTCTTCAGTTCAAGAAACAACAAGTGTGGGGAACTTGTTTCCTCTACCTCAGGTAAGTGTGCAATAGGCACTAAATGGGTGTTTAGGAATAAGACTGATGAAAATGGGCTTATTGTTAAGAACAAGGCCAGACTGGTGGTTCAGGGGTTTGCACAAGAAGAAGGTATTGATTATGATGAAACCTTTGCTCCTGTAGCCAGACTGGAAGCAATTCGATTGTTTTAGCCTATGCTGCTTATCAAAATCTTAAAGTTTTTCAAATGGATGTCAAAAGTGCTTTTCTATATGGGAAAATTAAAGAAGAGGTTTATGTATGTCAACCACCAGGTTTTGAGGACAACAAACATCCTAATTGGGTGTATAAGCTTGATAAGGCTCTTTATGGGTTGAAACAAGCTCCTAGGGCCTGGTATGAGACATTATCAAACTTTCTTCTTGAAAATAATTTTACTAGAGGCACCATAGATAAAACTTTGTTCATTAAGAAAGCAGGGCAGCATAATCTACTTGTTCAAATTTATGTAGATGATATTATTTTTGCATCCTCTGATCCACAGTTGTGTGATGACTTTACAACTCTGATGCAACAAAAGTTTGAAATGAGTGCAATGGGGGAATTACAATTCTTTCTGGGTTTGCAAATCAAACAAAAGGCTGATGGAATTTTCATTCATCAGTCCAAATATACAAAAAATCTTTTGGAAAAATTTGATCTACAAAATTGTAAACCCTGTTCTACTCCCATGTGCAACACCACACAACTGGATACAGATCAGAAAGGTAAAGTGGTTGATGAAACACTTTACAGATGTATGATTGGGTCCTTGATGTACCTAACAGCTTCTAGACCAGATATTATGTTTGCTACATGTGTTTGTGCTAGATTTCAGGCTGCACCTAAGGAGTCTCATTTGATTGCAGTCAAGAGGATCTTTAGATATTTGCAAGGCACTCCATCTCTAGGTTTATGGTATTCTACTAGACATTCTGGTAAATTAGTTGCTTTTTCTGACAGTGACTATGCAGGGTGTAAGTTGACCAGGAAATCAACCTCTGGTGGATGCCAATTCCTAGGCAACTGTTTGATTTCTTGGCAGAGTAAGAAACAAACATCAGTCGCTACATCAACTGCTGAAGCCGAGTACATTGCTGCTGCAAGTTGTACATCTCAGGTATTATGGCTTCAAAACCAATTATTGGATTATGGCATAACTGAGACTAAGACTCCATTGTTAATGGACAGTTCTTCAGC
Source organism: Flaveria ramosissima (assembly GCA_025215565.1). Classification (NCBI taxonomy): domain Eukaryota; kingdom Viridiplantae; phylum Streptophyta; class Magnoliopsida; order Asterales; family Asteraceae; genus Flaveria; species Flaveria ramosissima. The sequence continues at coordinate 26,030,919 of CM046038.1, forward strand.
TCTTTGTATTGTCAAGAATCCTGTCCAGCACTCTAGGACTAAACATATTGAAATCAGACATCACTTTATTAGAGATTGTTTTGAAAAAGGTCTGATTGATCCAAAATTTGTTCCTAGTGCTGATGAGCTTGCAGACATTTTTACTAAGCCTTTGGATAGTTCAACTTTCCACAACCTGGTGTTAAGGCTTGGTATGCTGCAGCTAGAATAGGTGACAATTACCAATAATCTCAGTAATAAATACTGATGATCATTGGTAACCATGTCATAAATAAGTACTTCATGTTTTATAACAGCTGATGAAATCACAACAGCTGATGTAACTACAAATGCTGACGTCAGAAATGCAGATAAGTACTGATGACCAATGAAACATTTTAATGTGGAGGTCAGACTGAAACAGCTGAAAGGCTAAGAATTGACGACAACAGCTGATGAGTAATTTCTCTTCAGTTGTTTTTCCAACTGCTGTTTCTAAACAACTGAAGCCACAGCTATGTCTTCAGTAGTTTACAACTACTGAAGACTACCGCTAAGTCTTCAGCTGTTTACATCAGCTGATGACAAAACCACTGTCTTCAGTAGTTACACAACTACTGATGACAAACACCATGTCATCAGTTGTTTCACCACCTGAAGTCGGAATTGTCCTCAGTAGTTTTATAACTACTGAAGACTAAATCAAAGACTTCAGCTGTTTCAATGTCTGACGGTTAAAACCAAGTCTTCAGTTGTTTTATAACAACTGATGATCACACCAATACGGTCAGTCATTTCAACCTCTAAAAGTTAATGCCACGTCATCAGTTTCAGAAAATGATGACTCACCAAAACCTTCAGTCGGTTCATAACCCTACCCTATAAATCCCTTATCTCACCAGAGTTTTTCTCACCTTTACTCTCAAACCTAACGTTCAAAAACTCTGTACCCTCTCTTCATCCATGGCGACCATGCAACTAAAACCTCGACACAACTGTGTCGCTCACCTTACTAAATCACCATTCTGGACCAAATTTCACAACGCCATTGATTTAATGGTCCAGTCACCTTACCAAACAGCCTTTCTGATAAACCCCACCATATATGCCGAATCCCTTAGCCAATTCTGGACAAACGTCACTCTTGTCTCTGAGGAGAATGACACAGAGTCACTTCATTCGTTTGTCCATAGCCAAAAGGTGGTCATCAATCAAGAGATTCTTCGCCAAACCCTCAATCTGGATGATGCCACTTTCCCGACTAGCTATCCAAAGGGCACCACTGATCTATCCTTTGCCCACCATGGATACGAAGGCAATCTGAGTGCCTCTACCATATTGAAGAAACATTTCCAGGATGCTGAACGGCTTATCTTTCATATGGTAAATGTCTGCCTGGCTCCAAAGACTTCATCATGGGATCAAATGTCCACAAGGTGGCAACAGGTATTGTACTCTATCCTTGAGCAACAACCTTTAAATTTTTCTGAAATATTATTCTTAGAGCTCAAGGATATGGCCCAAAAACAACTTTCTAACCGTTGGATATTATATCCTCGGTTTATAATGGCCATAATTGAAAACCAGCTTCAAGCTGAGGGACTTGTTGGCCTGGGAGTCCCTGCTATGGCTGTATTGCCTGAAGTATACTCCCGGCACAACTCTGACCAATCACTCAAAATGGCTGCCAAGCTGCGCAAAACCACGCAGCTGGAACCCACAGCCACCACCACAAAATCCAAAGTCCCCACCAAACCAAAAACAAAACGAACCAAAACAGCTATTCAGGAAGATGAGTCCCCTGAAGATGCTCCTGTACCACCAAGACAGGATATACTTACTGGTGTTAACCCCCCAGTAGTATCAGAGACTCACCCAGCCACAGCCGCTCAGGATTCCTCTCAAAAGGAACCTGAAGCAACCAAAGAAGGGGTACCCACAAATCTGGAATCTTCCTCATTTGAGGAGATTGCCATTGAAACTCACCATTCTCCCCAGGTGCATAATACCCTATCTCCCAATGAAAATGCCCCCCAAAGTCCAACACTTATAATTGCAAATGTGCTGACTCAGTTGCATGCCTCTCCTCCTCCCAGACAACCATCTAAAGGGAAAACCACAGATATTGAGGAAGAGGATCAACGTGCTTCTGACAACCCACAGCACAGGGGTTTAAATGTTCAGTCTCCTAGTGTTGATACGGAGACAAGAATATCTGGTGAGGCTGCCACCTCTTCTGCATCAGCACATGATCAGACTGAGGCTGGTAACATGGCTAAGACCTCATCAGAGGCAACAGCTGATGAAGGACATCGTCCTGAGGCTGGAAGTCCCCAGTTCCAAGAAAAAGGGGCACATGCTACATCTGGTCTACACCCAGAGCATGTACATCTTGCTACTAGCAAGAGGTCAGGTGATTCAGCATCTGCTGATGATGACCTGGGCTTCTTTTATGATGTTCTAGCCCAGAACACAATTCTTGAGGAAGAAGTCAATAGATTACAAAGACTACTTGACCAATTCTCTCAAGAAGCAAGTCCATCTGATACCACCATACACCCACAGATGGCACCTTCACCTGAAGGTCTCCTAAACACACAGCCACTAAAAACATTCAATCCACCAGCCTCTACTTCAGGCACTGTTTCTCAGGGACAGAACCCCTCTGAGCAAACAGCTGCTATATTCCACAAATCCCTACCTCTCATCACCCCAATGATCACCGACATTGTGATCAAAACCTTGGATGACAAACTTCCCTCAATCATACAACCACTGGTGGAGGAGATTATGAGCACAAGGCTTTCTACTACTCAAACCCTTGCAACCAATGCAACCAAAAAGGGGGAGAGTCAGTCAGTGAAAGACAAAGGGAAGCGCATATTGATAGAGAGAGAACAGGAGGAAGAAGAGGTTGTTGAGAAAGAGACTGAGAAGGAGGAAGAGTATGTGAAGGGAGCTGAAATTGATCAAGTGAGTGAAAGTCACAAAGACTTTCACATCACATATAAGAAGAGGAAGACTGAAAGAAAAGAAAAAGAACTCCAACTTGATGAGATGGTCAAAATGGCGGATGCTACACATAGTAAATCTATGGACTCCATTATTGACCAACTATACAGACAAGGGTTCGATACTGCACAGCTTGACTCAGAGATTAGAAGACTTGAAGTTGAAGAAATTAACTCAAGATGGGCAAGCTATGATGTGCTAGAAAGAGAAAGACTGGAGATCATGATCAGATTTATTGCTAAGTATCTTGGAAGATCATTGATAGAGATTAAGTCATGGACCAGGGACAATATCTTGGCTATACCCACCAAGATCTGTACGTCTGAAGCATATACAAAGGGATTAGTGATTGAAGCTTTAAATGAAGCAGGTGCTGGAAAAAGAAACGAACTAGCAAAATACTCCAAAGCCTCACTCATTACAAGAATGCTAGAACAACCTGCAAAACCTACCACTTCAAAATCACCACTACCACAATCCATTAAACCAACTCCTTTACCCTCAAAACCAACAGCCGATGATGCATCCAAGAAGAAGAAGAGAAGGATGTTGAGGCTAGAAGAAGAAGAAGAAGAGGATGATGAGGAAGAAGATAGGCTGCCTCTTTCTGCAGTCCTAACTTTGCCTAAAGCCAAATCTATGCCCATCACTCCCACCTCACAGATGGAAACTGTGAGAGTAAAGATCGAAGAAGAGCAATTGCAAAGGCTTCATGATGAGGAGATGCTAAAGAGTATAGATAAAACTTATGCTGCCTCTTCATCAATAATAAGTATGAAGAAAGAAGCTCTGAGACTGTACACCCTCGCCAACACATTTCAATATCAAAAAGAAAAGGTGAGGATGTGGCCTGATCCTAGGGTGGCTCACAGAATTGTGAAGAAGGACATTCCTGCACGATACAAGGGCCAGATAAAAAGGATCGTAGATGAAGAGATCACAGTGGTCCTTGTAGTATCACCCTGGGAGATTGTAGAAGACTTCAAGAAAGCTTATGAGACTAAACAGCCTCCCCAAAAGATGTTAGAAAACAGAGCGATCAAGAAGGGGTTAGTCTACAAGAAGCTTGACAACTTCAAACAAAATGAGCTCAGTCTGTTACTTGAAGGTAATCATCCAGATGAGTTTGCCTATAGACAGATCACAACAGTTGAGCTCAAAAATGGCAAACAGGCCAAATACATCTCAGAGCTGTATGGGCGTGAAGGATTGTTCGATGGTGAACCAGAGAATCTTACTATGGAAGAACAAATCATGTTTCTCAGAGCATACACCAGAGAATCCTACAGGCTTATACATGGGAAGTGAGTTTCATGGATGGGGGAACAGCTCAGTGTCCAATTCCCCAATACAGAGCTCCCATCCATACTTTGCCAACCAAATCATCAGAGACTTACTTCCAGGCCGGTGCTTATATGGGTCATCTTCTCAACTGATCAAGAAGGAAAAAGACCATCCATTTTGCCAACAATAAGTGGGACCTCAATAAAGTTAAAGGTTTTGGCTGCATTGGTTCAGGGGGAGTTTGTTGGACCAAAAGAACCAATGAGCCGGATCAGAAAAACCTTTAAGTCCCACAGACGTCACAACAACTACTGAAGTCCACAACAGCTGAAGACAACAACTGATTACAAAGTCTGAAGACACAAGTGCTGAAGACAAAGTCTGAAGACAAGTGCTGAAGACAAAGTCTGAAGACAAGTGCTGAAGACAAAGTCTGAAGACAAGTGCTGAAGACAAAGTCTGAAGACAAGTGCTGAAGACAAAGTATCAGGCGTTGTCACAACAGCTGAAGAGGACTTCTTCAGTAGTTGTGACGGTTTGCTTTCAGTAGTTTTATATTTTCTCTTTTCAGTAGTTTTGTAAAACGACTGAAGAGTTTGTTCTTCAGTCGTTGTAGTATCAGTAGTTTCTTTTCAGTTGTTTCATGTTTTATACTTAGTACTCTGACATGTTCTCAGTAGTTGTGAACATTTCAGTAGTTTATTAAGAATTAGTTATTTTTGTATTAGATCTGCTAGTAATCACCATCCCGTGATTACAGCAGTGATTGCACTCTATATAAGGAGTGCCAACCTTATTGTAACAGTGAATGATTTAGCAATAATATTGAGCATTATTGAAACATTCCAAATCACAGAAAAATATTCTCTCGCATTTGTTTACAAATAACATTCTCTTGCTATAATTTGACTAATTCATCTCTTCATTCCGCTGCATTACACTCTCATACTTCAAACTTGTGATCATTGATCCTGTCAAAAAACTATCGATGTGAGAACTCTTTTTGTTTATTGTTTTTTTTATAAATATTTCCTTCTCATGTATCTTATTATTGATTTTTCGTAAATTCTTTAATGCACCATTCCATAGTTGCATAACGTTTATTGAAATACAAGGAAATATTATAAACTAGGACGTGTTAACTAGATTTGACTTCTTTTTATTCGATAACACATTGCGTTTCTTCTTTGACAATTTATTAGTTTCATTCGGTAAATGTAAATAGATTCTCGATTTCTATTGAGTGAGTACGAGTAGTTAGTTGCTCCTTTACAACTATTATCCTTGCGTAGATACTCAATAAAGGATTATGTGGATGAACAATTGTCATTACGATTGAATTCAGTGGATACTTTAGACAAGAGGGTTTGAAAATGGTTATGGAAAGTTCTAGTTAAGTTTTGGGCACGAGTGTATCGATTTGCAAGTGTCATTTGTATGGTTTCGTGTTCGGGTTACATTCATTTAAACAAGAGATCCAATGTTTCATTTGTGATTGATTAGTGTGATTTTAGTGATCATTTTAACAGGATTTGATTAAATTAGATTAGGAGTGTGTTGAAAAGGTTTGAGAATCAAAACTTCATATCATTATAGGTAGTTAGGGAAAACAAAAAACTATCTATGCGAGAACTCTTGTTGTTTAGTGGTTTTTTTTACGAGTATTTCCTTACTCATGCATCTTATTAATATTTCGTGAATACATTAATGCACCATTCCATTGTTGCATATTGTTTGTTGAATTAGAAGAATATTATTAACTAGGGCGTGTTAACTTGATTTGACCTCTTTTTCATCGATCACACATTGTGTCTCTTTTTTGACATTTATTAGTTTCATACGGTAACTTTAATTTGATTCTCGATTTGTATTCATTGAATACGAGTAGTTAGTTGCTCCTTTACAACTATTTTCCTTGCGGTGTTGCTCAATAAAGGATTCCTTGAACCAACAATTGCCATTTCGATTGACATTAGAGTATTTTTTAGGCAAGAGTGTTTTATGTTGGTTTGGAGAGTTGTTGTTGAGTTTTGGGCAGGAGTTTATTGATTTTCAAGTGTCATTTTTATGGTTTCGTATACGTATTGCATTTGAGCAGTAGATCATATGTTCTATTTGTTATTGATTAGTGTGATTTTAGTAATCATTATAACCGGATTTCATTAGAATAGATTAGGTGTGTGTTTAAAAGATTTGAGAATCAAAACTCCATAGCATTGGAGGTAGTTAGGTAAACAAAAAGCTCTCGATGTTGATGACTCTGTGTTTATTCTTTTTTTATAAGTATTTCCGTTCTCATGTCTCTTATTATTAATCTTTCGTGAATTCTTTAATGCACCATTCCAGCGTTGCATAACTATGGAATGAAATACAAGGAAATATTTAAACTAGGACGTGTTAACTATATTTACTCTTTTTCTCGATAACACATGCATTTTCTTGTTTGACGTTTATTAGTTTTCATTCGGTTTAAATGTAAATAGTTCTCGATTTCTATTGAGTGAGTTACGAGTAGTTACTGATCCTTGCGTAGATACTCAATAAAGGATTATGTGGATGAACAATTGTCAATTACGATGGAATTAGTGGATACTTTAGACAAGAGGGTTTGAACATGGTTATGGAGAGTTCTAGTTAAGTTAGCACGAGTGTGTCGAGATTAGCAAGTGTCATTTGTATTGTTTTGTGTTCGGGTTGCATTCATTTAAACAAGATATCCAATGTTTCATTTGTGATTGATTAGTGTGATTTAGTGAAATTTAACCAGATTTGATTTAAATTAGATTAGGAGTGTGTTGTGAAAAGGTTTGAGAATCAAAACTTCATATCATTATGGGTAGTTAGCGAAAACAAAAAACTATCTATGCGAACTCTTGTTGTTTAGTGTTTTTTACGAGTATTCATTACTCATGCATCTTATTATTCTTTCGTGTGAATACATTAATGCACCATTCCGTAGTTGCATATTGCTTGTTGAATTAAAAGGAATATTATTAACTAGGACGTGTTAACTTGATTTGACTCTTTTTATCGATCACACATTGTGTCTCTTGTTTGACGTTTATTAGTTTCATACGGTAACTTTAAGTGATTCTCGATTGTATTCATTGAATACGAGTAGTTAGTTGCCTTTTACAACTATTTTCCTTGCGGTGTCGCTCAATAAAGGATTCCTTGAACCAATAATTGCCATTTCGATTGACATTAGTGGATTTTTTAGGCAAAAATGTTTGAAGATGGTTTGGAGAGTTGTTGTTAAGTTTTGGGCAGGAGTTTATCGATTTTCAAGTGTCATTTTTATGGTTTCGTATACGTGTTGCATTCGAGCAGCAGTAGATCATATGTTCCATTTGTTATTGAAAAGTGTGATTTTAGTAATCATTATAACGGATTTCATTAGATTAGATTAGGTGTGTGTTTAAAAGGTTTGAGAATCACAAACACCATAGCATTGGAGGTAGTTAGGGTAAATAAAAAACTATCAATGTGATAAACTCTTGTGTTATTGTTTTTTTATAAGTATTTCTTTCTCATGTATCTTATCATTAATCTTTCGTGAATCCTTTAATGCACCATTCCATAGTTGCATAACGTTTATTGAAATACAAAGAAATATTATAAACTAGGACGTGTTAACAAGATTTGACTTCTTTTTCTTTGATAACACATTGTGTTTCTTCTTTGACGTTTTATTAGTTTCATTCGGTAAATGTAAATAGATTCTCGATTTCTATGAGTGAATACGAGTAGTAGTAGTTGCTCCTTTAACTATTATCATTGCGTAGATACTCAATAAAGAAATCTATGGATGAACAATTGTCATTTCGATTGAATTCTGTGGATACTTTAGACAAGAGGGTTTTAACATGGTTATGGAGAGTTCTAGTTAAGTTTTGGGTACGAGTGTATCGATTTGCAAGTGTCATTTGTATGGTTTCCTGTTCCGGTTACATTCGTTTAAACAAGAGATCCAATGTTTTATTTGTGATTGATTAGTGTGATTTTAGTGATCAATATAACCGGATTTGATTAAATTAGATTAGGAGTGGTTGAAAAGGTTTGAGAATCAAAACTTCATAGCATTATAGGTAGCTAGGGAAAAAAAACTATCTATGCGAGAACTCTTGTTGTTTAGTGTTTTTTTACGAGTATTTCATTACTCATGCATCTTATTAATCTTTTGTTAATACACTAATGCATCGTTCCGTAGTTGCATATTTTTTGTGGAATTAGAAGGAATATTATTAACTAGGACGTGTTAACTTAATTTGACCTCTTTTTCATCGATCACACATTATGTCTCTTGTTTGACGTTTATTAGTTTCATACGGTAACTTTAATTTGATTCTCGATTTCTATTCATTGAATACGAGTAGTAGTTAGTTGCTCCTTTACAACTATTATCCTTGCGTTGTTGCTCAATAAAGGATTCCTTGAACCAACAATTGCCATTACGATTGATTTTAGTGGATTTTTTAAGCAAGAGTGTTTGAAGATGGTTTGGAGAGTTGTTGTTGTGTTTTCTGCAAGAGTTATCGATTTTCAAGTGTCATTTGCATGGTTTCGTGTACGTGTTGCATTCAAGCAATAGATATATGTTCCATTTGTTATAGATAAGTGTGATTTTAGTGATCATTATAAATGGATTTCATTAAATTAGATTACGAGTGTGTTTAAAAGGTTTGAGAATCAAAACCCATAGCATTGGAGGTAGTTAGGGTAAACAAAAAAACTATCAATGTGAGAACTCTTGTTGTTTATTGTTATTATTATAAGTATTTCCTTTCTCATGTCTCTTATTATTAATCTTTCATGAATCCTTTAATGCACCATTCCATAGTTGCATAACGTTTATTGAAATACAAAGAAATATTATAAAACTAGGACGTGTCAACTAGATTTGACTTCTTTTTTTCGATCGATAACACATTGCGTTTCTTCTTTGACGTTTTATAGTTTAATTCAATAAATGTAAATAGATTCTCAATTTCTATTGAGTGAATACGAGTAGTTAGTTGCTCCTTTACAATTATTATCCTGTGTAGATACTCAATAAAGGATTCTGTGGATGAATAATTGTCATTTCGATTTAATTTAGTGGATACTTTAGACAAGAGGGTTTGAACATGGTTATGGAGAGTACTAGTTAAGTTTAGGCACGAGTGTATCGACTTGCAAGTGTCATTTGTATGGTTTCGTGTTCGGCTTACGTTCGTTTAAACAAGAGATCCAATGTTTCATTTGTGATTGATTAGTGTGATTTTAGTGATCATTTTAACCAGATTTGATTAAATTAGATTGGAGTGTGTTGAAAAGGTGTGAGAATTAAACTTCATAGCATTATAGGTAGTTAGGAAAAAAAAACTATTTATGCGAGAGCTCTTGCTATTTATGTTTTTTACAATATTTCCTTACTCATGTGTCTTATTAATCTTTCGTGAATACATTAATGCACCATTCCATAGTTCATATTGTGTGTTGAATTAGAAGGAATATTATTAACTAGGACGTGTTAACTTGATTTGACCACTTTTTCATTGATCACACATTGTGACTCTTGTTTGACTTTTATTAGTTTCATACGGTAACTTTAATTGGTTATCGATTTGTATTCATTGAATACGTGTAGTTAGTTGCTCCTTTACAACTATTATCCTTGTGGTGTTGCTCAATAAAGGATCCCTTGAACCAACAATTGCCATTTCGATTGATTTTAGTGGATACTTTAGACAGAGGGTTTGAACATGGTATGGAGAGTACTAGTTAAGTTTTAGGCACGAGTGTATCGATTTGCAAGTGTCATTTGTATGGTTTCGTGTTCGGCTTACGTTCGTTTAAACAAGAGATCCAATGTTTCATTTGTGATTGATTAGTGTGATTTTAGTGATCATTTTAACCAGATATGATTAAATTAGATTAGGAGTGTGTTGAAAAGGTTTGAGAATCAAAACTTCATATCATTATAGGTAGTTAGCGAAAACAAAAACTATCTATGCGAGAACTCTTGTTGTTAGTGTTTTTACGAGTATTTCATTACTCATGCATCTTATTATTCTTTCGTGAATACATTAATGAACCATTCCGTAGTTGCATATTGCTTGTTTATTGAAAGGAATATTATTAACTAGGACGTGTTAACTTGATTTGACCTCTTTTTCAACGATCACACATTGTGACTCTTGTTTGACTTTTATTAGTTCATACGGTAATTTAATTTGATTCTCGATTTGTATTCATTGAATACGTGTAGTTAGTTGCTCCTTTACAACTATTTCTTGCGGTGTTGCTCAATAAAGGATCCCTTGAACCAACAATTGCCATTCGATGGATTTTAGTGGATTTTTTAGGCAAGAGTGTTTGAAGATGGTTTGGAGAGTTGTTGTGGAGTTTTGGGCAGGAGTTTATTGATTTCAAGTGTCATTTGCATGGTTTCGTGTACGTGTTGCATTCGAGCAGTAGATCATATGTTCCATTTGTATTGATTAGTGTGATTTTAATGATCATTATAACTGGATTACATTTGCCATAAGTATTGCTAGTCTGTGACGTCCCACCCTACCTGGGCCCAGGGTGTGACAGATTCTCGATTTCTATTCATTGAATACTAGTAGTTAGTTGACCTTTACAACTATTATCTTGCGTTATTGCTTGATAAAGGATCCTTGAACCAACAATTGCCATTTCGATTGATTTTAGGGATTTTTTCGGAAAGAGTGTTTGAAGATGGTTTGGAGAGTGGTTGTGGAGTTTTGGCAGGAGTTTATTAATTTTTAAGTGTCATTTGCATGGTTTCGTGTACGTGTTGCATTCGAGCAGTAGATCATATGTTCCATTTGTTATTGATTAGCGTGATTTTAGTAATTATTATAACGGGATTTTATTAAATTAGATTAGGAGTGTGTTTAATAGGTTTGAGAATCAAAACACCTTAGCATTGGAGGTAGTTAGGGTAAACAAAAAACTATCGATGTGAGAACTCTTTTTGTTTATTGTTTTTTATAAATATTTCCTTTCTCATGTATCTTATTATTAATCTTTCGTGAATTCTTTAATGCACCATTCCATAGTTGTATAACGTTTATTGAAATACAAAGAAATATTATAAACTAGGACATGTTAACTAGATTTGACTTCTTTTTCTTCGATAACACATTACGTTTCTTTTTTGACGTTTATTAGTTTCATTCGGTAAAATGTAAATAGATTCTCGATTTCTATTGAGTAATACGAGTAGTTAGTTGCTCCTTTACAACTATTATCCTTGGGTAGATACTCAATAAAGGATTATGTGGATGAACAATTGTCATTACGATGGAATTCAATGGATACTTTAGACAAGAGGGTATGAACATGGTTATGGAGAGTTCTAGTTATGTTTTGGGCACGAGTGTATCGATTTGCAAGTGTCATTTGTATGGTTTCGTGTTCGGGTTGCATTATTTAAACAAGAGATCCAATGTTCATTTGTGATTGATTAGTGTGATTTTAGTGATCATTATAACCAGATTAGATTTGATTAATTAGATTAGGTGTGTGTTGAAAAGGTTGAGAATCAAAACTTCATATCATTATAGGTAGTTAGCGAAAACAAAAAACTATCAATGCGAGAACTCTTGTTGTTTAGTGTTTTTTACGAGTATTTCCTTACTCATGCATCTTATTATTCTTTCGTGAATACATTAATGAACCATTCCGTAGTTGCATATTGCTTGTTTAGTTGAAAGGAATATTATTAACTAGGACGTGTTAACTTGATTTGACCTCTTTTTCATCGATCACACACATTGTGACTCTTGTTTGACTTTTATTAGTTTCATACGGTAACTTTAATTTGATTCTCGATTTGTATTCATTGAATAAGGTAGTTAGTTGCTCCTGTACAACTATTTTCCTTGCGGTGTTGCTCAATAAAGGATCCCTTGAACCAACAATTGCCATTCGATTGATTTTAGTGGATTTTTTAGGCAAGAGTGTTTGAAGATGGTTGGAGAGTTATTGTGGAGTTTTGGGCAGGAGTTTATTGATTTCAAGTGTCATTTGCATGGTTTCGTGTACGTGTTGCATTCGAGCAGTAGATCATATGTTCCATTTGTTATTGATTAGCGTGTGATTTTAGTAATTATTATAACGGGATTTATTAAATTAGATTAGGAGTGTGTTTAATAGGTTTGAGAATCAAAACACTTAGCATTGGAGGTAGTTAAGGTAAACAAAAAACTATCGATGTGAGAACTCTTTTTGTTATTGTTTTTTATAAATATTTCCTTTCTCATGTATCTTATTATTAATCTTTCGTGAATTCTTTAATGCACCATTTCATAGTTGTATAACGTTTATTGAAATACAAAGAAATATTATAAACTAGGACATGTTAACTAGATTTGACTTCTTTTTCTTCGATAACACATTACGTTTCTTTTTTGACGTTTATTAGTTTCATTCGGTAAAATGTAAATAGATTCTCGATTTCTATTGAGTAATACGAGTAGTTAGTTGCTCCTTTACAACTATTATCCTTGGGTAGATACTCAATAAAGGATTATGTGGATGAACAATTGTCATTACGATTGAATTCAATGGATACTTTAGACAAGAGGGTATGAACATGGTTATGGAGAGTTCTAGTTATGTTTTGGGCACGAGTGTATCGATTTGCAAGTGTCATTTGTATGGTTCGTGTTCGGGTTGCATTCATTAAACAAGAGATCCAATGTTTCATTGTGATTGATTGATTAGTGTGATTTTAGTGATCATTTTAACCAGATTTGATTAAATTAGATTAGGTGTGTGTTGAAAAGGTTTGAGAATCAAAACTTCATATCATTATAGGTAGTTAGCGAAAACAAAAAACTATCTATGCGAGAACTCTTGTTGTTTAGTGTTTTTTACGAGTATTTCATTACTCATGCATCTTATATTTTCGTGAATACATTAATGCACCATCCGTAGTTGCATATTGCTTGTTGAATTGAAAGGAATATTATTAACTAGGACGTGTTAACTTGATTTGACCTCTTTTTCATCGATCACACATTGTGTCTCTTGTTTGACGTTTATTAGTTTATACGGTAACTTTAATTTGATTCTCGATTTGTATTCATTGAATACGAGTAGTTAGTTGCTCATTTACAACTATTTTCCTTGCGGTGTCGCTCAATAAAGGATTCCTTGAACCAATAATTGCCATTTCGATTGACATTAGTGGATTTTTTAGGCAAGAATGTTTGAAGATGTTTGGAGAGTTGTTGTTGAGTTTTGGGCAGGAGTTTATCGATTTTCAAGTGTCATTTTTATGGTTTCTATACGTGTTGCATTCGAGCAGTAGATCATATGTTCCATTTGTTATTGAAAAGTGTGATTTTAGTAATCATTATAACCGGATTTCATTAGATTAGATTAGGTGTGTGTTTAAAAGGTTTGAGAATCACAAACACCATAGCATTGGAGGTAGTTAGGGTAAATAAAAAACTATCAATGTGATAACTCTTGTTGTTTGTTTTTTTTTATAAGTATTTCTTTCTCATGTATCTATCATTAATCTTTCGTGAATCCTTTAATGCACCATTCCATAGTTGCATAACGTTTATTGAAATACAAAGAAATATTATAAACTAGGACGTGTTAACAAGAGATCCTGTTCCGTACACACAATATATTATAAACTAGGACGTTTATTGAAATACAAAGAAATATTATAAACCATTCCATAGTTGCATAACGTTTATCGATTTGCAAGTGTCATTTGTATGGTTTCCTGTTCCGGTTACATTCGTTTAAACAAGAGATCCAATGTTTTATTTGTGATTGATTAGTGTGATTTTAGTGATCAATATAACCGGATTTGATTAAATTAGTTAGGAGTGGGTTGAATAGGTTTGAGAATAAAAACTTCATAGCATTATAGGTAGCTAGGGAAAAAAACTATCTATGCGATAACTCTTGTTGTTTAGTGTTTTTTTACGAGTATTTCATTACTCATGCATCTTATTAATCTTTTGTTAATACACTAATGCACCGTTCCGTAGTTGCATATTGTTTGTGGAATTAGAAGGAATATTATTAACTAGTGTTAAAGCATGTATGGCCCTAGATCATGTTTTGTAATGTAATAGATCTTGTCTGTCTGATTATGATGTAATTTGTATTGATTAATGAACTGACATGGATTGTTTGTTATTTGTAATGTTTAATAGTCATTAATGAGTCGTGATTGAATTGATTCGTTTATGATTGTTTGAATGGTTACCCATATGTTATATTAATTAAAACATTCAAACTTAACTTAATGAAGTTCTCATGCGAATGGCCCATGCGAATGGACCACACGCATGAATAACTTCATACGATTGACTCAGTCGCACGACTGAACCAGGAGACTGGATCAGTCGTATGATTGACACATAAGATTGGCTCAGTCGCACGACTGAACACTCAGTCGTGCGGATGAATCAACCGCATGGTTCAATCGCACGACTGAACCATACTTATGGCCCAGTCGCACGATTGAACAATACTAACCTATAAATAGACCCAATTCGTGGAAAAACGTAAGCATTCATACCATTACGATTCCAGACGTACCCTAGCCGTCCAGAGACCTCCCAAATCGTTCTCCAAGTTCACAGAACACATTAGATCGATTCCTAATCGACTTCTAACGTTAGATTCAATTCTTGATTGATTCTTCGTGTGTTCTCGCTGATTGGATCGCCAATCAAATAGGATTCCGCACTATTTGAGTTGGTTTAACACGCTAATCACTAGGTATTTCGTTCAAATACCAGGTCCTAACAAGTGGTATCAGAGCTTTGGCTCTTGATTACTTGTTGATTCAATCAAGATTGCATAAAAGTTTGTGTTTTTGCACTAAAAACGCAATCTTTGGTGTCAAAAGTGATCTTGGACGTTCCCTGCTCATCGAAGTTTGGTTTCTACGGACTTAGGCGATTAGGACTTGTGAAATTTCGAATTTTTACGGCTGAAACCCGTCAAACCTAGAAAATTTCGCAAAACAGCAGCTTCAGTCGCACGAGTGACCCATTCGCACGACTGGACTCCATTCGCATTGCTCATTCGCACGATTGGACCTAGTCGCATCTTCATTCGGCCGACTGAACCGTTCGTTCGCATAGCTCATACGCACCAGATTCATTCGCACGACTGAACTAATCGCGCAGTTCAGCCACACGATTGAACTAATCGCAGAGTTCATACGCACGAATAGACAATCCGCATCCTTCAGTCGCATCAGTGAAAGTTTGTTTATTAGACTTTAAGTTATTCGCCATGGAAGATCAGATGTCAGCCTTTAATGCTGGGAAGGACTCGAGGATACAGAACCTGCTACTCCTTGAAAGTGAGGTGGGTAATCACAATAAACCACCAAAGCTCTTGACTTTAGATGAGTTTCCCCACTGGAAACAACGTTTTGAGATCTACCTCAATGGAGTAGATCCTAATCTGTGGGAAGCCATTGAGATGGGTATAGTACGCCGGTGGGAGCTGATGGAGTTAAGCTAACGTTAGTGGGATGACAGACGCACAGAAAGTCAAGTACAATGCAGAAGAAAAGGTTTATGCATTGATACTCAGTCTATCCCCAAAGACATATTCCACCAGTATTCAGAGAATAAGCAGTCCAAGAAACTGTGGGATGAGCTAGAGAAGAGGTATGATGGGAATGCTTCATTGAAAGCAATCAAGGCAAAGGAGTTAAAGAGGGAATTCGATAACTTCTCATCGATTGGTAACGAGAGTTTAGACGACGTCATAGATAGATTCTACCACTTAGAGCGAACTGCATACACATGGAGTGGAAACAACCATGGAAGAGAAAGTGAGTAATTTCGCAGACGGATTGCCTGATAAGTGGGCTTCATTCGTGTCTAACCTGAGATAGAATGGAATGCTTGTAAAGCTGGATATTAATGACTTCATTCTTAGTTGCGAGAAGAAGCACTAAGGATGAAGTACAGAGCGCAGAAGTCTTCGTACACACAAAATCCAGCTTTATACAACGCCACGCCTCAAGCTAAGACATCTGGAGCGCCTCTCCAGACTGCTTTGTGTCTAGCTCGTCAGGTCCTTCACATGCTTCTCCTTCTAAATCAGACACGTCAGGGTCGTCTAGTACGCACAATATAGGATCAGAAGCAAGAGCTACCAAACTGAAGACCGAGAACCTCAGTAATGTGACTGTGGAAGTAGCTCGAGAGCATATGGATCTTCTAGCTGCAGTGGTTCATTCATATGATGGACTTGTTGCCGGGAAGATTGGAAACTGCCATCTGGCAGATGAGGACTACGAGCAGGTGGACGAAATGGAGCTTGAGAGGATGGATATAATGTGGGCTTTAGCTAGTGCTGTTCGGAGGGGCGAAGAAGTTGTTAAAAAGACCGGACAGAACTTGGTAGCTACTAAGGATACCACATTTGGCTTTGACAAGAGCAAAGTGACCTGCTTCAACTGTGGAGAGAAGGGGCACTTCAAAAGAGAATGTGTCAAGCCAAAGAAGACGGGTAATGGGAACCCGTTCTCGTCCTTTACTCGCCAAGACAAGCAAGCTTCCAGTTCTACTTCATCAAACAAGGATCCAAAAGCCTTGACTGCTCATGATGATGAAGGACAGGATTGGAGCTTTAGGTTTGTCTCACCAGGGGAATCAAACATTGCAAGTGTAGAAGATATTGATGATGATTCTGCGAGTGAAGGTGATCTAGCAGTTGAGATAGCGATGTCACATAGTGAAGAAGCAACTGCAGCCGAGGTCAGTTACAAGCCAAAGGAGGAGACTTCCACGTCAGAGACAGAAAAGACAGAATCACCAGAACCAGAGACATCTGATGCTGCGTTGATGGCCACTCTTCTGAACCAACGCAGGTAAGTACTACTGACCAAATGTTTAATAATCATGCTTGTCTGATTGTGATACTTTTAGGAATAGCATAGATGAAAAATTTGCTAGGTTATTAGATCATAATGATAACTTAGTAAAAGATTTACAACTGTGCACTGAGGCCAATAGAGTATTAAAACAAAATGAGCATAGTTATAAAGAAAAGATAGACCTATTGACTAAACAGCTTAGGGACAAAAGTAGTTGACTTTAACCAAGCAAATGACATTAGGTACTATCTAAACTCCCTAGAAGACACTAAGAAGCAAAAGGCAGTTCTAGAAGTAGAAGTAAATTCATTAAAACAGAAACTGCATAGTTGGACGAGTTCTTCACACATAGTTCAACACTTAGTGAGAGAAAGAAATAACGGGGAGGGATTAGGTTATAAAGTGGTTTCACCACCACCTGAGACTTTGATGAACACTAAGACTAGACCAGTAAATAATAACCCCATCAAGGATCACGTGGTGTCTACTCCTCTTGTTAGTGATCCAGATACCTCATGTTCATCTACTGAATCTGGACACAAACAAAAGGAGGCCACTTCAAAGGCAAAGGGTAAATTGCCTTGTGTTAATCTGGAAAATGAATTTGAAAAAGTTAACTTAAAGTCAGGGTCAAACAGAGTCAAATCAGAACCTAAAAGGACTTCAAATGTTAATTTTTCACATGCTTCAAGTCAAAAACCAGTTAACCCAAAAGAGAAAGATGTTAAACAGGTTAAAACAGTTAATTTTGTTAAACCAGAGGAAACATCAAACGCACAGAGTCAAAACCTAAAGTGATTGATGTTACTAGAGTGTCACGCACTTCTCCACAAAGAAAGTCTACTCATAAAGTTGATAGCCGGTCATGCTACAACTGTGGAGAATGTGGACACATTGCTTCCTATTGTCCTTTCTATCAGACACCTAGGAAGAAGATTGATCTTCAGGACTCTAAGCCTAGGTCTTCTAAGAGGAGTTCTCTGACTCCACCTAGAAGACTAGTGAACCTAAAGTCCAACCTGTAAGTCAGACGACTGCTTATTATAAACAGGCATTGCACAAATCTGGCTTATGGAAAGAAAAGTCATCCTGCGTGTCTGATACTGATGACAAGAAGGAACCTGAGATACCCTCACCCTCTAAGGGTCAATGGGTGGAGTTTATGATGTGTGATGCCTCTGGGAAACCCAAGCCAGTAAAGGCTTGGGTTCCTAACCTAAACTAATTCATTTACTTTGTATGTGCAGGGTGTTCGATACAGTGCTGAGACTAACACGTGGATAGTAGACAGCGGAGCATCCATGCACATGACAGGAAATAGAGCCCTTTTATCAAACGTCAAGCAAATAAAAGGAGGGCATGTTTCCTTTGCGGGAAACAAGGGAGGCTATATCACAGCTCAGGGAGAAGTGGGAAATCAGAAAGTTAAGTTTGATAAGGTGAACTACGTTCAACAACTTCAGAATAACTTACTTTCTGTTTCCCAAATCTGTGATAAAGGATTTAAGGTCATCTTCGACAACAAGAAGTGTTACGTGCTGAAGAAAGACTACGTGATCCCAGAGGACCAAGTTCTGATGACTGCTTCAAGAGATAAAGACCTTTATGTCTTGGATCTATCAACAGCTGCTACAACGGATCATGAGGTTCAGTGCTTTCTATCTAAAGCTACTGAGAAGGATTCCATCTCCTGGCATAGGAGAATGGGACACATTAGTCAAAGGAAGATGAATCATTTGATTCAGAAGGATTTGGTGAGAGGAGTTAATGTCAAGAACTTCCAACTTCCTGACTTTTGTGTAGCTTGCAAGAAAGGCAAACAGACAAAGAAGTCTCATAAGGAAAAGAAAGTTCATTCAATAGAACTTCCTCTTGAACTTCTTCACATGGATCTGTTTGGTCCAGTCAGTACAAAGAGCATCGCAGGCAACTTGTATTGTTTTGTGGTCACTGATGACTACTCAAGGTTCACTTGGGTAATGTTTCTGAAATCCAAATCAGATACATTTGAGTCATTCAAGGACTTAGTAACCACACTGGAGTCTCTCTACAAGCTAAAGGTTAGACAAGTACGCTCAGACAATGGGACAGAATTCAAGAACCAATGGATGGAGGCATACTGCAAGGAAAAGGGAATTGTGCATCAATTCACTTCGGCCTACACGCCTCAGATGAATGGTGTTGCTGAGAGGAAAAACAGAAGCTTGATAGAGACAGCACGGACTATGCTGGCGGACTCAAAACTGCCTATCCAATTCTGGAATGAGGCAGTGGCGAATGCATGTTATACACTGAATCGAGTCCTAAGAGTCAAGCGCCACGGAAAGACATGTTACGAGCTACTACAAAGACGCAAACCAAATTTGGAGTATCTTAAACCTTTTGGCGCGCCGTGCACACTTCTAAAGAAGACACAAGAAGGAAAATTCAGCGAGAAGGCGGATGAAGGAATTTTTCTAGGATACAACATACCGAACAAGCGAGTTTACAACAACTCAACGGGTCTTGTAGAAGTGTGGTGTAATGTCGACGTTCAGAGATATACCACACCACCTACAGGCAAAGGACCTACATACTTTTTCGATTATGATGGATTCTTCAAGTCCTTCAACATCCCTCTCTCTCCCTCGGATGATGAGTTAGCTAGTAGGATGATGTATGATATCCTGAATACACCATCTAGCACACAGGGAGAATCATCTACTCAGTCAGGGGGAGTAGTCGATGACAGTGACTCCTCCTCTGAAGATGAAGCTGAAGCAGATGACCAGAACAGTCAGGAGGAACAGGTTCCAGTTCCTGAAAGTCCACAAGCATCTACAAGTGATGCACCTTCGACTTCGAAACCTCAAACTCCAACTACCTCAGATGCAGAACAATGTTCATAATCTAGGTTCTGAGGTGACTGTTCCTACTACTCCAGGATCACAACTAAACGTCTATCATCCCCTTGACAATGTTATTGGGGATGTCAGATCAGGAGTACAAACCCGAAATCAACTATACTCAGATGATTACGCCTCGGTTATGGAGAATGGTTACATTCATGATGGTGCTTATCGATGTTTTGTCTCGCAGGTAGAGCCAAAATATGTCAGTGAGGCACTAAATGATGAGGCGTGGGTGAGTGCCATGCAAGAAGAACTTCTGCAGTTCAAGAAGTTAGGAGTATGGACTCTGGTAGATAGACCTAAAGGTGCTAAGGTCATTGGCACCAAATGGGTCTTGAAATGCAAGAAGGATGACCAAGGGGTCATTATCAGGAACAAAGCTCGATTGGTGGTTCAGGGCTTTCGCCAAGTCGAGGGAATTGACTACAATGAGGTGTTTGCACCCGTGGCAAGGATGGAAGCCATTCGTATCTTCCTTGCCTATGCATCGTACATGAAGATTAAAGTCTACCAATTAGATGTGAAGAGTGCATTCCTTCATGGGGAAATCAGGGAAACAGTCTATGTAAGTCAACCCAAGGGATTTGAAGATCCTTATCATCAGGATAGAGTTTACAAGCTCGACAAGGCTTTATACGGGCTTCATCAAGCTCCTCGAGCTTGGTATGAGAAACTCTCGACTCATCTTGTGAAACACGGCTTTCGCAGGGGAGTCATTGACTGCACACTGTTTATTAAAGAAAAGGATGGCGACCTACTGCTTGTACAGGTCTATGTTGATGACATAATCTTCGCTTCAAAGAACGAAGAATTATGCAAAGAGTTTGAAGCAGTGATGAAGAAAGAGTTTGAGATGAGTGCTATGGGGGAGATGAAGTTCTTTCTCGGGTTACAGGTGGATCAGACACCTAAGGGGATCTTTCTACATCAGACCAAGTATGTAGGAGCCATTCTCAGTCGCTTTGACATGGAGAATGCTTCTGCTGCTGGGACTCCACTTGCTACGAATCACGATATAGCACCTGATGGAGAATGGAGATCTTGTAGATGCCACGATGTACCGAGGAATGATTGGATCCCTATGTATCTCACTGCCTCAAGACCTGATATTATGTATGCTACATGTTTATGTTCTAGATATCAGGCTAAACCTAAGGTCAACCATCTGATCGGGGTAAAGAGGATTTTTCGTTATCTGAAGGGTACACCCACGCTTGGATTGTGGTACCCTCATGATGATGACTTTGAGCTTACCGCGTATAGTGACTCGGATTACGGGGGCTGCAAGATGAACTACAAGTCTACATCAGCAGGGTGTCAATCTTTGGGAGAAGATTAGTTACCTGGCAGTGTAAGAAGCAGACAGCGGTTGCATTGTCAACCTGTGAAGCCGAATATGTTGCTGCTGCAAGTTGCTGTTCACAAATCATCTGGATTCAACAGCAAATACGGGATTACGGTTTAAAATTCTCGTCTACTCATATTTTTGTTGATAACTCTGCTGCAATTGCAGTAACTAAAAATTCGATTCAACATCCTAAGACCAAACACATCGGTATTAAATACCATTTCATAAGAGATTGTTTTGAAAAGAACTTAATTGATGTGGTTAAAATTAATACTGATTTTCAACGCGCTGACCTCTATACTAAAGCCTTTGATAAACCACGTTTTCAATATTTGCTAGAGGTCAACGGCGTTAAAAAGAAAAGTGAGGTAATTCCTGATGATGATAATGTGTAGTCCGATGTAGTTTAGTTAAAGTCTTTTTATTTTATTTTATTTGTTTATTTTCATCTGTTAAATTTAAACTCATGTTATTTTGCTGTTTATTAAAATCCTAAAATAATTAAACCAGTAATGATTTTAGTATTTTAGGGGGAGAATATGTCAGCAAGTTAACATTAAAAAAAAAAAAAAACAAGGGAGAAGGAGTAAATAGCTGATATAAGGTAGATCGTGTCTGTGATACCGATTCAATACCTTTGGAAAATGATAGTACACAGGAACAAATCAAGAGGGATTTTAAAAAATTTAAGTTTTGAAAAGATGCAAAAATTCAAAGTATAAGTCTGTGTAGTCTAAGCAATATAAAAGGGAAGATGATAGAAAACTGGTAACTCCTAAGGTAACACAAAGAAAGTAGACTTAGAGGTTGCTAGACCACAAATGATATGTCGGTAGATTCAACACAATAGATAATTAGACCTGATTGGTGATCTCAAGATCAAACTAAGTTGTTCAACTGACTGTGGGCTTCCATCTTATCACTGGTTAACACAATCAACAATATTCCAATAAGGGGTAATGAGCATGTAAATGCCACAAATGTGTGCGGATGACCATAATTAGAGCAAAGCAAGAAAAAAAATGAAAGACAAATGCTATAAAGCTAATGACTTATGTTGTTGGTGCATTTTGTGTAAAATAAAATAAGCTGCTCTAACAAGGAGATAGGTTGTGTGCCTCTCTGCTGTGCGATGGCACTGACCTGAGGATAAGCATAACCTAGATATTCTAGAATTCAGTGTTGTTTGAGGCTCTCTGCTGTGCGATGGCACTGACCTGAGGACTGGCTTCTCTTTGAAAACTCTAAGAATAGTCTCTTCTTGTAATAATACCCGTAGACCGCTCAAAAGCTCCTGAGGAATGTTGATTACCATATAAGTGTGGGATCCACAAATGTTAGTTGAAATAATTAAACCTAAATCAGTCACCAGTCTGTGTCAAAAGTCTGTGTATGGATTTAAGTGGACAAACATATTGACAATTATTGTGGCTGCATTTCTCAAAAGTTCAATTCAATGTGACAATCTAAGAGTTCCAGTATGATTTCCTTAAGTTGCTAACGACTCTGGATGAACACCGAGAATTGAGCATCAAAAGATTTTGATAACAAGTCCCAAATGATTTGACTTGCCTGTATGATTCCAAAATTGAATTGGTCCAGGTGTGGTCAATCCAAGTTGAAGTTGTCTATTCCGGAACCAAATCCCGTAGATGTCAATCTTAGGATTTATCTCTCACAAAAAGCCAAAAACAAGTTTGTTTGAGTAATTAGTTTAAATTTTCTAAGTTAGTTAGTTGTTTTTAAATTTTATTTTATTAGTTTGTCGGACTACATCAGGAAAATCAGTAAGGAATCAACTCACTAAAAAGGGTCATGTCTGAGATGACCACATGTGCTTTAAAAATTTAAAACAGTCACGTCTGAGGTGACAAAGTGTTTAAAAGGGTCACGTCTGAGGTGACTAAATTGGTTAAAAGGATCACGTTTGAGGTGATCAAAATGTTTTCAAGATAAAATGATCATGTCTGAGATGATCAAAAGCTCATAACGTTAATTTCAAGAGTTAAAAGGGTTTTAAATGTAAAGTGGTAAAAATTGCAGAAAATTAACTAAGTGTGACCCATTCACACGATTGGACCATGCTAATGGACCAACCATGCGAATGGCTTTCACTCGCACGAATGGACATAAGAATGAGCCATCCACACGAATGGCTTATCAGAATGGCCTATTCGACCGATTGGAAGGGGGCGAATGAGTCAGTCGACCGACTGAGACTCATTCGGTCAACTGAACATGCAAATGAAAGGCATGACTGAGACAGTCGACCGACTGAACCTCAGTCGGTCAACAGCATGCGACTGACTGGGCCAATCGCACGATTAAGCCTGAGTCGCCCGAATGAACTGGGCGACTGAGGCCAGTCGGCCGACTGAACCTCAGCTTCAGTATTTAAAGGGCACAGTCGATCGCATTTCATTCACCACACCCCAATCGCTCTCAAATCGCATACCCTACCGTTACGCTTCCAAATTTTCATCAGACCTTGTTTTCGTCTTGATCTTCATTCACTGACACGTGCTATTGATTATCCAGGTAGTTTGAAGACTCATCTTTCAAAAACATGAAAGATTCAAACCCTAATTCTGACTACTCGACTATGAAACAAGAACCGAGACTAGAAAGACCAAATAACCTACCAAAACTAAGCAAAACGTTAAAATTAAGTCTAATAGGTTATTAGTAACAAGAATGCGAGTCTACTGAACCGGTTATCTGTGTTAAAACACTTGTTTTGTTGAAGATTTGAACGATTGCGGACTGAACTACAGGACAGGCGACTGGTCGCCCGGATGAACTCCAATCGCACGATTGAAACTTGCGATTGGACAAATCGCCCGAATGAACCACGCGATTGAGCTCAGTCGGCCGACTGAACCATTCGCAGACTCAGTCAGCAGACTGGACCCAATCGCATGTCACACTGACAAGAATGAGCTCAGTCGCATGAAAGAACAGACGACTGACTTCAGTCGCATGATTCATTCGCACGAATGAATTAGAATGATTTTCAACATTACACTTAGAACAGAATTTTTCATGTCGTATGTACTAATGGTTCTATGACATGTATGTTTCAGGAAAATGGCAGAGAGATGGTCCATAAATCCAAAGTGAAGATCATGTTAGGTTGGACTCACTTTAGTATAGATGTTTACTTTACATTGTAATAGGACTTGTGTTAGTTTCATTTTGTATTTTGATAGTTATTAGCAGTTTTGGCAGTCCAGCGAAACTGTGAGCGAATCTATAGTTTCGCTCACAGTTTGCTGTTTTGGTTCACCCGGCGAACTTGTGTTCTGCCGGGCGAAACTATAGTTTCGGCATGACAGTTTCGCTTGTAGCGAAACTGTCAGCGAAACTATGACTGCTATATATACTATTGTCATTTCATTTTGCATGATAAGTTTGCAAAACCCTAATCGTGGAATTCTGTTGCAAACTATCATTTTCAAGCAGTTACTTCATTGAAATACAATTGTGCTTATTGTTATTGAGTGAGTTTGTTCATTTGAATATCAATTATGTCTTGATTCATCATATTCATCTCTCAATTGTTTGTTATTTGGTTTGTGTATGTGATATTGATCAAATTATCCTATCAATTGTACTGTTCATCGATCACATGGACCAACAATATGGTATCAGAGCCTTAGTGCTCTTGATTTGTTGAGTTTTGGTGGTTTTGGTCAATATCTAGTTTCAATCAATTCTCATTGGATTATCAGCTGTTTTTGGGATGGAAATTGATTGAATTATGCTTGTTCTTCATTGAGGAAGATTCTACAATCATCAGATCTCAAATTCATTGAGTTTTGGATGATTTCAGATTGATTTTAAGGTGAAAAAGGGTTTTCAGATCGACGAGCGAAACTACTGTTCTTACAGCGAAACTGTCATCTTCATTCAGCGAAATTATGAGTTATTTTGGATCTGAAGTTGTTTCTAGAGTTTCAGCGAAAGTATTTCTTTGAACGAAAGTTCAGTAGTGTTTTTGATCAATTATCAAGCGAAAGTGCTGCCGAATCTATTTCTGAACGAAAGTTCAAGCTTGTTTCCTGCGAAATTAGCAGCGAAACTAAGCAATTGTTGTCTCTGATTCAAGCGAAAGTGCTGCTGAAATTGCAAGAGAAAGTGTTGTGTTTGCGAAAGTGTCTGCGATAGTATTGTTTCAGCGAAACTGTTAAGCAAGTCTGCTTTCTCAGCGAATTTGTTAGCGAATTTGTCAGCGAATTTACTAGCGAAATTATCAATCTTTCTGCGAAACTATCATGTCGAAATTAACTACTCTCACACTTGCGGATCTTGAAAGTGTTGCTCCTAATAGACCTCCAAGACTCATTAATGGAGATAATTTTGAAGATTGGAAGAGATGTCTCAAGGCTTTCTTTTTCTACACAGATCATAATCAATGGGAATCGATTATTTCAGGTCCTCATATACCTACGGTTACAGTTGGTGATGTCGTTTCTCAGAATAAAGATCCATCTTCTTATACTGAAAGAGATCTGAAACTGATTGATCGTGATCAAAAAGCATTTGGTGCTCTAACTCTCTGCTTGGCTCCTGACATCTACAATCGTTTTGCAGAGCATAAAAATGCTAAATCTCTTTATGATGCTCTCTGTGAATTCTTTGATGGGAATGCAGATCTGGTGAAAGACAAGAGTATTCAAGCTGAAAAGGAGTTTAATTCGTTTGTAGGATATAAGAATGAAAGTTTGACAGATCTTACAAATCGTTTCTTAACTGTTTCAAGCACTCTGAAGAAGTATGATGAAAGACTCTCCAACAGTGAACAAGTTAACAGGCTTCTCGATTCTCTTCCACCACAGTGGAGTCTTCAAGTGAGGATGCTCAAACAAGAAAGAGGTTTTACAGATTATAAGCTGATGGATATCATTAATAAGTTGAAATCTTTTGAGTTGGATATGAAAAGAAGAGAATTTAACCAGACTATGATGCCCACACCTGGTTTCTCTCAAAATGCTGCTTTGTTGTTCCGCTGCAAACTCTCACATTCAAAATCCAATTCAAGGAGGGAGCAATACAAGTAATTTCTCGAGTGGTAGTAATCATGTTGGAAAAGAATTGGGAAATTCTAAGGTGAATGCTGAAACTACAATTCCATCTGAAACAATGGCTCTTTTTGGAATGTTTGTTCAGAGCTATGAAGCTCTTGTTGCTGGTGAATTGAAAGGTAAAGGAATGACTATGGAGGATATGTATCAAGTTGATCCTGATGATTTGGAAGAAACTGACATTCAATGGCAAATGGCAATGTTAACTTTAAGAGCCCGGAGGTTCATGGAAAGAACAGGAAGAAAGAACTTCGGTGGTCAATCATCAACCTCAAAACTAGGATTTGACAAGTCAAAATTGAGATGCTTCAATTGTAAACAATTGGGACATTTTAAACGTGAATGTCCATTACCAATTGTCACAGATCCTAGTAACACTGGAGTGCCAAGATTGACAGCAGAGAAAGTAAAGGAAGAGGGAAATTCAAAAAAGGAGTCAGCCTTGATTTCTAATTTTGACTGGAGTGCAGAGGTGGAAGAAACAAGATCTGAAATAAATCATGCGTTAGTTGCTGAGATTGTGAAAAGTGATGAGATGGAAGTTGAGAAAGATGAGTTTGTGTTGTTTAAGGAATTCAAGGAGAGAATGAATCTTCAGTAAAGGAGAAAGAAGAGAAGGATGATGGAGAGAAGAAAGAGAAAACTACAGATTCAAAAGCTGTGAAAGGAAAAGAGAAGGATGATGCGGCCGCTACTGTTGAGGAAAGAAATCAAGTACTCCAGTATGCATGTGCGATAAAGCTTTAGCTGCCGAAAAGATGGTAATGGGACTTCCTTATGAGGTAATACAGGATATGTGCTCATCTGCTTGCAAAATTAGACTTTTTGGGGTTTATAAGGCTAATCGTTTGTTAATTGATAATGAAAAGGATTTAAAACGAATTAATGATGAACTTAAAATGAATGAATCAAAATATTTTGTGAAATTAAATGAGGCTTTAAAAGAAACTGATCATTTAAAAAGAATTGTTTTGGAAAGGAATGTAGAGATTAATACTTTGACTGAACGGGTTGCTCTGGCTGAATTTGAAGCAAGCAAACTTCAGTCAAAGTTAGATAAATGGACTATTTCTGGAATGAAACATGATGATCTTTGTAAATCTCAACGGGGAGCAAGAATTAAAACGGGTTTGGGTTATGAAAATGTACAGGTTTATCCTCCTCCTAGTACATATTGTTATTCTCCTATGCCTGTTCCTCATCCTTCTAATGATTTAATCAAATCAGATACTGACAGTATGTCTGCAGGTTTAGTTGGGAATAACTCTAAGTACATTCGTGAAGACTACGACTATGGACCAACTAGTGGGCTTGGATGCACTAGTTCTAGTACACCTGAAAAACAGCAGTCTGTTTTAGATAATAAGTCTAGTTTAAATTCAGTGTTTGTTTCTAGTTCAAATGTAACAGACTTGAATGTCTCATGTTCTCTTGATTGTTCTATTTCATCTTGTAATTCAAATCTTGATAGTGATGATTTTTGTTCTGGTAATGAATGCAATGAATCTGATGTTTCTCCTAAAACAACTGAGCAACTTAAAATAATTCTTTCGAAAAGTTCTTTTCTCAACCTATTCCATCTTTCATACCATTAAATATGACATCTTCAGAAAAATGCAGTTCGCCTTCATCTGAAACTGGTACCAATGGTACGAGTTTTACTGATTTGTCAGAAGAATCAAGTTCTGATTTTGTAAAGAATAACTCTGAGTCAAATAAACAAAAACATCATGAGATGTATGAGACATTCAGTGATGTTGATTCTAGTTTGTCTGAATGTGATGAGGAGATTATTATTGATCCTATTTTTACCTCATCACATCATCGACCTAGATTCAAACATCATTGTTTCAGGTGTGGTGAAGAGGATCATCTTATCAAAAATTGCCCTTTGATTGAAAGATCCTCTAATAGAAATTGTTTTGGGAATAAATTGACAAAATTGGTTAATAATTTCTTTCATAAAAAATCAGCTTCTTTAAAAACAAAAGTTGTTCAATCTTGGGTCCCTATTACTCCTGGCTAAATGATTTGTTCATTCATTTCAGGGATCTTCTTCAAAGATTGTAAACAGTCTGTGGCATGTTGATAGCGGCTGTTCCAAACACATGACGGGATTAAAGGATTTGTTGACTAATTATCGGATTATCGATGGAGGATATGTGGCATTTGCTGGAGACAAGAAGGGTGGAAAAATGATTGGACAAGGAGAAGTTACCAATGGCTCTCTTACTCTGGAAAAAGTCAACCATGTTCCTGAATTGGCATTTAATCTTTGAGCGTCTCTCAAATTTGTGATAAAGATATTCCTGTTCTATTTAAATCTGACGAATGTTTATTTTTGAAATCAGAGATAGCTATTCCAGAAGATTTAATTCTCATGCGTGCTCCAAGGAAACACGATACATATCTTCTTGATATGAATTCTAATGAGTCAAAAGCTACTGCAACTTGTCTTCTCTCAAAAGCATCAACCTCTGAGTCACTCTTGTGGCATCGTCGATTAGGCCATGTCAATTTTAAGATAATTAATAAATTAGTAAAGAACAATCTTGTTAGAGGACTTCTTTAAAAGATTTCTCTGTTACTGAAAAATGCATGGCATGTGCCAAAGGGAAACAACATAAGAAACCTCATAAGCCTAAACTTTTAAATAGCATATCAAGTCCTCTAGAGTTGTTACATACTGATTTATTTGGGCCAATTAGTGTTAAATCAATTGCTAAAAAGTCTTTTGTCTTGTTGTTACAGATGATTTTTCACGTTATTCATGGGTGAGGTTTCTTGCTCACAAAAGTGAAGTTGCAGAGGAATTGCAGAAATTAATCATTTCTATTGAATCAGTCAGTAAGAAAAGAGTTATGGGATTAAGAAGTGACAATGGCACTGAATTTAAAAATCAGATTCTTGACTCATTTTGTGCTCAAAAAGGGATCGTGAGACAATTTAGTGCTGCAAGAACACCCCAGCAGAACGGCATTGCAGAAAGAAAGAATCGTACTCTTGTGGAAGCTGCTCGTACAATGTTGATAGAATCCTCATTACCTGTTATTTTCTGGGCTGAAGCTGTTAATTGTGCATCTTATGTTCTAAACAGAGTGCTAATTGTGAAAGATAAAGTGAAGACTCCTTATGAACTTTTTCATAAGAGGAAGCCACTAATTGATTTCTTTCGCCCATTTGGATGTTCTTGTACGCTTCTGAATACTCAAGCTCAAAAGACAAAATTTGGGGCTGTTTCTGACGAGTGTTACTTTGTTGGATATTCTTCTTCACAAAAGGCATACCGAGTTTACAACAAGAGAACACGTATTGTTCAAGAGTCATTTTATGTTGACTGGCAAGAATCAAATCCTTCTGAAGTTAAATCTGAACCTGCATGGTTCTTTGATTCCGATACTGTGTTCAATTCATTTAATTTGCCAGTTTTCGATGATGATACGTCAATTCCATGTACTCAAACGAATATTATTCCATCATCTTCATCGTCTGTTCCATCCATTCCACAAGTAAATGATGCTGTTTCAATTGATGTTAGCTCATCGTCTCCGATGCCTGATCAAGCTCCATTATCTGATTCTTTATCTCCTACATCTCCTAACTTACCTGATTCAACACCTGTCATTGATACACCTTCATCTACTCTTTCTCCGGTGGCTGATACTTCTTCAACTATCTTTCCTTCTTCAGGTGATTATAAAACTTTGAAAGATCATCCGCTTGATAATGTAATTGGATCTGTTTCTGATGGTGTTCGCACACGAAGTCAATCCGGTCTGATTAATGTTTGTCTTTTCTCATGCTTCATTTCTCAAATTGTTCCTAAAAATGTTCATGCTGCTCTACAAGATCCGTGTTGGGTAGAGTCTATGCAGTTGGAACTTCAACAGTTCCGGAAGCTTAAGGTTTGGACTTTAGTTGATTTACCTCCCAACAAGTATCCAATTGGTACAAAATGGGTATTTAAGAACAAACCAGATGATCGGGGTGTGGTGGTGCGAAACAAATCTAGACTTGTAGTGCAAGGCTTTGCTCAAGAAGAAGGAATTGATTATACAGAAGTCTTTGCTCCAGTTGCTCGTCTTGAAGCAATCCGTATATTTCTTGCTCATGCTGCTCATAAACAGTTCAAAGTGTACCAGATGGATGTGAAATGTGCTTTTCTCTATGGCGACATTGATGAAGAGATATATGTGTGTCAACCACCAGGCTTTGAAGATCCTGATTTTCCTGATAAAGTGTATAAGCTTGATAAATCTTTGTATGGCCTTCATCAAGCACCCAGAATCTGGTATGAGACTCTTACACAATATCTTTTAAGCAATGGTTATTCTCGTGGTACCATTGATATGACCTTATTTAAAAAGGAGGTGAATGGTGAAATGATCTTTGTTCAAGTGTATGTCGATGATATTATTTTTGGATCCACAAACTCTCAATTGTGTAGAGAGTTTGAAGAAGTGATGAGCCAAAGGTTTGAAATGAGCATGATGGGTGAAATGTGCTTCTTTCTTGGCTTGCAAGTTGAACAACAGAAAGAAGGAATTCTTATTCACCAAGAGAAGTACATTAAAGATATTCTGAAGAAATTTAAGATGGATGATGCGTCTACTGAAATGACTCCTTTTACTGCTCAGACGTGTCTCACTCCAGATGAAAATGGAAAACCAGTTGATCCTCATCTTTTTCGATCTATGATTGGCTCTCTCATGTATCTTACTGCAAGTCGTCCTGATATCACTTTTGCTGTTGGTTACTGTGCTAGATATCAGTCGGCTCCAAAGGAATCTCATGAGAAAGCTGTCAAACGAATATTTCGTTATCTCAAAGGATCATCTCGTCTCGGACTGTGGTATCCATATGGTGGAAATTTTGATTTACATGCTTATTCTGATAGTGATTCCAATGGTTGCAGGTTAAACAGAAAATCTGTGTCTGGAGGATGTCAATATTTGGGAAATTGTCTGGTATCTTGGCAGAGCAAGAAACAAACAACTGTTTCTCTTTCTACAGGGGAAGCTGAATATATTGCTGCATCTAGCTGCTGCTCTCAAGTTCTCTGGATCCAACACCAAATGATTGATTATGGAATTAATTTCCTCATACACCTTTATTCTGTGATAATGAGGCTGCCATTGGAATCGCTAAAAATCCCATTCATCATTCTCGCACAAAGCATATTGAAACCCGAATTCATGCGATTCGTGATGCTCAGGAGAAGGGTTTCATTAATATTATTCCCATCGATACAAAAAATCAAAAAGCTGATCTTTTCACAAAAACGTTTGATAAACCTCGTTTTTATGAATTGATTTCTATGCTTGGGTTAATATCTTTTTAAATTTTCATTTTCTATTTCTTTGGTAATATTGTTAAAAAAAAATAAAAACAAAAACCAATAAAAAAAATCAAGTTACAATTTTATTTATAATTATAGACAAATGAAAATAAAAATTTGGGGGAGTAATATCAGTATTTGAGATCGGACTTAACATGATGAGAAATGATTGTATATTCTCTAAATATTTCTTATTTACATGACCAGTAATTCTATGAGAAATGATAGTAACTGTTACTAGATTCTGTTTCACACATTAAAATAAAAAGAAATGGATCAGATTCTTTGACGATATGCTTGATAGACTCAGCCTGATGAATGAAGTAGACAGCAGCTTTATGATTAAATTAAACTTTATGCTTAAGAATGCCTGGATTTACTCATTCATTTTGGATTGCACAAAAACTGAGTCCTGACAAAAATTGGATTGAGAATGAATCTTTCGTTCATTTTGCTTTGTTATGTCATCATTCTCTGCTGGTTTATTTTGTGTCAAGATGTCTTGTGTCTGTGCTTATCTCCTTTGCTGTACGGAAGTACTGACCTGGAGTGATGATCTCCTCTGCTGTACGATAGTACTGACCTGGAGCTCTCATCAGCACATGTTCAAATGGTTATCTCCTCTGTTATACGTGAGTATAGATCTGGAGCTCTTACCATTTTGATATAATTATGTCAAATCATCTTATCGATGAATTTCTCTCAGAATGAAATATTCTGTGTATAATCATTTGCACACTTATCCACAAATCTTGTTCCATGAAGATTGATTCATATTCAATAAATCCTGAGGTTGGGTGAGGGTTTTTACCAAATGATTGTGGGGTCTTAGCATTCTAAAGCATCTAATCGAACCTTAAATGAATCATAAGCTGTTGTTTGAAAAAGAATAAGGCATGAGTTTAAGTGGACAATTATATCAGCAATCGTTATTGATTTGTTCTAATTTCAGTTGTTTCTGTGCAGATTGTGATCAGATCTTGTATTCAGTATGATCTCATGACTGGTAGATGATTTTTAATCATCATTATGTTCTAAAATATTTAGAGAATGTGATCTCTGATTATTTTAGATCTCATTATGTGATGTGCTTCCTTTGAGTATTATAATTAAAAAATATATAAAAATATAAAAAAAATAAATAATAATAAAATAATAAAAAATAATAATAAAATAATAAAAAAATAATAATAATAAAAAAAAATAATTGATGCGAAATTATTCTTTCGCTGATAGCTTCGCTAAGCGAAACTGCAATTTCGCTAGGTTAGCTTATAAGTTGTTAACCAGTTATCTTTTAGCGAAATTACAGTTTCACTGAGCGAAACTGTAAATTCGCTTGACGAATTTATAGTTTCGCTGCCAGCGAAACTGTTGGCTATATAAGTCATTTTTGCGAAATTTCTTTCACAACTTCGCAAAATTGTTCAGTGTCGAGTTTTAGGGTTTTACAGTTACCTAGACGGCGATTTTGTTTTGTGATCGTTATTTGGACTGATTTTGAGTGTTGTTCTCTTCGGATGTGAGTTTCGAACTTAGATTGACTATTTAATCTGGATTACATCATGTTTTGATAAGGAATCTGGATTATGTCGCTTCGGTGGTTTCGCTGTTCGTTCAGCGAAACTACTGAAGTTTCAGCGAAATTGAACGAAAGTTCACATTCTTTCAGCGAAACTGTAAAGTTATGCTGTCCGAGCGAACTTAACAGTTTCGCCATATCTTATCTAATTTCGCAATGACTAATCCTTATTTCACAGTTTCGTCTATATTTTCCTAAGTCAGCGAAACTAATTTGTAATAGCGAAACTAAATTAATTTTTGGTGAAACTAATTGCGAAACTACTTTGAATCATTCTAATCTTGTCGAAAGTACTTTTTGTTCTGCGAAATTAACAAGTTTCTATGAGCGAAACTATAGTTTCGCTCGTCGAAACTATAGTTTCGCTCGTCGAAACTGTTTGTTTTTCTTGTCGAAACTGTCTTTGATTCAGCGAACCTATCATGTCTTAGTGAGCGAAACTATTGTTTCGCTTGCCGAAATTGATTGTTTCTTTTGTTTGTATCTTATTTTTCTTATTTTCAGTATTTCTTATTCAAATTTATTTGTTGATCTTTTCAGGTTATTATGGCGAATCTCAAGTTTGACGAGAGGAATAACATCACTGCCATATTAGATGATACTTTGCCAAAGGCGGCTGGATTTCAGGATTGTATTAGATGGCTCCAAAGATCACCCATTGCATATGCTATCTCTCACTCTCCCACTATCTATGATCTTCACATTAGAGATTTTTGGAGATCAACTGAATACAACACTAGAGGAGATGTTCAGAGGATCACAGCTAGAGTGCTTGATCATGATATATCTATTACTGCTGAGAACGTGTCGAGGATTCTTAGACTGGAAGATGATACTGGTGATGAAGTTGATATGACGGAATCTGAAGTATTCCAAGCTTTCAGGCAAATGGGATATGAGGGACCAGTCTTTGGTTCGAGGAAAGAGATTAAAAAGTCCTTTTTATCTAAAGAATGGAGATATATAGCTCACGTGTTTATTATGTGCTTAGATCACCGTAAGGGTGGATCTGATGGACTTAACCTTGACTGGGCCAAAGCTATGGTGATATGTTGCAAAGGAGAGAAAGCAAACATTGCTAGATTGATCTTTGCGTGTATGGCAGAAAATGTGATGGCGGTAAAAAAGGATAAATGGTTGTTATATCCTCGTTTTATTCAGATGATTATTGATGATTTGATTCCTGATGTTCCTAAACATGGTGAAGTTAAGAGATTGGTTCAGATGAACCCTCGGATATTTGCAGATTGTTGTGCTATACGCCATGATTTCAGTGGTAAAATAACCCATCTCTGGGAAAACATGTACCCACCAGAGCGATGGAATTATATCAGACGGGTCGATGAGTCTGAAAACAAAAGAGCTGAGGAAACAAGGGTGAAACAAGCTGATGCAGCTAAGAAAAGAAAGAGATATGCAAAAGAGAAAGATTATGATTTTGAAGAAGACATAGATACACAAGCAGAAGAGATAAGGGTGGAGAAGGAACGAAGGTCTAAAAAGAGGACTGACTTTGTTGAGCCTGAACGAAGAACAAAACATAGACATGAGGGTTTCACAGCAGGGAAAGAAGCTAGTGCTGGTCTTGATGAGGATGTGATTCGTGGTCTAAATACTTCATTGGCAAATGAGTTAAGTATGATAAAGACTAAACTGATGAATCAAGAGATTAGGGAGCAACAGAAAGATGAGGTCATTGACGGAATAAAAAAGATGTTGGTTGATCAGAATAGTTTGATTAAGAGGTTATTTGAAGAAATTTCCAGATGAAAGCTGCTGCTGGCCTACCCAGTCAACTAACTCAATCTGAGTTAGATGATATGACTGATATATCTAAGTACCCATTCTTGAATGTGGGTACTTCATCCAAGGTAGGAGAGGGCACCTCTGGAGCAGCTGATACTGAAACAAGAGAACAAGAGATTCCAAGAGAAGAGGCTGGCAGAAATGATGAAGATGAGATTGTTGAGGCTGGGTTTGTTAATCTACAGTTTGATTTTGATAAGGATATTTTGGGAGAAGAAGTGATTGTTACAGCTACTCATGAGGAAGTATCAGATAAAGGAAAAGGGTTGATTGATGAAGGAGAGGAGGATGAGCAGTTGGTTGATTATGATTCTGAACCGGAATTCTATGAAGTAGATGAGAGACCTTTGGTGTATGTGGCTAAGAAGGGAGATGATGAGAATGACGTGTTTGAGATGGATAAGAGTGATTGGTTGGTAAAGGAGAAGGAGGCTGAAGAACTCACTCCTCTGTTTCAAAATATGGAGGGTTTGAGCAGAAAAGAGGCAGACAAGAAGATAATCAGCTGGTGTTATAATCCTTTCTTAAAGATGTTTTTGATTTAAAGAAGAGGAGGTAATATCAGTTACATGCTCAAGAGGAAGGCGTTTAAGACCTTGCCTAAATGGGATCTGAGACGGTTGGCTACCTTGCCTTTGATTAATGCTCATTTAAGTGAAAGGGCAGTATTTCTGGAGAAGGAGATTAAAAATGGTCTTAATGATAATTTTGAATCATTTGGATTTATGAAGGCTGAACGAAAGAGATCTAAGAAAGATAAAGACTGGGAGACTGGGAAAGGGAGAATTGTTTTGAGAGTCAAACCGCCTAAGACTGTAAACAGAGTAAGACTGGCTGATCCTCTTCCTCCTCGTTTACAGGACTTTGAGAAGTGGTTCTATGATAATAACACTGGTGAGGCTGTGATTAGAGCCAAACAAGGAAAAGAATTTAGGGTGTTTGACCCAATGGAGTTATTCAGCTTCTGTGATGAAGATCTCTTGATTCTCTGTGAAAATCATATAAAGGCGGGGGCAGGTGAGGAAACAAGAAAGGAGGCAAGCTTGTTTATGAATGTGGCGAACAAAATAAGAGGAGTACGGGCAGAAGTAAAGAGTTTGGCTGAAAAGGTGAGAGCACAAGATGATTTTGCCATGGACGTTCAAGACATGACCAGGCAATTTGCTAGAGCTAGTGGTCATTCGGATGAAGCTGATGATGCAGGAACTAATCTTGGAGAATCAGTGGCTGAAGCTTCTAAAGACATTGTTGCAGGAGGGGATGAAGACAGATCAACAGCAGCTGAGGAAACGGGAGCTGAAGAGTCAAACCAAGAGCAATGAAGACAGTGAGGTCCAACCTAGGGGGAGTATTGAAGATCATGTTAGGTTGGACTCACTTTAGTATAGATGTTTACTTTACATTGTAATAGGACTTGTGTTAGTTTCATTTTGTATTTTGATAGTTATTAGCAGTTTTGGCAGTCCAGCGAAACTGTGAGCGAATCTATAGTTTCGCTCACAGTTTGCTGTTTTGGTTCACCCGGCGAACTTGTGTTCAGCCGGGCGAAACTATAGTTTCGGCATGACAGTTTCGCTTGTAGCGAAACTGTCAGCGAAACTATGACTGCTATATATACTATTGTCATTTCATTTTGCATGATAAGTTTGCAAAACCCTAATCGTGGAATTCTGTTGCAAACTATCATTTTCAAGCAGTTACTTCATTGAAATACAATTGTGCTTATTGTTATTGAGTGAGTTTGTTCATTTGAATATCAATTATGTCTTGATTCATCATATTCATCTCTCAATTGTTTGTTATTTGGTTTGTGTATGTGATATTGATCAAATTATCCTATCAATTGTACTGTTCATCGATCACATGGACCAACACAAAGCACAACATCTGTGCTCATTTGGATCACACTACCAGGAACGGGGCCGAGTTTACCGACATTATAGCCTTTCTTAGACGGTCCAGGATTCATAAGGCTATCTCCACTCCTTGCACGCCATACAGATCATTGCATCAGGCATTCTGGGAGAATGCCTCTGTGGACCGCTCCCGTGAGCCCTACTGCATTAGGAGCTCTATACTGGGCCATGATATTGAGATCACTGCTGCCGACATCCAGAGGGTCCTCGAGTTTGGGGATGATACTGATCATCCTACTAGATTGCATCTACTGATAGTGCGAGGATGCTTTCTGAGGATAAAATACGCTGGGGACATCAATTCAGGTGTGCTCAACAAGAGCAACCTAAGCCCCCAGTACAAGTACTTAGCACACGTGATCCTCAAGTGTGTTTCATCGAGGAGGGGTGGGTTCGACGACCTCTCAGACCAGATCTAAAATGCCTACGTGGCACTGGTGCTAAACCACCCCTTCAGCTTTTCTAGCATGATATTCTCCTACCTGGTGGAGAACTTGGAGGCCAAGGGAAAGGAGGGGTTTTGTATGTACCCCAGATTCTTACAGCTCATCTTCAACGAGAAGCTGCCACATCTGCCCAAAGAGAGTCATGATACAGTGGCTTTAGAGATCATGGATGATACGACTCTGGGCCGGATGAGAGTTTATAGGGGGAAGCAGGTGAAGCCCCAAGTTAAGAGACTGATTGGCCACCTGGCCAACGAGAGGTATGTGGCGCCAGGCAGACGCAAATGGCGTCATGAGGAGAGTGACTCTGATGATGAGAGGCTGCTCCTCCCAGAGATTGATTCAGATGATGATGATAGCGGAGACGCCGGGGATGATATGTCTGCTCCACCTAGAGGCACTGAGTCGAATGTTATTCCCCCAGGGTCTGCCCCTGCCGGAGAGGTTGCTGAGACGGCCGGTTTTCATCAGGAGTTTGTTGTTGGTGATTAGGAGGAGGAGGAGTCTGATGAGGGGCCCCTCACGAGAACTGTGGGAAGCAAGGTTGTTCCCACAGAACACGGGCTAAGGGTGATTGGTGAACACCCTCGAGACTCCAGAGAGACAGAGACTGACCCGAGCTATGCTCCGGGCTCAGCTGGCAGAGCTGCAGGGGGAGCATCCACTTCCACTGGGACTAGGAGGAAGAGGATGGCTCAGCCCCATGGACTGAAGAAGAAGAAGCGTCGACTGACCTTCGTGTAACATCCCGAAAAGTCAAAGCGAGTCATTAAGGATAATGGGCTTAAATAATGGGTATTTAATAAAAGAAGGAAATGGGTTATGGGCCAAATTGGGTTTATGGACAAGAGCCTAAGTGATTAAGGCCCATAATCAGTCCTTAACCTACCCAAATCAGCCTCCATCTCCATCATTACAACCCTAGCCACCAAAATTCGTAGAGAGAGAAAGTAGAGAGAGAAAGTGAAGAAAACTCAAGATTTGAAGCTTCCAAGGTGAAGAGATTGAAGATCTGGGTGTTGGAGCATCAAGATCTAAGAAAGAAGCAACAAATCCAGTTAAGAATCGACCTCTAAACCCTTCTGTTGATCAAACCCGGATTTTAGGGTTTTGGGTTTTGAAAAGTTGCAAAGAATCGCATAAAGGTCACATTTTTACGTATGAAAACATGTATAAAGCTTAGATTTAGCCTCATGGATGATAATCTAAGAGATTGGACGTAAAAATTTATGATTTTGGGTTAAAAACGGACTGGTTCGCAATTTTTATGCGATCTGCGAAACTGTATATTCATCCAGCGAATTTGCATATTCAATCAGCGAAACTGTGGATCTTCCTGCGAAACTATAGTTTCGCAGGTAGTTTCGCAGGCATGGTTTTCCAACGAAAGTTGGGCGAAACTGGCAGCAAAACTGCAGTGAAGATGCCAGCGAAACTGCCAGCGAAGGTGCTAGCGAAACTGCTGGTGAAACTAGCAGCGAAACTGTTGGCGAACCTAGCTGCGAAATTGCTGATCTTGCAGCGAAATTAGCAGCGAATTTAGGAAGAAAATTAACCCCTTAGAGTGTTAACTTGTTTGCAGGTTGTGTAGTGGGATCCTAGCCTAGAAAGTTTAGTCTAGAGGTTATTCGTGGTATCCAAGTGAGTTCTAGATCCCCTATTTATAAGTTTTCCATGTTTTGGGGCTATTATGCATACTAAATTTACATTTTTAAATGACCAAGATTTTAAAGGGTTTTAACAGGAAGAACGATTTTTCTATAAGTAAATATGCTATATAAATGTTTTAATATAAAAAATTTTCGCGCTGACCTGGCAGCCCGGCCCCAGCCAGGGGCGTTGCCCCTTTGACCCCACTAGGGGCTGTTGCCCCTACGACCCCGCTGTCAGGGGCTGCCGCCCCCGAACCCCCGCTGTCCCGCGGCGGGTCGGTTATGTTTTATGATAATTAGTACTTGGCATGTTGTGTACTTAATAAGTTAAGTATTATATATTCTAAAGAGGAAGATGATATTAATGAAAAGTGAAACTTAATGAATGTTACCCCCGGGCCCGTTTGATGATGAAAAGTCTTGCAAGCACTATGATAGACTTCACTTATGTGATTCTAATGTATGATGATGGATCTGTATTCATGAGCGGGCTATGTGCCTTGCAGTGTGGATCAACTGTCGGGGGTTAGCTACCGTTTTCATGTGTACCGACAGGGATTGGCATTTGTTGTCAATCAACATGGAGCTCTTGCTTTGTGCAATCTCGTTTATGATGAAAGTGAAAGATAATGAAAGAATGAAAGATAATGAACATGCTTATTATGATGCAAGTAATGTTATATTCTATGTTGTATGCATGGTCATTATATGAAGGACAAAGTTTATATTTTCTTATAATATTTAAAACTAGAACTCGCTCAGCGAAGCTGACTTTTATGCATAATAGTTGGCAGGTAAGCGCTGATGCTGAGGATGGCACATAGAGCTACTTGGGGAGCTATGGATGGCATTCCTATTTATGAAATCTTTATTGTAATTTAAGAACAATTAGCATGTTTTGTTTGAAATTAAAGGACAAATGTATGAGTACAATATGGTTTCTAAGTTTTAAATGAATGTCTAATTATTTCCGCTGCAATGTTTTATTATTAAACTGATTTTATGCTATGATTAACCAACTGTGAGGCTTCCCGGGAACGGGGCCTTACACTTCGTTACCACTGTAGCCTCTACTTCCACCACCACATCCACCACTGCTACCACAGCCACCACCTTACCTACCACCACTGTACATTTCCCATCCACCACCATACCATTTACACCCACATCACCTTCACCATTTTACCGACCCATATTCACCACTGCCACTACCACCACCACCTCACATCATGCAGGACCGTCAGCCCAGTCCTCACACTTGTATGGATCTCCTCTACCTCCAATCGGAGTAGAGGAACAGCTGTTGGCGCTAAACCGTATGGTTATGCGCCTGCCAGCTGCAGACGAGGAGAAAGCTGCACAGATACGCCAGCTGACCGACCTGACTGCTGCCCAGTCTCAACAGATGGCAGAGCAGGCTCGGGTAATAGAGCAGCAGACCCAGCTGATGGATGCACAGAGAGTCGAGATGTCCCAACTCAAGGAGCAGCATGCCAAACGTATAGAGGAGTTGGAGACTACCAACAAGACCATCATGCTGAGGTTAAAGGGATCAAAGGATGAGCCCTTAAAGATAAAGGAAGGGGATGGAGATGATGGAGATGGTGATGATGATGATGAGGATGATGATGAGGATGAGGAGGATGATGAGGATGAGGAAGAGACAGATGAAGAAAGGACAGAGGGAAAAGATGATGATGACGAAGCAGAAGGAGGGGATGCGGCTGCATCGGCCTCTGCTTCAGGTCAAGAA
The DNA here is from genome assembly GCA_025215565.1 of Flaveria ramosissima. NCBI lineage: Eukaryota > Viridiplantae > Streptophyta > Magnoliopsida > Asterales > Asteraceae > Flaveria > Flaveria ramosissima. The sequence goes on from CM046038.1 coordinate 26,071,896, forward strand.
AGACGATCGAAGAATCGACAGGACTAGTCAGCTACCACCTCTGCTCCTCCGAGCGATGAGACAATGATTCAATACAAAAGTACAGATTAGATGTTTTGTGTATTTATTTATTTTTGTGTTTGAATCATGTACTGAAAACAAATGTTTTGAATGTTTATATATTAAGTTAATGTAATTCTGTTTGATTACTTACTAATGATTTATGTGTTGAATGTTTAAATCAAACAGATCCAAATTTTCAAAGAGATGAGTTTGATATTGCTCCCCTTCAACAGGTCAAGACTCAACTAACCATGATTCTTGATCTGCAAGGGATTGTAAGAAGGTCTGTGAGTTATACCCCTGAAGAAGGGGAAATAATTCATGACCTATCTAACGAGCAACTCGCAGAGATGTTCAGACTCAATCCTGATGAAATCGTCAAAGATGCTCCAACAGTTGATTCGACCAGTGATGAAGAGCTAAATGATGTTGATGAAGTTGAGGTCGAAGATATCACTGCAGAAGAGTACCCTTAGTATGCTGACAACGAGGGTAATGTGGTACCCAATCTGGGTGAGTCCCTAGTCAGTGATACTTTTGAGGTACTGAACAAGATAGAGCAGAAAACGGAGAAGGCCGAAGGAACAGCTCAAGCCTCAAATGATGACGTTGATATTCGAAAGGCTGAGTGGGCTGCCTGTTTTGAAGAAGTGAGAGCCCAACGTGCTGCACCAAAGAAAGATGCCTACACCAAGCTCTATAGAGTCAAGAACACCACAAGGTGTCAGGCAGGATTATAGCATGGGCTTATTTTGATGATCTTAACGCGTATGCTGTTAAGAGGGAACAGGGCATAGAGTACTTCAGATTTCCACATGATCTGAAGACTCTACCTGGTTTTGAGCTCAACCAGCTGGCTAAGCTAAAGCTTTTGTATGCTGACCCAAGGAAAATGTCAGGCTGGTTCGAGGCTGCCCTTAAGAAGGAGTACCACACCAGATGGGTTAACTTCAGACCCCAAGAGCCTACGAGGTACATACGAAGGTCTGAGTTTGATGCCATTACTGGCAAGCCCAAGATTGTGTTGAAGTGGAGTCCTCCGCGCACTATGTCGAGAATCCCTCTCAGGGAAATGCCACAGGACTTCACTCCACACTTCAAATGGTGGTACTATGATTGGAGAACAGCTGAAGCTGTCATAGTTCTAAATAAAGAGGGCCAAATGGATATAATCAGGGTATTCGACCCGATGTGGCTAACCAACTTGTCTGCTAATGATGTCTATACATTATACAAGTGGCCACTGTTCTATGACACGCAAGATATTGTACAAGCCCTCCAGTTCCAAAATGTTATATGAATCTGCTTTGCGTTTGAGATTCACGCAGGAGTCACAAAAGAGGAGAAGTACAAGAAGTATAAGGAGGTTATGCAGAAGACAAGAGATTAGATAGATCTAGGTCCAAGGGGGAGTTTGTTAATGCATGTATGTCCCTAGATCATGTTTTGTAATGTAATAGATCTTGTCTGTCTGATTATGATGTAATTTGTATTGATTAATGAACTGACATGGATTGTTTGTTATTTGTAATGTTTAATATTTCATTAATGAGTCGTGATTGAATTGATTGGGTTTATGATTGTTTGAATGGTTACCCATAATGTTATATTAATTAAAACATTCAAACTTAACTTAATGAAGTTCTCATGCGAATGGCCCATGCGAATGGACCACACGCATGAATAACTTCATACGATTGACTCAGTCGAGACTGGATCAGTCGTATGATTGACACATAAGATTGGCTCAGTCGCACGACTGAACACTCAGTCGTGCGGATGAATCAACCGCATGGTTCAATCGCACGACTGAACCATACTTATGGCCCAGTCGCACGATTGAACAATACTAACCTATAAATAGACCCAATTCGTGGAAAAACGTAAGCATTCATACCATTATGATTCCAGACGTACCCTAGCCGTCCAGAGACCTCCCAAATCGTTCTCCAAGTTCACAGAACACATTAGATCGATTCCTAATCGACTTCTAACGTTAGATTCAATTCTTGATTGATTCTTCGTGTGTTCTCACTGATTGGATCGCCAATCAAATAGGATTCCGCACTATTTGAGTTGGTTTAACACGCTAATCACTAGGTATTTCGTTCAAATACCAGGTCCTAACAACTAGGACGTGTTAACTTGATTTGACCTCTTTTTCATCGATCACACATTATGTCTCTTGTTTGACGTTTATTAGTTTCATACGGTAACTTTAATTTGATTCTTGATTTCTATTCATTGAATACGAGTAGTTAGTTGCTCCTTTACAACTATTATCCTTGCGTTGTTGCTCAATAAAGGATTCCTTGAACCAACAATTGCCATTACGATTGATTTTAGTGGATTTTTTAAGCAAGAGTGTTTGAAGATGGTTTGGAGAGTTGTTGTTGAGTTTTGTGCAAGAGTTTATCGATTTTCAAGTGTCATTTGCATGGTTTCGTGTACGTGTTGCATTCAAGCAATAGATCATATGTTCCATTTGTTATTGATAAGTGTGATTTTAGTGATCATTATAAATGGATTTCATTAAATTAGATTACGAGTGTGTTTAAAAGGTTTGAGAATCAAAACACCATAGCATTGGAGGTAGTTAGGGTAAACAAAAAACTATCAATGTGAGAACTCTTGTTGTTTATTGTTTTTTATAAGTATTTCTTTCTCATGTATCTTATTATTAATCTTTCGTGAATCCTTTAATGCACCATTCCATAGTTGCATAACGTTTATTGAAATACAAAGAAATATTATAAACTAGGACGTGTCAACTAGATTTGACTTCTTTTTCTTCGATAACACATTGCGTTTCTTCTTTGACGTTTTATTAGTTTAATTCGGTAAATGTAAATAGATTCTCAATTTCTATTGAGTGAATACGAGTAGTTAGTTGCTCCTTTACAACTATTATCCTTGTGTAGATACTCAATAAAGGATTCTGTGGATGAATAATTGTCATTTCGATTTAATTTAGTGGATACTTTAGACAAGAGGGTTTGAACATGGTTATGGAGAGTACTAGTTAAGTTTTAGGCACGAGTGTATCGATTTGCAAGTGTCATTTGTATGGTTTCGTGTTCGGCTTACGTTCGTTTAAACAAGAGATCCAATGTTTCATTTGTGATTGATTAGTGTGATTTTAGTGATCATTTTAACCAGATTTGATTAAATTAGATTAGGAGTGTGTTGAAAAGGTGTGAGAATCTAAACTTCATAGCATTATAGGTAGTTAGGAAAAAAACTATTTATGCGAGAGCTCTTGCTGTTTATTGTTTTTTTACAAATATTTCCTTACTCATGTGTCTTATTAATCTTTCGTGAATACATTAATGCACCATTCCATAGTTGCATATTGTGTGTTGAATTAGAAGGAATATTATTAACTAGGACGTGTTAACTTGATTTGACCACTTTTTCATTGATCACACATTGTGACTCTTGTTTGACTTTTATTAGTTTCATACGGTAACTTTAATTTGGTTCTCGATTTGTATTCATTGAATACGTGTAGTTAGTTGCTCCTTTACAACTATTTTCCTTGTGGTGTTGCTCAATAAAGGATCCCTTGAACCAACAATTGCCATTTCGATTGATTTTAGTAGATACTTTAGACAAGAGGGTTTGAACATGGTTATGGAGAGTACTAGTTAAGTTTTAGGAACGAGTGTATCGATTTGCAAGTGTCATTTGTATGGTTTCGTGTTCGGCTTACGTTCGTTTAAACAAGAGATCCAATGTTTCATTTGTGATTGATTAGTGTGATTTTAGTGATCATTTTAACCAGATATGATTAAATTAGATTAGGAGTGTGTTGAAAAGGTTTGAGAATCAAAACTTCATATCATTATAGGTAGTTAGCGAAAACAAAAAACTATCTATGCGAGAACTCTTGTTGTTTAGTGTTTTTTACGAGTATTTCATTACTCATGCATCTTATTATTCTTTCGTGAATACATTAATGAACCATTCCGTAGTTGCATATTGCTTGTTTAATTGAAAGGAATATTATTAACTAGGACGTGTTAACTTGATTTGACCTCTTTTTCATCGATCACACATTGTGACTCTTGTTTGACTTTTATTAGTTTCATACGGTAACTTTAATTTGATTCTCGATTTGTATTCATTGAATACGTGTAGTTAGTTGCTCCTTTACAACTATTTTCCTTGCGGTGTTGCTCAATAAAGGATCCCTTGAACCAACAATTGCCATTCGATTGATTTTAGTTGATTTTTTAGGCAAGAGTGTTTGAAGATGGTTTGGAGAGTTGTTGTGGAGTTTTGGGCAGGAGTTTATTGATTTTCAAGTGTCATTTGCATGGTTTCGTGTACGTGTTGCATTCGAGCAGTAGATCATATGTTCCATTTGTTATTGATTAGCGTGATTTTAGTAATTATTATAACGGAATTTTATTAAATTAGATTAGGAGTGTGTTTAAAAGGTTTGAGAATCAAAACACCTTAGCATTGGAGGTAGTTAGGGTAAACAAAAAACTATCGATGTGAGAACTCTTTTTGTTTATTGTTTTTTATAAATATTTCCTTTCTCATGTATCTTATTATTAATCTTTCGTGAATTTTCAAGTGTCATTTCCAGGTGAAAACTTATAATTAAGGATTTATATAGCAGGTTTACTTATAGAAAAATCGTTCTTCCTGTTAAAACCCCTTAAAATCTTGGTCATTTAAAAACGTATTTTTAGTATGCATAATAGCCCCAAAACATGGAAAACTTATAAATAGGGGATCTAGAACTCACCTGGATACCACGAATAACTTCTAGGCTAAGCTTACAAGGCTAGGATCACTCTACACAGCCTGCAGAATAGCTAACACTTAAAGGGGTTAATTTCTGCCTAAATTCGCTGCTAATTTCGCTGCAAGATCAGCAATTTCGCAGCTAGGTTCGCCAACAGTTTCGCTGCTAGTTTCACCAGCAGTTTCGCTGCTAGTTTCGCTAGCACCTTCGCTGGCAGTTTCGCTGGCATCTTCGCTGCCAGTTTCACTGCCAGTTTCGCCCAACTTTCGTTGGAAAACCATGTCTGCGAAACTACCTGCGAAACAATAATTTCGCAGGAAGATCCACAGTTTCGCTGGTTGAATATGCAAATTCGCTGGATGAACACACAGTTTCGCTGATCGCATAAAAATTACGGACCAGTCCGTTTTTAACCCAAAATCATAACTTTTTACGTCCAATCTCTTAGTTTATCATCCATGAGGCTAAATCTAAGCTTTATACATGTTTTCATACGTAAAAATGTGACCTTTATGCGATTCTTTGCAACTTTTCAAAACCCAAAACCCTAGAATCCGGGTTTGATCTACAGAAGGGTTTAGAGGTCGATTCTTACCTGGATTTGTTGCTTCTTTCTTAGATCTTGATGCTCCAACACCCAGATCTTCAATCCCTTGATCTTGGAAGCTTCAAATCTTGAGTTTTCTTCACTTTCTCTCTCTACTTTCTCTCTCTACGAATTTTGGTGGCTAGGGTTGTAATGATGGAGATGGAGGCTGATTTGGGTAGGTTAAGGGCTGATTATGGGCCTTAATCACTTAGGCTCTTGTCCATAAACCCAATTTGGCCCATAACCCATTTCCTTCTTTTATTAAATACCCATTATTTAAGCCCATTATCCTTAATGACTCGTTTCGACTTTTCGGGGTGTTACATTCATTGAATACGAGTAGTTAGTTGCTCCTTTACAACTATTTTCCTTGGGGTGTCGCTCAATAAAGGATTCCTTGAACCAATAATTGCCATTTCGATTGACATTAGTGGATTTTTTAGGCAAGAATGTTTGAAGATGGTTTGGAGAGTTGTTGTTGAGTTTTGGGCAGGAGTTATCGATTTTCAAGTGTCATTTTTATGGTTTCGTATACGTGTTGCATTCGAGCAGTAGATCATATGTTCCCTTTGTTATTGAAAAGTGTGATTTTAGTAATCATTATAACCGGATTTCATTAGATTAGATTAGGTGTGTGTTTAAAAGGTTTGAGAATCACAAACACCATAGCATTGGAAGTAGTTAGGGTAAATAAAAAACTATCAATGTGATAACTCTTGTTGTTTATTGTTTTTTATAAGTATTTCTTTCTCATGTATCTTATCATTAATCTTTCGTGAATCCTTTAATTCACCATTCCATAGTTGCATAGCGTTTATTGAAATACAAATAAATATTATAAACTAGGACGTGTTAACTAGATTTGACTTCTTTTTCATTGATAACACATTGTGTTTCTTCTTTGACGTTTTATTAGTTTCATTCGGTAAATGTAAATAGATTCTCGATTTCTATTGAGTGAATACAAGTAGTTAGTTGCTCCTTTACAACTATTATCATTGCGTAGATACTCAATAAAGGATTCTATGGATGAACAATTGTCATTTCGATTGAATTATGTGGATACTTTAGACAAGAGGGTTTTAACATGGTTATGGAGAGTTCTAGTTAAGTGTTGGGTACGAGTGTATCGATTTGCAAGTGTCATTTGTATGGTTTCCTGTTCGGATTACATTCGTTTAAACAAGAGATCCAATGTTTCATTTGTGATTGATTAGTGTGATTTTAGTGATCAATATAACCGGATTTGATTAAATTAGATTAGGAGTGGGTTGAAAAGGTTTGAGAATCAATATTTCATAGCATTATAGGTAGCTAGGGAAAAAAACTATCTATGCGAGAACTCTTGTTGTTTAGTGTTTTTTTACGAGTATTTCATTACTCATGCATCTTATTAATCTTTTATTAATACACTAATGCACCGTTCTGTAGTTGCATATTGTTTGTGGAATTAGAAGGAATATTATTAACTAGGACGTGTTAACTTGATTTGACATCTTTTTCATCGATCACACATTGTGTCTCTTGTTTGACGTTTATTAGTTTCATACGGTAACTTTAATTTGATTCTCGATTTCTATTCATTGACTACGAGTAGTTAGTTGCTCCTTTACAACTATTATCCTTGCCTTGTTGCTCAATAAAGGATTCCTTGAACCAACAATTGCCATTATGATTGATTTTAGTGAATTTTTTAAGCAAGAGTGTTTGAAGATGGTTTGGAGAGTTGTTGTTGAGTTTTGTGCAAGAGTTTATCGATTTTCAAGTGTCATTTGCATGGTTTCGTGTACCTGTTGCATTCGAGCAATAGATCATATGCTCCATTTGTTATTGATAAGTGTGATTTTAGTGATCATTATAAATGGATTTCATTAAATTAGATTACGAGTGTGTTTAAAAGGTTTGAGAATCAAAACACCATTGCATTAGAGGTAGTTAGGGTAAACAAAAAAGTATCAATGTGAGAACTCTTGTTGTTTATTGTTTTTTATAAGTATTTCTTTCTCATGTATCTTATTATTAATCTTTCGTGAATCCTTTAATGCACCATTCCATAGTTGCATAACGTTTATTGAAATACAAAGAAATATTATAAACTAGGACGTGTCAACTAGATTTGACTTCTTTTTCTTCGATAACACATTGCGTTTCTTCTTTGACGTTTTATTAGTTTCATTCGGTAAATGTAAATAGATTCTCAATTTCTATTGAGTGAATACGTGTAGTTAGTTGCTCCTTTACAACTATTATCCTTGTGTAGATACTCAATAAAGGATTCTGTGGATGAATAATTGTCATTTCGATTGAATTTAGTGGATACTTTAGACAAAAGGGTTTGAACATGGTTATGGAGAGTACTAGTTAAGTTTTAGGCACGAGTGTATCGATTTGCAAGTGTCATTTGTATGGTTTCGTGTTCGGCTTACGTTCGTTTAAACAAGAGATCCAATGTTTCATTTGTGATTGATTAGTGTGATTTTAGTGATCATTTTAACCAGATTTGATTAAATTAGATTAGGAGTGTGTTGAAAAGGTTTGAGAATCAAAACTTCATATCATTAAAGGTAGTTAGGGAAAACAAAAAACTATCTATGCGAGAACTCTTGTTGTTTAGTGTTTTTTTACAAGTATTTCCTTACTCATGCATCTTATTAATCTTTCGTGAATACATTAATGCACCATTCCGTAGTTGGATATTGTTTGTTGAATTAGAAGGAATATTATTAACTAGGACGTGTTAACTTGATTTGACCTCTTTTACATAGATCACACATTGTGTCTCTTGTTTGACGTTTATTAGTTTCATACGGTAACTTTAATTTGATTCTCGATTTGTATTCATTGAATACGAGTAGTTAGTTGCTCCTTTACAACTATTTTCCTTGCGGTGTTGCTCAACAAAGGATTCCTTGAACCAACAATTGCCATTTCAATTGACATTAGTGGATTTTTAGGCAAGAGTGTTTGATGATGGTTTGGAGAGTTATTGTTGAGTTTTGGGCAGGAGTTTATTGATTTTCATGTGTCATTTGCATGGTTTCGTGTATGTGTTGCATTCGAGCAGTAGGTCATATGTTCCATTTGTTATTTATTAGTGTGATTTTAGTAATCATTATAACCGGATTTTATTAAGTTAGATTAGGAGTGTGTTTAAAAGGTTTGAGAATCAAAACGCCATAGCATTGGAGGTAGTTAGGGTAAACAAAAAACTATCGATGTGAGAACTCTTTTTGTTTATTGTTTTTTTATAAATACTTCCTTTCTCATGTATCTTATTATTAATCTTTCGTGAATTCTTTAATGCACCATTCCATAGTTGCATAACGTTTATTGAAATACAAGGAAATATTGTAAACTGGGACGTGTTAACTAGATTTGACTTCTTTTTCTTTGATAACATATTGCGATTCTTCTTTGACGTTTTATTAGTTTCATTTGGTAAATGTAAATAGATTCTTGATTTCTAGTGAGTGAGTACGAGTAGTTAGTTGCTCCTTTACAACTATTATCCTTGCGTAGATACTCATTAAGGATTATGTGGATGAACAATTGTCATTATGATTGAATTCAGTGGATACTTTAGACAAGAGGGTTTGAAAATGGTTATGGAAAGTTCTAGTTAAGTTTTGGGCACGAGTGTATCGATTTGCAAGTGTCATTTGTATGGTTTCGTGTTCGGGTTGCATTCATTTAAACAAGAGATCCAATGTTTCATTGTGATTGATTAGTGTGATTTTAATTATTATTTTAACCGGATTTGATTAAATTAGATTAGGAGTGTGTTGAAAAGGTTTGAGAATGAAAACTTCATATAATTATAGGTAGTTAGGGAAAACAAAAAACTATCTATGCGAGATATCTTGTTGTTTAGTGTTTTTTTACGAGTATTTCTGTAACACCTCTGAAATCTAGCCCAATTAGAAAACTTAGTGTATTATAGGACCCAATAAAGGTCCGGACTGAATTGGGCTTACCAAAGAAAACTTGGAAAAGAAACTAGCCTTTTAAGGCCAATAGGCCCAATAAGGGCCCAAACTTATAAACAAGGCCCATTTAAGGCCTAATACCCATTTACCATCTAATTAAATAAGTGATCATAAGAAAAGAAATTAAAGTGTGATTCGAAGCAACTACGATAAGAATCCAAACCAAAAACAGATTCAAAACCTATACCGTGTAAAGTCCTGTAATCTAACGCGTACTAACGTCTAATTTACATCGGAACGTACTTATAATGGTTTATATTCTTTTAAAATCATTGTTAATCATGATGCATACTGTAAACAGTACTTGCTAAAAGATCCTATCCAAATGTGTATAATCAGCTATAATACGTCGGAAAAACGCGAATACCGGATACACCGGCATTTAACGGACATCTGATACGAAAACCGAGCCCTATAACGTCATAAATATTTATCTAATTATTATATATTTATTATCATATTCTAAATCAGAGAGTGAGACGGTTATCAAGGGCAATGTGGTTCGAGTCGCGATTGAAGTGTGGACCGGCCTGAGAATAGGTCAAACCCGAGAGTTTGACCATAAAAATACCGAATTGTTTTATTTCAAGCTAAAGTAATTAGATAAATCTATTATAGGTTTTCTAACGAGGTTTTATCCAAAAGACCGTTCAATATGCGATAACGAAGTTTCGGGACGTATACACGATTTTTAAATAAAGCCCACTCAAAAACCCTAGGTGTATAAGCCATCTAACCCCTCATTTCTCATTTGAAACCCTAAAAACCCAGCTAAAATGCTCTCAAGAGGCTGCATGGCCGACTTCGCTGGAGCAGGCGGCGGCACGGCGGCGGCGCGGCGGTTTCCGGCCAAGTCTTGGCCTACCCCCCCTAATCTCGACCTCCTGATCACGATGGCGGTGACGGATTCTTCTAATTCGCAACGGTTTGGAAGACATGGAAGAAAGAAGGAAGCGACGGCTAGGTTTCCGGCGAGTTTTCAGGCCACCGGCGCCGGCGAGTGGCAGCGAGTGGCGGCGAGGGCCACCCATGCTCTTCTTCGTCTCGACGAGATCTTTCCAACGGTGGTAGCGGCATTGTCTAACTCTTAACGGTTTGAAAGTTACGGCCGTTTGAAGGTGACGGCAGAAGGGTTTTGGCAATGAAGGTGGCTGTAGCGGCTGTGGCTGATGTTGGGGGCTGCGGTGGTCGATCGGTGGTTCCCGAAGGTGGCAGTTGAGGTGATGGCAGTTGTGATAGTTGGCTGTTAGCTATGGTTGTCGGGTTACTAGCGGTAGCCGGTTGCGGTTGGCGGTTGTCATGGTGGCTGTGATATTGGCGGTGATGTTACCGGTCGCGGTGGTGGTGTCGTTTAGTGGTTGCCGAAGGAGGGCTGCCACAGCAGGTGACGGGCCGATAGTGATGGTGATTGTGGCAATGGTTGTCGGGTTTAGGTGGTGATGATGTTGGTTGTAATGGCGGTGCACGGTGATGGTGGAGATGGTTGTGATTGTGGTTCTCGGTTGTGGGTTTTCTAGTTTGGTTGTTGTTTTGGGCTGCTATGATGATGGACTAAAGTTCGGTTAGGGTGATTGTGAAAATCGTGGTTGAAATGGTATTTTAGTGGTGTTGTAGTGGTGTTGATCGTGATTGTTGCTGTCGATTATGGTTGGGGTTGTGTTAGAAAGTCAAGGTGAGGTTTTGGATAACCACTGGTCAAACTTGGTCAACGAGCAGTCAACGGAACGTGAACGCGATTAGATCAAGAGCAATATGAGTGGGTTAGCGAACGTGAACCGAGTTAAAGGTATAATCGCACGCGCAACACATTTGAAATTTAATTATAATTTATATGCGTGTTACTTGAGCTCTAATTATGCAAAATACATAAGTTATAAAACGAAAGCGATCGCCACTTGAGATAATTATCTGATTTAAATGGATAGTTCTAACATGAGACTTAAGTAGCAACGATAATTATCAGAAATCAACCTAGATAGAACTATATGTATCATTACAATATAAGAAGGATTATAACATGTTAATGACGATACAACTCAATTTGATCCCATGTCACACTAAATTCATACAAGGCTTCGAGATGTAAAATACATACAAATACGATTGTGCATATACATATACAATAAATACATGGGTTAACCAACATCTACACGTTTTTATTTAAGATAAAAGACTTAAATATACTATAATAATCCATCATCTTGTTACTATTCATAGTCGATCAACTAATTATTATTGGAATAAATATTATTTGTGTCACCCTTTTTATTAAATATATCGACAACTATTATCAATATTTGGATTACTCTAGCATCAATCAATTTAACATTATGATATAAGTGTAAGCATTATAAACATTATTTGGAACATTATAGATTACTTACTTCATCATTAAAAACTATCTATAAAGATTTGAAATCCTTGATATCAACCGTTTATGGCTACATTCTTTATGCAAAGAATCATTTATCGGATAAAGGCATTAATTAACCTAATATGCACGAGTGAGTGCATAACAATTGATAATTTCACAAGAAGCTAATCTACATCAATGATACTAATCGTTAACTTTAAGTTAACTAAAGAGCTCAACCGCACGCATGTAATGACATCGTGCTAATTCTAAACATGAATCTCATATGTTCTAATTAGTATTACTTTGTTGGTGACCTTCATATTTCTTAACCGAGCTCAGAATTTATATAAGGATACCAGGTGAGTTCTAGTGATTCCCCTTTTTACTACTGTTTTGGGGTGAAACATGCTCTGTTATTTTTGAACTATAATTGTGCTTTACTTGATGATTCTATGTGGGATTTGTTTCTTTACTTGATCTATTTGGGGAATCCCCCACACACAGTGGCTTCCGTTCCAGGAGGGTTACCCCACTGAGATCCTAAGGGATCATTGTGGCATGTAACAGATTTTGTTAAGATACTATGGTAAATCATCCGGGCAGGTAGGGTTCACTGGTTTGGGGCTCAGTTCTTCCTTCGGGAATATCCGGTTAAACACAACTTTAGAAGAGGCCAACCGGGACTGAGTGCAGGGTTGATTATGATTTTTCTCCCATGATGTTGAAACTATGATTCATTCATTTTTATCAAATGAGGAATTGTTAAATTCTTTTTGTTTTTAAACTTTAAGCACTTGAACTCACCAACTTTATGTTGACACAAAATCTTTTGAGCATGTCTTTCAGGTACAGCTAGGTAAATTAGCTGAGCTATAGAAGATATCTAAATCCGAAGCAAGAAGTGAGGGTAGGTGTTGAAGGAAAAAGGTCGAGCCTAGAAGCCTTAGCTACTGAAGCCTCAAGAAATATTGACAAAGAGATAGGTCATGATACCCATGGATTGTAGATTGAGGCACCTTGTAAACTGAAACTAAACCCATATCCTAATGTAAATATTGTGAGATGCATTATATTAAACCATTTAGTTTCCGCTGCATTTTGGTTGTTGTTTACCAACCGTTACGTCCCGCCTCTCTGGGCCCGGGGTGTGACAGATTGGTATCAGAGCCAAAGGTTATAGAGAAGTAGGTCTGCTTCACGAGACCTAAACTACAACCATATGAACCCTATAGGACCACCATTGTAAGAAGACTTTTCCGAGTTTAGTTAAGCCAAGGTTATAGGAAAGCGGGTTTACTTCGAGATACCTAAGCTACAACCATAAATAGGACCAGCCTGGTAGGTTGTTTCCATGAATTAGTGATCTAAAGTTACAACAGAATAGATTCCATTAAGGACACTCGTCTTTAATCTGTATACCTCATGGGATAGATACTATTAAGAATTCCCTACCCTATAAGAAACCTTGTTGCATTAGGGTACTACCTATGATAGGTGCACCCGAGTAAAACTAAGAATATTTGGAATCTTCTGGAGTTGACTACTAGGACCCTTGAGCACTGGGACTAGGTATATTATGAATCAAAGATGTGAAATATATTAAGACTTAAATTCTGGGGAGATACTTATCTGATTGCACAACTGACTTTTGACATTATATGAAACAACAGCTACTATTTTTATACTTGATACGACCTTGTGTCGTTATACGAAACAACTGCTATTAGTTGAATACTTGGTACGACTTCTGTCGTTACATGAGACAACTGCTTTAGTGATACTTGCTTATATGCTTCATTCATATGATGATACTTGTTGGAATACAGTGATAGGATAGCGACCATGATGCCTTTTTGTTTGATCTGCTCCCTATTATAGCTTGTACCTGATTGCTCGTTACCTGGTTTGTTGAACCGTACTTTGAAAATGGTTGGGTTAGCAAGAATGTTAGCGTAACTAGAATCTAAATGTGCTTAATTGTAGATGATGACTAAATGAAAGTTTTAACTCCAGGACCTAATTACACAAAACTTGAAACTTATGATGGGAACAACTAGAATGATAGTGTAAGGTAAATTGACGATTACGGGTGCACACGTAATGGTGAATTTACAGGTACCCTTGAATTCTTGTGGGCCCTGTCATGTAAACTAATGTCAAGGTATAACACTCAAGAAACTAGTACATACCAGATTAAACACCAATATCCAATATAGACTCAAAAATTATAAATTTAAAACTTTCATGCTGAGAGAAAACATTTAACTCTTGAAGAGCTACCAAGGACGTTATTATAGTAATTATTCATTTTCTTTCTCTCTCTTTCTTTGTTCTGCTCTCCTATTGGAAGTATAATGATACAACTATCCAACCCAGGAGATCATCAAATGTTGTTTCAAACCCATCCAGTTTGGTGCTGAAAGTATGGCACTTCACCTAAGTTGTCTGTGTACTTTAGCCGCGCTATTTTTCGCGATGTCTGAAAATTTCTTCCTACCTAACATAGAACTCGACAAAACTTCCTCAACATAGTAAGGGACCCTCTAACATAATGGTTGCAGCCGAGAAGATACCGGAGTAACAGATTTATGAGAAGCACCTATTGTGATCAATGGCATAGAGGACTTGTCACTTCTTCTTCCCTAGTAGCTCACACTTCATAGGACATTCTGGAATCTAGAATACCTCTGATCTTTTTCTTAAAGTCCTTGATGAATATAACTTCTCTACATCTATTCATGGTAATAGAACCCCTTAACCCAAGCACTATTCTTAATATCAGCTTCGATAGTAATTAATCATCGTTTTTCATACTACTATGCTTGTGAAATCTTTCATCATCCTCAACCGTTAGTCACCCGGTGACAAACTTCGATCGTAACATAAGTTGAACTATTTTGACCATGCTTTTAACTGGCCGTGTTCTTGGTAACCTTTCGAGTGCCAGAATAAGTAGGAAATGAAACCTCATCCTATAGCCCGATTTCCGTAAAGATAAATAGCCCGAGTGCCGAAGTTATTTGCCGAGAAAATTTGATCTCGAGCTTTCGAAACAAAAATCTGAGTCTACAATGTTGGTGAATTCCCTGTTTTCACACATTTTGTTCCGGACTTATTCTTTATTAAACTCTTGGACTAATGAATGGTGATGAATCCGTGAGTCATCTCTACCTCAAGAGTTCTACTATTTGGGTGATGAATTCGTGAAGCAAGAGCAAAGATCACAAAGTTAGATTACAATCCTGATGTTATATAAGAGGTTAATAGAGTGGTAGATAATTCCCTCTCTACTAATAAGCACCTTAACGAAGTTTTAGAACCCTATCAAGTCAAGATGCCGGCGATAACAAATAATTCATGCGGGAAGACTCTCAGTTGGAGGTGAGAGGAATGTGTTGCTCCAAAAGATTATTAAGAAGCATAGAAGATCAGCTACAAGAAATCTCATGTGTTAAATCACTTGAGGTCCAACTACGACGTAGTAATGAACATGCAGAAGTTAGTAGGCGAGAAAGACCAGCACAACAATCACCAGTCGTAAGTATTAAATATTTTCCCCCTCTAAATTTCTAAACCCTTTTACAGAGCAATTCACCAATAGCATACCCTAGTAAACTCCGCACGTTGAAATCCGAGCCAGAAAGGCTTACTATCATATTCCAATGGAACAATTGATAGGCCTATAAGTAACTAGGTTTTAGATGAGGATTACTCGTTGCACGAATAGACCCCTACAGGATACGGTTACTTTGGAGAAAGGGGAGCGAGAAAGAAGTCATATAGAAGGTTGACCTTGATTAGGAAGCACTATAAGGGAATTAGTGGAAGCATATACAACGATTCTGTAGATAAGATGACAGCTGGAGTTGCCCTAAAGGAAAGTGAATCGGAGAGAAGCAGTGATGTATGGTGGTACGAAATTCGAAACATGTTAAGAAGCTCGTGGAAGGAAGGGAGATCTGACAACTATTAGATAAACGGTTCATAAGACATAGTGTCTCACATTGAAGAACCCTACTACACTTTGAGGGAAGTGGAATGGAATGCTCTTAATATGGACAAACTATCAAGAGTTGAATAAAGTTACCTAGAAGAAGTGATAACCCCTTTTCCAGAATTGTTAACCTGCTTAATCAGTTGTAAGATACTGACTACACTTCTAATGCTATCAGCCGGGTATATAAGTGATAAAGACGTTACCGAGGATTGCATTTAAAATACATTAGAGTCAATAGGAAAATCACATTCAAGCTTGTTTGGGCTGGCTCACACACCCACGGTATTCATGAGCCTAATGAATGGGATTCAGTAAGTCATACTTAGGCATGCTTGTTATCTCGACATTGCTAGTAAGCATGAAATTCGAGCCAATTCGCTAAAATTTGGGGCTATCTAAGTCCGAGAAGTAGTAAAAACTCATTGAGTTATGTCAACGTTTAGGGTTAAGCGAAAATTTTAGGAGGATCAATAAAAGCTTCACTCGTGCATCTATACAACTGGCGCCGTAATCCTAGGAATATGCCAAATCCGTTTGGACATGGATTAGAAGGCTTTAGATGTGTGTTGGTGTAATGATACAAGACAAGCTTCTAGTCGCCCGACAATTTAAGAAACACGTGAAGAGTTACAGTATACGTGAACTGGAACAATATGCATTCGAATACATTAGCTGTACTACTCACCCGACTACCCATTAGAATACTAGTTCAAACACCATAGGGTGATCATCAATCGGTAAGATCAACCGCATTGACAAGTGCGGATAGGAGGTCGTCATCCGCATTTGTCCTAAGACGCTCGCATTTCTAAATGTGAAAGAGCAAGTCTTGGCCGTGCTTGTCACTACTTACCCGCATTGATGGATGCGGATAGCCTGCAATTAGGCTTTTCTTCTACTGACTTCACCCGTATCACATCGTGAACTTGTGAATTCTTCCAACGTCAGTTCACAAGAGCTTATGGCACATCCTGTATGGGAAAACTCTCGACATATGTAAGTTAAGATGGGTGGAACTACTCGAAGACTAGGATTATCACATGCAGTATCGTTCCGGAGTAGGAAGGTTGGAAAAGTAGTGACCTTTTTGTGTGATCAAACCTCTTCGTTCCTATTCATCGTGAAAACTTCTCAGTTTTAGCTTTATGGGAATAATCATGCGATTCCTAAATGTTAATCAATACTCCTTAGGGAACCAAAACCCTCCTTGATCTGAAGACTTTAATCTATAACATCTTATGACTTATTACCTTATGATTATAAGGAGTTAATAGTGACGTATAGCCGACTTGACTATCAAGTCTAATTGAAGGCATTCACTCCAACATCTGATATTTCACAACCTTTCGTAAGACTCTTTGAGGACGTTGATATTGCCAAAATTTTAGTATTTGTTTCCTTGCTAGATCTACCTAGTAGGATTGTGCATTGAACCTCAGTGGAGAATCTCTTCTCGTTAATTTTGTTCAAGTGTTAAATGACCTGATTGTGAAGCCAAAAATCCATTCATGAATCGACTCTCTGATTTTGTCAAACATGTTCTAACGTTGGGATAATTACTTGAATCTAAATCAAACCCGGTTGTTTGATGCCTAATCGACAACTTTCGCCTTGGAATGCTCAGCTAAATAACTTTAAAATCCTCAAGAATCATACTACGAGTGCATCACACTCGGAAACAATATTAGCGATACTAAAATTTCGAGGACGAAATTTTTTAAGGAGGGGAGAATGTAACACCTCTGAAATCTAGCCCAATTAGAAAACTTAGTGTATTATAGGACCCAATAAAGGTCCGGATTGAATTGGGCTTACCAAAGAAAACTTGGAAAAGAAACTAGCCTTTTTAGGCCCAATAGGCCCAATAAGGGCCCAAACTTATAAACAAGGCCCATTTAAGGCCCAATACCCATTTACCATCTAATTAAATAAGTGATCATAAGATAATAAATTAAATTGTGATTCGAAGCAACTACGATAAGAATCCAAACAAAAAACAGATTCAAAACCTATACCGTGTAAAGTCCGGTAATCTAACGCGTACTAACGTCTAATTTACATCGGAACGTACTTATAATGGTTTAAATTCTTTTAAAATCATTGTTTATCATGATGCATACTGTAAACAGTACTTGCTAAAAGATCCTATCCAAACGTGTATAATCAGCTATAATATGTCGGAAAAACGCGAATACCGGATACACCGGCATTTAACGGACATCTGATACGAAAACCGAGCCCTATAACGTCATAAATATTTATCTAATTATTATATATTTATTATCATATTCTAAATCAGAGAGTGAGACGGTTATCCAAGGCAATGTGGTTCGAGTCGCGACTGAAGCATGGACCTGCCTGAGAATAGGTCAAACCCGAGAGTTTGACCATAAAAATACCGAATTGTTTTATTTCAAGCTAAAGTAATTAGATAAATCTATTATAGGTTTTCTAACGAGGTTTTATCCAAAAGACCGTTCAATACGCGATAACGAAGTTTCGGGACGTATACGCGATTTTTAAATAAAGCCCACTCAAAAACCCTAGGTATATAAGCCATCTAACCCCTCATTTCTCATTTGAAACCCTAAAAACCCAGCTAAAATGCTCTCAAGAGGCTGCATGGCCGACTTCGCCGGAGCAGGCGGCGGCACGGCGGCGGCGCGGCGGCGGCGCGGCGGTTTCCGGCCAAGTCTTGGCCTACCCACCCTAGTCTCGACCTCCTGATCACGATGGCGGTGGCGGATTCTTCTAATTCGCAACGGTTTGGAAGATATGGAAGAAAGAAGGCAGCGGCGGCTAGGGTTCCGGCGAGTTTTCAGGCCGCCGGCGCCGGCGAGTGGCGGCGAGTGCCACCCATGCTCTTCTTCGTCTCGACGAGATCTTTCCAACGGTGGTAGCGGCGTTGTCTAACTCTTAACGGTTTGAAAGTTACGGGAGTTTGAAGGTGACGGCAGAAGGGTTTTGGCAATGAAGGTGGCTGTAGCGGCTGTGGCTGATGTTGGGGGCTGCGGTGGTCGATCGGTGGTTCCCGAAGGTGGCAGTTGTGGTGATGGCAGCTGTGATAGTTGGCTGTGAGCTATGGTTGTCGGGTTACTGGCGGTAGCCGGTTGCGGTTGGCGGTTGTCATGGTGGCTGTGATATTGGCGGTGGATGTTACCGGTCGCGGTGGTGGTGTCGTTTAGTTGTTGCCGAAGGAGGGCTGCTGCAGCAGGTGACGGGCCGATGGTGATGGTGATTGTGGTAATGGTTGTCGGGTTTAGGTGGTGATGATGGTGGTTGTAATGGCGGTGCACGGTGATGGTGGTGATGGTTGTGATTGTGGTTCTCGGTTGTGGGTTTTCTAGTTTGGTTGTTGTTTTGGGCTGCTATGATGATGGACTAAGATTCGGTTAGGGTGATTGTGAAAATCGTGGTTGAAATGGTATTTTAGTGGTGTTGTAGTGGTGTTGATCGTGATTGTTGCTGTCGATTATGGTTGGGGTTGTGTTAGAAAGTCAAGGTGAGGTTTTGGATAACCACTGGTCAAACTTGGTCAACGAGCAGTCAACGGAACGTGAACGTGATTAGATCAAGAGCAATATGAGTGGGTTAGCGAACGTGAACCAAGTGAAAGGTATAATCGCACGCGCAACACATTTGAAATTTAATTATAATTTATATGCGTGTTACTTGAGCTCTAATTATGCAAAATACATAAGTTATAAAACGAAAGCGATTGCCACTTGAGATAATTATCTGATTTAAATGGATAGTTCTAACATGAGACTTAAGTAGCAACGATAATTATCAGAAATCAACCTAGATAGAAATATATGTATCATTACAATATAAGAAGGATTATAACATGTTAATGACGATACAACTCAATTTGATCCCATGTCACAATAAATTCATATAAGGCTTCGAGATGTAAAATACATACAAATACGATTGTGCATATACATATACAATAAATACATGGGTTAACCGACATCTACACGTTTTTATTTAAGATAGAAGACTTAAATATACTATAATAATCCATCATCTTGTTACTATTCATAGTCGATCATCTAATTATTATTGGAATATATATTATTTGTGTCACCCTTTTTATTAAATATATCGACAACTATTATCAATATTTGGATTACTCTAGCATCAATCAATTTAACATTATGATATAAATGTAAGCATTATAAACATTATTTGGAACATTATGGATTACTTACTTCATCATTAAAAACTATCTATAAAGATTTGAAATCCTTGATATCAACCGTTTATGGCTACATTCTTTATGCAAAGAATCATTTATCGGATAAAGGCATTAATTAACCTAATATGCACGAGTGAGTGCATAACAATTGATAATTTCACAAGAAGCTAATCTACATCAATGATACTAATCGTTAACTTTAAGTTAACTAAAGAGCTCAACCGCACGCATGTAATGACATCGTGCTAATTCTAAACATGAATCTCATATGTTCTAATTAGGATTACTTTGTTGGTGACCTTCATATTTCTTTACCGAGCTCAGAATTTATATAAGGATACCAGGTGAGTTCTAGTGATTCCCCTTTTTACTACTGTTTTGGGGTGAAGCATGCTCTGTTATTTTTGAACTATAATTGTGCATTACTTGATGATTCTATGTGGGATTTGTGGTTACCTGCTGATTCTTATATCATGATCATTAATTCTTTCGTGAACCGCTTGTTTTATATGGATAGATCTATTTGGGGAATCCCCCACACACAGTGGCTTCCGTTCCAGGAAGGTTACCCCACTGAGATCCTAAGGGATCGTTGTGGCATGTAACAGGTTTTGTTAGAATACTATGGTGAACCATCCGGGCAGTTAGGGTTCACTGGTTTGGGGCTCAGTTCTTCCTTCGGGAATATCCGGTTAAACACAACTTTAGAAGAGGCCAACCGGGACTGAGTGTAGGGTTGATTATGATTTTTCTCCCACGATGTTGAAACTATGATTCATTCATTTTTATCAAATGAGGAATTGTTAAATTCTTTTTGTTTTTAAACTTTAAGCACTTGAACTCACCAACTTTATGTTGACACAAAATCTTTTGAGCATGTCTTTCAGGTACAGCTAGGTAATTAGCTGAGCTATAGAAGATTTCTAAATCCGAAGCAAGAAGTGAGGGTAGGTGTTGAAGGAAAAAGGTCGAGCCTAGAAGCCTTAGCTACTGAAGCCTCAAGAAATATTGACAAAGAGATAGGTCATGATACCCATGGATTGTAGATTGAGGCACCTTGTAAACTGAAACTAAACCCATATCCTAATGTAAATATTGTGAGATGCATTATATTAAACCATTTAGTTTCCACTGCATTTTGGTTGTTGTTTACCAACCGTTACGTCCCGCCTCTCTGGGCCCGGGGTGTGACAATTTCCTTACTCATGAATCTTATTAATCTTTCGTGAATACATTAATGCACCATTCCGTAGTTGCAAATTGTTTGTTGAATTAGAAGGAATATAATTAACTAGGACGCGTTAACTTGATTTGATCTCTTTTTCATCGATCACACATTGTGTCTCTTGTTTGACGTTTATTAGTTTCATACGGTAATTTTAATTTGATTCTCGATTTCTATTCATTGAATACGAGTAGTTAGTTGCTCCTTTACAACTATTATCCTTGCGTTGTTGCTCAATAAAGGATTCCTTGAACCAACAATTGCCATTTCGATTGATTTTAGTGGATTTTTTAGTCAAGAGTGTTTGAAGATGGTTTGGAGAGTTGTTGTTGAGTTTTGGGTAGGAGTTTATCGATTTTCAAATGTCATTTGCATGGTTTCGTGTACGTGTTGTATTCGAGCAGTAGATCATATTGTAATGCCCGGTTATTCTTTTAAAAGAAAGATAAGAATTGAAGAATAAAAGTCGAAAATGCAATTTAACGCAAGTTGAGGGGTTAAAAGTGTCAAAAGGACAAAAAGAATAAAAGTTGGTACAAAAGCAACATGGCCGCCCACACCATGTTACTTTTCACCTTTTGCAATCGGTTCTAGAGAGAGAGAGCAGAAAACTCTCGGGTTGAAGAAGAAGAAGAAGAGGCTGAATTCAAGGTAAGAATTCATGGGTTTAAGTGTTTATAATGGGTTTTGTCTCGGTTATATGCTTATGTGTTTGTGTGTGTGTGTTCGTGTGTGTGTTTGGTGGGTTTCTAGGTGTTTGAACTCATTTGCATTCGGGTTAGAAGGAAGATACACCCAAAGTTGCACCAGGTGAGTTTCTAGACCCTGGTTTTACTTGTTTTAAACTTTTTGGGGCTGAAAGTGTATTTAAACGATTTTACAATGTTTATGTATGTATACCCGTATGTATTATGCATGTTTGATGATGATTCTTAGATGCTTATAGGTAGTTCATGTTTAGAATAGCCTTAGTAAGCTTGGAAATGATTAGTATGATGTTTGGGATTGAAAGTACCTTAGAAACATGTTGAGCAGAAGCTTCATGCGCCTAAATAAGGCTCATGCGCCTGGAAATGCCTTAGAAATGTTTAAGTGTAACTCATGCGCCCAAACAGTACCCTCATGCGCCTAGAATATTAGTCGGACGACTAAGTGTAGGGCCATGCGCCCCAATAGTGTCCATGCGTCCGAATGGCCCATGCGCCTAAGTGTTCATGCGTCCGAATGGCCATGCGCCTAAGTGTCCATGCGTCCGAATGGACCATACGCCCGAATAGTTCATGCGCCTGAATGGTTCATGCGCCTAAGTGTTAAAGCGGTTAAGTGTTGGCTGATGCGTCTGCATAATGATGAAGCGCCCAAACAGGGTTCATGCGCGCAAATAGTGTTGGTGCGCCTAACACTTAGAATTTATTACATGAATTTATGGGAGTTTGTGCAGTTAGGGTTTTGACCGTTGTTGTCTAGGGTTTATTAAATGCCTTCTTCGATGCATTATAATGATTGTTTCGTATCATTATTATTATTATTATTATTATTATTATTATTATTATTATTATTATTATTATTATTATTATTATTATTATTATATTATTATTATTATTATTATTATTATTATTATTATTATTATTATTATTATTATCATTATTATTGTATGACTTTACGTGGTGTGTTATTATCGTAACGTAAAGTATTATTAATAATAATAAAGCGAAAGAGTAATAAGAAGAGAAGTGGAACTTAAATAAAATGTTAACAAGTCTTGCAAGCTTATAGGAGGTGCACGACCATGTTGTCGTTAGCTCAACTGTGATGCGGGTTAGCTACCCTATTATGCACATGGGGCCAGTCAATTGAGATTGGCGGACCTTTGCAGCGTACCCTAGGTGACTAGGCCGGCCTTGTATACAGTAATCAGAGCCCATTGAGGGACCAGAGGGCCCAGCACTAGTTTCCCCCGCGCACATAGTTTAGGGTATTGCTCATTGGTCCACATAGACAGTGAAAGATAAAGATAAAAGAGTACATAATAAACAAGGCACACAGTAAAGAGAAAAAGCATTATCTGGTTGTGTAGTTAATGTGTGCTCACGTATAAAGAGATGAATCTTCACAGAAAGAGTATTTTCATATGTATACCTTACCAAAAGTATTTTATTACTTTTAAAACTAGAACTCACTCAGCAACGCTGACTTTTATGCATTTTCAGTTGGCAGGTAAACATTGCTGAGGATGGCATGAGGGTGAAGCTACTCGACAGGGAAAGACTGACATCCATTCATACTTGTTATTGCTGTTGTTTTGTAATGCAATTAAACAATTCTTTTGTATATGGTTAAACAATAGTGTATTGCTCAACAACAGTGTTTTTAATGAAATGAATGGCTTTCGTTAAAATAATTCTGCTGCTTAAGCTTGTAAATTTATAATGTTTAATGTATTTAATGCTGTGAATGACCAACTGTGAGGTCTCCGGGAACGGGGCCTTACACATATGTTCCATTTGTTATTTATTAGTGTGATTTTAGTAATCATTATAACCGGATTTTATTAAATTAGATTAGGAGTGTGTTTAAAAGGTTTGAGAATCAAAACGCCATAGCATTAGAGGTAGTTAAGGTAAACAAAAAACTATCGATGTGAGAACTCTTTTTGTTTATTGTTTTTTTATAAATATATCCTTTCTCATGTATTTTATTATTAATCTTTCGTGAATTCTTTAATGCACCATTCCATAGTTGCATAACATTTATTGAAATACAAGGAAATATTATAAACTAGGACGTGTTAAGTAGATTTGACTTCTTTTTCTTCGATAACACATTGCGTTTCTTCTTTGACGTTTTATTAGTTTCATTCGGTAAATGTAATTAGATTCTTATTGAGTGAGTACGAGTAGTTAGTAGCTACTTTACAACTATCATCCTTGCGTAGATACTCAATAAAGGATTATGTGGATGAACAATTGTCATTACGATTGAATTCAGTGGATACTTTTGACAAGAGGGTTTGAACATAGTTATGGAGAGTTCTAGTTATGTTTTGGGCACGAGTGTATCGATTTGCAAGTGTCATTTGTATGGTTTCGTGTTCGGGTTTCATTCATTTAAACAAGAGATCCAATGTTTCATTGTGATTGATTTGTGTGATTTTAGTGATCATTTTAACCGGATGTGATTTAATTAGATTAGGAGTGTGTTGAAAAGGTTTTAGAATCAAAACTTCATATCATTATAGGTAGTTAGGGAAAACAAAAAACTATCTATGCGAGAACTCTTGTTGTTTAGTGTTTTTTTACGAGTATTTCCTTACTCATGCATCTTTTTAATCTTTCGTGAATACATTAATGCACCATTCCGTAGTTGGATATTGTTTGTTGAATTAAAAGGAATATTATTAACTAGGACGTGTTAACTTGATTTGATCTCTTTTTCATCGATCACACATTGTGTCTCTTGTTTGACGTTTATTAGTTTCATACGGTAACTTTAATTTGATTCTCGATTTGTATTCATTTAATACGAGTAGTTAGTTGCTACTTTACAACTATTTTCCTTGCGGTGTTGCTCGATAAATGATTCCTTGAACCAACAATTGCCATTTCGATTGACATTTGTGGATTTTTGTAAGGCCCCGTTTCTGGGACGCATACAGCTGATCAATCATCGCACATAAAACATATATTTATATTAACTTTAATAAAACATTGTAGTGGAAACTTTTAAACAACCATTTCATTTCATTATAACTGCTTTTGCAAAATAATACATCATTGACTGATTACAAAATAACTTGTTGCATTACATCACAAAAACATTATACAATATGGATGTCATCCAAAATGAGCCAAGTAGCCGCCCCGTGCCATCCTCAGCAACCATTACCTGCCAACTTGAAACACATAAAAGTTAGTGTTGCTGAGTGAGTTCTAGTTTTGTAAATAAAATACTTTATATCCTTTTACAACCGTTCATTTCTTTCATTCGCGATCATGCATCATACGTACACATAGATAATATCATTATTATCTTTGATCATTCATTCGTTAACTTTCGTTCATTCATCATCGTACGTCATTGTTATCATTCACTTTCAATCATAATCTTCTTTACTTATCTCTCGTACATTCATTAACTTCCGATGACATGTACTGTACCCCGAACATTGTGCACGAAGCTGACCCTAGGGCCCGGGGCAAGTACACTCATCATTGTCATCATCTTTCATTCAGGACCAATGCCATGTGCTATACCCCGAACATTGTGCACGAAGCTGGTTACTGGGCCTGAGGTCTATCATAGACCTCGAACATTGTGCATGATGCTGACTCCAGTACCTAGAACAAGCGACAAGGATCCCATACGTATGGTCAATCACAAAGATTAGACCTAGTGTGCATCCTTCCGGGGTAGCTAACCCGCACATAGTTGAGCTAACACCCTTCATTGGGTGTGAACCTCCATACATTGCTTGCAAGACTTTCTTACTTTCATTCATTCATTAATGCATGCATTCATTCTTACATACATTCCACTTATCATTATCATTAACTTCCGCTTTACGTTACATAATACTTTTCGTTCCTTTCATAATCATAATACGTAAGTCACGGAATAATACATAATAGGAACGTAAGAAATCATAACATGAACATACATAGAAAATTCACATTTCTTTATAGAAAAAATCGATCTTCTTGTTAAAACCTCTTAAAATCTTGGTCATTTAGAAACGTATATTTGGTATGCATTTCCAGCCCAAACAAGTTTAAAACCTTTTAATTAGGGGATCTAGAACTCACCTTGACTCAGTGAGTAGCTTCTCAATCAAGCTTTCTAAGCAAAGGTTACACTACGCAGCATGTAGATAAGTTAACACTCAAAGGGATTAATTTCTGCCTAATTTCGCTGCAAGATTAGTAGTTTCGCTACTAGTTTCTCCAGCAGTTTCGCTGCTAGTTTCGCTGGCATTTTCGCTGTCAATTTCGCCTAACTTTCATTGGATAACCATATCTGCGAAACTACCAAACTATAGTTTCGCAGGAAGCTTTCATAGTTGCGCTGGACGATTATGTAAATTCGCTGGACGAACCTGTAATTTCGCAGAACGAGCTGAAAATTACGAAACAACCCATTTTTGACCCAAAACTTCAATCTTTTACATCAAAAACCTTGGTTTATCACCCAATAAGCTTTATCTAAGCTTCTTACATGTTTTCTTACACAAAAACGTGAGTTTTGGGCGAATCTTTGCCACTTTCAAAAACCCAAGCCCTAGCATCCGGGTTTACATCAAAATGAAAGATTAGATGATGTTTCTTACCTGGATTCTTGGTGTTTTCTTTTTGT
The DNA here is from genome assembly GCA_025215565.1 of Flaveria ramosissima. Classification (NCBI taxonomy): domain Eukaryota; kingdom Viridiplantae; phylum Streptophyta; class Magnoliopsida; order Asterales; family Asteraceae; genus Flaveria; species Flaveria ramosissima. The sequence continues at coordinate 26,098,400 of CM046038.1, forward strand.
TTGGATGCCCACGAACACCAATCTTCAATCCCGTGATCAACCAAGCCTTGAATCTTCAACTCTCTCCACTTTCTCTCTCTACACTCTCTCTCTAGATTTTGGGTGTTGAGTTGCAAATGAGAGCTGCTCAAGCTGATCCGTTTATATATATCGGGCGTTCCCGGGACCTTAAACTCGCCAAACACATATCCCGCGAGGTCTACTCGGTCCATACCAAATTCCTCTCTTATTTTCTTCAAATAATCCCGGCTAGGCCCATTATTATTAATTGGCTCGTTTTGACTTTATTCCGGGCGTTACTAGTCCACCCCCCTTATTTAGGTTTCGTCCTCAAAACCTGTTAGTCGCTGAATAGTTGAGGGTAATGCTGCTTCATGTCCTCCTCAACTTCCCAAGTGGACTCTGATCCCTTCCTGTGCTTCCACTATACACGCACAAGATGAACCACTTTATTCCTTAGTCTCTTCTCTTTGAGGTTGATGATCGCCATTGGTTGCTCCACATAATTGAGCCTTTCATCCACTTCAATGTCTTCCAGTGGTACGATCATATCTACGTCGGCTAAGCACTTTTTCAAGTGAGATACATGGAATGTCGGATGAATTCCACTTAACTCACTGGGCAACTCCAACCTATAGGCCAGCTCTCCTACTCGAGCAATGATTCGGAAAGGCCCTATGTATCTCGGGCTCAACTTGCTCCGCTTTCTGAACCGAACGTTACCTTTCCAAGGTGAGAATTTCAACATAACCCTGTCACCCACCTGGAACTCAATCGGTCTACGTCGTTTGTCGGCATATGACTTTTGCCTATCCTTAGCTGGCTTCATAAAGGCTTTGATCCTTTCCAGCTTCTCAGTCGTAGCCTCAACCACTTCGACGCTCCCTAACTCTTTATGGCTAATATCACCCCAATAAGCGGGTGTTCTACATCTCCTACCGTATAGCATCTCATAAGGGGGCATGCTAATGCTGGCATGGTAGCTATTGTTATATGAGAACTCGGCTAACGGTAAGTTGTCATCCCAACTTCCTCCAAAATCAATGACGCATGCGCGAAGCATGTCTTGTAGAATCTGAATGGTCCTTTCTGACTAACCATCTGTTTGGGGATGATAAACCGTGCTGATATGTAACCTCGTCCCCATTAGCATCGTGAAATCTCTTCCAAAACTTGGATGTAAACTGGGTGTCACGATCTGACACGATAGACACCGGCACACCATGGAGACTTACAATCTCCTTGATGAATAGATCTGCGAGTCTTTCAAAAGAATATGTTTCACAGATCGGTAGGAAGTGAGCACTCTTTGTCAAATGATCAACTATCACCCATATGGCATCATACCCTTTCATGGTACACGGTAACTTCGTGATAAAGTCCATGGTGATATGCTACCACTTCCACTCGGGTATATCCAAAGGTTGGATCTTTCCATATGGCTTCTGATGCTCCGCCTTCACTTGTAAGCAAGTAAGGCACTTACTCACATACTCCACTACGTCACGCTTCATACCCGGCCACCAATAATCTTTCTTAATGTCTTGATACATCTTCGTGGCACCAGGATGAATGGAGTATCGAGTCTTATGAGTTTCGTCCATGAACTTCCCACGTAGATCCCCATAGCGAGGAATCCACATCCGTCCGAACCGAGTTCTAACACCGAGAGTGTTTTCACCCAACTCCGCGACTAGACCTCTCATCCTTCCGGAGTTAAGATGATCTTCCTTCAATGCCTCATCTTGAAACTCCTTGACCTGCTTCATCACATCGGATGTCATAATCAATTGGTAAGCCTTTACTTGAATTGGTTCAGGCCTCTCCTTTCGGCTAAGGGCATCTGTCAGTACGTTGGCTTTGCCCGGATGGTAATGGATCTCGCAATCATAATCCTTTATGAGCTCCAACCATCGCATCTGCCTCATGTTCAAATCTTTCTGCGCGAAGAAGTACTTCAAGCTCTTGTGGTCGGTGAAGATGGTGCACTTCGTCCCGTATAGGTAGTGCCTCCAAATCTTCAATGCAAAGACCACCGCCGCTAACTCCAAGTCATGAGTAGGGTAATTAACTTCATGAACCTTCAGTTGTCAGGATGCGTAGGCTATAACCCTTCCTCTCTGCACCAACACGCAACCCAACCTCGAGTAAGAAGCATCTGAATAGACCACCAAGTCCTCGCTTCCTTTGGGTAATGACAAGACAGGAGCTTGAGTCAACCTTGCCTTTAGCTCCTCAAAATCCTTCTCTTGATCTTAACCCCAAACAAACTTCACGTCCTTGCAGGTCAACTTAGTCAATGGGGAAGCTATCTTAGAGACGTCTTGGATGATTCTTTTATAATTGCCCGCCAACCCCAAGAAACTACGGATTTCGGATGGCGTCTTCGGTGACTTCCATTGCATCACCACCTCCACCTTTGCCGGGTCTACCATAATCCCCTCGGGATTCACCACGTGACCCAAGAACTAAACTTCATGCAACCAAAATGCGCACTTGGAGAACTTAGCATATAATCTCTCCCTTCTAAGCGTCTTCAACACTTCCCGAATGTGACCGGCATGCTCCTCTTCGCTCCTCGAGTAAATCAGGATATCATCAATAAACACAATCACTGATTTATCCAACATCGGCCGGCACACTCGATTCATCAAGTCCATAAAAGCAGCTGGTGCGTTTGTTAAACCAAAAGACATAACGAGGAACTCGTAGTGTCCATAACCCGTACGAAAAGCTGTTTTAGGAATATCTTGCCTTCAACTGATGGTAGCCAGATCGAAGATCTATCCTCGAGAACCAACTGGCACCTTGGAGCTTATCAAACAAGTCATCAATCCTTGGCAATGGATACCGATTCTTCACCGTCAAGTTGTTCAACTCACGATAGTCAATGCACATCCTCATACTACCGTCCTTCTTCACGAATAAGACTTGAGCACCCCAAGGAGAGATACTCGGTCTAATCAATCCCTTATCAAGCAACTCCTGCAATTGCTCCATCAGTTCCTTCATCTCGGTCGGAGCCAACCGATATGATGCCTTAGCTACAGGCTGGGCACCGGGCAACAAGTCAATCTGAAATTCGATTTAGCGGTCCGGTGGCACACCTGGTAAATCATCTGGAAACACGTCTGGGAAGTCACACACAACCGGTACATCGAACAGTTGTGGTGTTGACGTATCCACATCCTTCACGTAGGCCAAGTAGGCACTACATCCACGTCTCAAGCACTTTCTCGCTACCGCCATCGAAATCACCTTAGGAATCGTAGTGACTCAGTCATCGTAGATCGTCAAGCGCTGTCAATCGGATCATCTTCTTGCGACACACAATGTTCGCCTCGTAGTCCGCCAACCAATCTATTCCCAGGACTACATCGAACCCGCCTAAGGTCATCACGAACGGTCTAACAGGAAATATATGACCTTCTAATTCTATGTCACAGCCTTCTATCATATCAGAAATCCTGGTAGACTTACCTATGGTAGTTTCTACATTGAGGGGCTCATCAATAATTCTACTTCTAATGGACAGCTTAGCACAAATGGCAGCAGAAATGAAACTCTTACTAGCACCAGAATCAAATAACCTGGAGGCAAGAGTTTGGTTTACTAGAAACGTACCTGACACCACATCAGGGTCTGTCCTAGCCTCCACCTGGGTAATCGTGAAGGCTTTGGCGCTCGCTTTCTGCCCTTCACCTCCAGCCTTCTTCACCACTCCAGAACTTTTAGCCCTCGGCTTCTTACAGTCCCTGCTCATGTGGCCCTCCCCGCCACAGTTAAAACGCCTCGCCACCTTGCACTCTCTTGCCATATGCCCAGGCTTCCCACACTTGAAGCACACGTTCAGTCCCCACCTACACTCTCCGGCATGCTCCTTCCCGCACTTACCACACTTCTTCGACCCCGCACCGGGGGTAACCAAACGCCGGTCATCCAACCTCGCAACCTTATTGTTTGGAGCGGCCCCATCACGTCCAAACCGTTTCCCATTCTAGTTCTTGTCATCGCCACCTTTCTTCCCCAGCTCAGCCACCACCACTTCTCGCTCGTCATACAGCCTCCCTACTAGATCAACCACCGACCTGAACGTACCTAGTCGGGCGGCGATCATGTGCCTGCGGATGTCCGCCGGCAAGCCCTGGATGTATCTCTTGATCTTCCGTGACATAGGCGTCACCTGATCTGGAACCAGCCGTGCCATCTCATTGAATTTGGTGGTTTACTGTTGATGCGTCATAGTTCCCGCCTCCAGCTACAGGAACTCCCTCAACCTTGTCGAGCTCTTGATGAGGACATAACTCCTCAATCACCAACTTCTTCAACTCATTCCACCTCATCCTCCCAATCGCCCTACTACCCTCAGCCTAGACAATATTGTCCCACCAACACAAGGCCGAGTCCACGAATGAGTGGGTGGCAAACTTCACCTTGTGATCTTCCCAGCACTCGCTAATATCAAGAACAGCCTCCATCTCTCTCACCCATCGGTAAGCAACAGCAGCAGTGCCATTTCCATCAAAAGTCGGGGGCTTGCATCTTTGAAATGCCCCATAGTTGCAGCCTCGTGCTGCCTCAGGCACATGTTCTTCTTCTTCCTCCTCATCCGTAGAGACGACCGTCTCGGTCTCCGGTTGCCCTCTTCCTCCCGAGGACCGGTTCCTTTCCTTCCATTCTCCTTCCCTTACAGCCTTTATCACTTCGGTCACTACAGACGGTAAGATCTTCTGCATGACCTGATGAACCTCCTCTACAACAGCCTCCTTCACTGAGGCTCTTAAGTTAGCACTCTCATCCCCAGCATCCGGATGAGGGGTCTTGGGCTCTTCATGAGCCACCTCTTCAGCTCTAGGCCTTCCTCTTGTGACCCGTGGTCCAGCACCACGTCCACCACGGCCTCTTCCTCGAAAAGCCTTAGAAGATCTATCTCCAGCCATCCTCTAACACACTATAAGATTCAAACACCAACACGGTCATCCAAGGTAATAGCTCAGTTTATGTCAAGTATAGTAAGTCCCTAATTACAGTGGCCAGTTGTGATTAGCCACTTACTTTACTCTTCATTCCCCAAGCATTTCCTATCTTGACTACATCAGTACCTAAATCTACTAAAAGCATATAAACCACATAACATGTGCACGTAATACCGGTTAACATTAAGAAAATACCTAATGGCACGTAGCTACTAGGACTGGCATCCATTCCCTTTTGTCCCATTCTCAGTTTAAGTTTAGGTTTCTTTAGATACTTTTACCCATTTCACTTAAACCTGGCTCGATACCAACTTGTAAGGCCCCGTTTCTGGGATGCATATAGCTGGTCAACCATCGCACATAAAACATATATTTATATTAACTTTAATAAAACATTGCAGCGGAAACATTTAAACAACCATTTCATTTCATTATAACTGCTTTTGCAAAATAATACATCGTTGACTAATTACAAAATAACTTGTTGCATTACATCACAAAAACATTATACAAAATGGATGCCATCCAAAATGAGCCAAGTAGCCGCCCCGTGCCATCCTCAGCAACCATTAACTGCTAACTGGAAACACATAAAAGTCAGTGTTGCTGATTGAGTTCTAGTTTTATAAATAAAATACTTTATATCCTTTTACAACCGTTCATTTCTTTCATTCGCGATCATGCATCATACGTACACATATATAATATCATTATTATCTTTGATCATTCATTCGTTAACTTTCGTTCATTCATCATCGTACGTCATCGTTATCATTCACTTTCAATCATAATCTTCTTTACTTATCTCTCGTACATTCATTAACTTCCGATGACATGTACTGTACCCCAAACATTGTGCACGAAGCTGACCCTAGAGCCTAGGGCAAGTACACTCATCATTATCATTCATCTTTCATTCAGAACCAATGCCAGTACTATACCCCGAACATTATGCACGAAGCTGGTTACTGGGCCTGAGGGCTATCATAGACCTCGAACATTCTGCACGAAGCTGACTCCAGTACCTAGGGCAAGCGACAAAGATCCCATACGTATGGTCAATCACAAAGATTAGACCCTAGTGTGCATCCTTCCATGGTAGCTAACCCGCACACAGTTGAGCTAACACCCTTCATTAGGTGTGAACCTCCATACATTGCTTGCAAGACTTTCTTACTTTCATTCATTCATTAATGCATGCATTCATTCTTACTTACATTCCACTTATAATTATCATTAACTTCCGCTTTACGTTACATAATACTTTTCGTTCCTTTCATAATCATAACACATAAGTCACAGAATAATACATAATAGGAACGTAGACATAACATGAACATACATAGAAAAATCACATTTCTTTATAGAGAAATCGATCTTTTTGTTAAAACCTCTTAAAATCTTGGTCATTTAGAAACATATATTTGGTATGCATTTCTAGCCCCAAACAAGTTTAAAACCTTTAAAATAGGGGATCTAGAAGTCACCTTGACTTAGTGAGTAACTTCTCAATCAAGCTTTCTAAGCAAGGGTTACACTACTCAGCCTGCAGATAAGTTAACACTCAAAGTGGTTAATTTCTGCCTAATTTCGCTGCAAGATCAGTAGTTTCACTGTTAGTTTCGCCAGCAGTTTCACTTGCATCTTCGCTGCCAGTTTCGCCCAACTTTCGTTGGATAACCATATCTGCGAAACTACCTGCGAAACTATAGTTTCACAGGAAGCTTTGATAGTTTCACTGGACGATTATGTAATTTCGCTGGATGAACTTGTAATTTCGCAGAACGGGCTGAAAATTACGAACCAACCCATTTTTGACTCAAAACTTCAATCTTTTACATCCAAAACCTTGGTTTATCACCCAATAAGCTTTATCTAAGCTTCTTACATGTTTTCTTACACAAAAATGTGAGTTTTGGGCGAATCTTTCCCACTTTCAAAAACCCAAGCCCTAGAATCCGGGTTTACATCAAAATGAAAGATTAGATGATGTTTCTTACCTGGATTCTTGGTGTTTTCTTTTTGTTTGGATGCCCACGAACACCAATCTTCAATTCCATGATCAACCGAGCCTTGAATCTTCAACTCTCTCCTTTTTCTCTCTCTACACTCTCTCTAGAATTTGGGTGTTGAGTTGCAAATGAGAGCTGCTCAAGCTGATCCATTTATATATACTGGGCATTCTCGGGACCTTAAACTCGCCAAACACATATCCTGCGAGGTCTACTCGGTCCATACCATATTCCTCTCTTATTTTCTTCAAATAATCCCCGCTAGGCCCATTATTATTAATTGGCTCGTTTTGACTTTATTCCGGGCGTTATAGTGTTTTAGGCAAGTGTGTTTGAAGAGGGTTTGGAGAGTTGTTGTTGACTTTTGGGCAGAAGTTTATCGATTTTCAAGTGTCATTTTTATGGTTTAGTATACGTGTTGCATTCGAGCAGTAGATCATATGTTCCATTTGTTATAGATTAGTGTGATTTTAGTAATCATTATAACCGGATTTCATTAGATTAGATTAGGTGTGTGTAAAATGTTTGAGAATCAAAACTCCATAGCATTGGAGGTAGTTAGGGTAAACAAAAAACTATCGATGTGAGAACTCTTGTTGTTTATTGTTTTTTTATAAGTATTTCCTTTCTCATGTATCTTATTATTAATCTTTTCTTGAATTCTTTAATGCACCATTCCATAGATGCATAATGTTTATTGAAATACAAAGAATTATTATAAACTAGGACGTGTTAACTTGATTTGACTTCTTTTTCTTCGATAACACATTGCGTTTCTTCTTTGACATTTTATTAGTTTCATTCGGTAAATGTAAATTGATTCTCGATTTCTATTGAGTGAATACGAGTAGTTAGTTGCTCCTTTACAACTATTATCCTTGCGTAGATACTCAATAATGGAATCTATGGATGAACAATTGTCATTTCGATTGAATTCTGAGGATACTTTAGACAAGAGGGTTTGAACATGGTTATGGAGAGTTCTAGTTAAGTTTTGGGCATGAGTGTATCGATTTGCAAGTGTCATTTGTATGGTTTTGTGTTCGGGTTGCATTCCTTTTAACAAGAGATCCAATGTTTCATTTGTGATTGATTAGTGTGATTTTAGTGATCATTATAACCGGATTTGATTAAATTAGATTAGGAGTGTGTTGAAAAGGTTTGAGAATCAAAACTTCATAGCATTATAGGTAGTTTTTTTTTTGGTAAAGGGTTACCCCGCTGATTTTGTATTTCATAAACAAATATTACAAGTAGTAAAGATAGCCTTTACTAGTTCTTTAGATAGACATGCCCTATCTAAAGCAAAAAAACGAAATAACAAAAATATGAACCAAACAAACAAATAGACCAATGTCAAACAAACCCACCAACTAATCTACTTTCCCAACTGTTGAGCCGATTGATGTTGATCAACATCCCATTGCCTAATCCTAGCCACCAGCTTCTGCATATCTTTAGAATGAAGCCCCACAAGTTTATATCTCACTGTTTCATAGATACTTTTAGCAAGAACTTCTGGAGTCTAGTACGATGATTGAACAGTCTCGAGTTTCGCTCCATCCAAATGAAATAAGCTGTAGTCGCTACCGCTTGCTTAGAGATAAAGCTATCTACTCCTTTTCCTTTGCATTTAACATTCAGCCACGACACAATATCCTCCCAAGACTCAACCGAATCCATATTAGCTTTGCCTCTAACCAAGTACCACACCTTCTTGGAATATTAACACTCAAAAAAGAGGTGTTCATGAGAATCATGGGTTTGAAAGCATAATAAACAACATACCAAGTTCATATCAACCTTCCTTCTTTGCATGGTTAGAATCCGATCTTGAGTCCATAGCTTCTTTAGCATAATTAACCACATAAAGAAAGCATGCTTGGGGATATTATGTGAAAACCACACACTATCAAAACAATCAACTTTAGGCTGCCTTGTACGAACCGACTCCCAAACGACTTTGGACGAAAATGGATGTAGCTTATTCTCAAACTTCCAAAGATATTCATCCGCACGATTTGAATCAATTTGAATATTGAGGATATCTTGAAATTGTGGATATTCATTTAGCCAACTGACCGGTACGTTCCACTGATTATTTATAATCAACGATTTAACTTTATCCGTTAACAAAAAGTCCTTACTTGTGATCTGTCTCGTAGTAAGGACATCCGCAATCGGACCACCTTGGAACCATATATCAAACCACGCATTTGTCTCCATTCCATTACCAATCCGAGCCCAAATAAAATTTTTAATAATGGGACTAAGCTTAACTAAAAGCCTCCAACTCCAACAAGACGCAGCGGATGGCCGATGACTCCATAAAGAGTTTGAACCAAGTCTTTGAACATAAATCCAACTCACCCATAAGGATCTTCGTTTAATCAGGATGCTCCAAATATGACTGGCGAGGAGAGCTAGATTAACATCTTCAATCTTTCTAATACCCAGCCCCCCTTCATATTTAAGAGTACAAACAATATCCCAAGCAACCTTACTTTTTGAGTGAATATTTGCATCTTGAGACCAAAGAAAGTTCCATATCTTAGCTTCCAAATCCTCGATAACTCTTTTAGGAATAACAAAAAACTATCTATGCGAGAACTCTTATTGTTTAGTGTTTTTTTACGAGTATTTCTTTACTCATGCATCTTATTAATCTTTCGTGAATACATTAATGCACCATTCCGTAGTTGCATATCGTTTGTTGAATTAGAAGGAATATTATTAACTAGGACGTGTTAACTTGATTTGATCTCTTTTTCATTGATCACACATTGTGTCTCTTGTTTGACGTTTATTAGTTTCATACGGTAACTTTAATTTGATTCTCGATTTCTATACATTGAATACGAGTAGTTAGTTGCTCCTTTACAACTATTATCCTTGCGTTGTTGCTCAATAAAGGATTCCTTGAAGTAATAATTGCCATTTCGATTGATTTTAGTTGATGTTTTAGGCAAGATTGTTTGAAGGTGGTTTGGAGAGTTGTTGTTGAGTTTTGTGCAGGAGTTTATCGATTTTCAAGTGTCGTTTGCATGGTTTCGTGTACGTGTTGCATTCGAGCAGTAGATCATATGTTCCATTTGTTATTGATTAGTGTGATTTTAGTGATCATTATAAATGGATTTCATTAAATTAGATTACGAGTGTGTTTAAAAGGTTTTAGAATTAAAACTCCATAGCATTGGAGGTAGTTAGGGTAAACAAAAAACAATCAATGTTAGAACTCTTGTTGTTTATTGTTTTTTTTAAGTATTTCTTTCTCATGTATCTTATTATTAACCTTTCGTGAATCCTTTAATGCACCATTCCATAGTTGCATAATGTTTACTGAAATACAAAGAAATATTATAAACTAGGACGTGTTAACTAGATTAGACTTCTTTTTCTTCGATAACACATTGCGTTTCTTCTTTAACGTTTTATTAGTTTCATTCGGTAAATGTAAATAGATTCTCGATTTCTACTGAGTGAGTACGAGTAGTTAGTTGCTCCTTTACAACTATTATCCTGGCGTAGATACTCAATAAAGGATTATGTGGATGAACAATTGTCATTACGATTGAATTCAGTGGATACTTTAGATAAGAGGGTTTGAACATGGTTATGGAGAGTTCTAGGTAAGTTTTGAGCATGAGTGTATCGATTTGCAAGTGTCATTTGTATGGTTTCATGTTCGGGTTGCATTCATTTAAACAAGAGATCCAATGTTACATTTGTGATTGATTAGTGTGATTTTAGTGATCATTTTAACCACATTTGATTAAATTAGATTAGTGTGTTGAAAAGGTTTGACAATCAAAACTCCATATCATTGTAGGTAGTTAGGGAAAACAAAAAACTATCTATGCGAGGACTCTTGTTGTTTAGTGTTTTTTAATGAGTATTTCCTTACTCATGCATCTTATTATTCGTGAATACATTAATGCACCATTCCGTAGTTGCATATTGTTTGTTGAATTAGAAGGAATATTATTAAGTGGACGTGTTAACTTGATTTGACCTCTTTTTCATCTATCACACATTGTGTCTCTTGTTTGACTTAGTTTCATACGGTAACTTTAACTTGATTCTCGATTCATTGAATACGAGTAGTTAGTTGCTCCTTTACAACCATTTTCCTTGCGGTGTTGCTCAATAAAGGATTCCTTGAACCAACAACTTCCATTTCGATTGACATTAGTGGATTTTTAGGCAAGAGTGTTTGAAGATGGTTTGGAGAGTTGTTGTTGAGTTTTAGGCAGGAGTTTATCGATTTTTAAGTTTCATTTTATGGTTTCGTATATGTGTTGCATTCGAGCAGTTGATCATATGTTCCATTTGTTATTAATTAATATGATTTTAGTAATTATTATAACCGGATTTCATTAGATTAGATTAGGTGTGTGTTAAAAGGTTTGAGAATCAAAACTCCATAGCATTGGAGGTAGTTAGGGTAAACAAAAAACTATCGATGTGAGAACTCTTGTTGTTTATTGTTTTCTTATAAGTATTTCCTTTCTCATGTATCTTATTATTAATCTTTCGTGAATTCTTTAATGCACCATTCCATAGATGCATAACGTTTATTGAAATACAAGGAAATATTATAAACTAGGACGTGTTATCTAGATTTGACTTCTTTTTCTTCGATAACACATTGCATTTCTTCTTTGACGTTTTATTAGTTTCATTTTGTAAATGTATATAGATTCTCGATTTCTATTGAGTGAATACGAGTAGTTAGTTGCTCCTTTACAATTATTATCCTTGCGTAGTTACTCAATAAAGGATTATGTGGATGAACAATTATCATTTCGATTGAATTCAGTGGATACTATAGACAAGAGGGTTTGAACATGGTTATGTAGAGTACTAGTTAAGTTTTGGGCACGAGTGTATCGATTTGCAAGTGTCATTTGTATGGTTTCGTGTTCGGGTTGCATTCATTTAAACAAGAGATGCAATGTTTCATTTGTAATTATTTTGTGTGAGTTTAGTGATCATTTTAACCGGATTTGATTAAATTAGATTTGGAGTGTGTTGAAAAGGTTTGAGAATCAAAACTTCATATCATTATAGGTAGTTAGGGAAAACAAAAAACTATCTATGCGAGAACTCTTGTTGTTTAGTGTTTTTAACGAGTATTTCCTTACTCATGCATCTTATTAATCTTCCGTGAATACATTAATGCACCATTCCGTAGTTGCATATTGTTTGTTGATTTAGAAGAATATTATTAACTAGGACGTGTTAACATGATTTAACCTCTTTTTCATCGATCACACATTGTGTCTCTTGTTTGACGTTTATTAGTTTCATACGGTAACTTTAATTTGATTCTCGATTTCTCTTTATTGAATACGAGTAGTTAGTTGCTCCTTTACAACTATTATCCTTGCGTTGTTGCTCAATAAAGGATTCCTTGAACCAACAATTGCCATTTCGATTGATTTTAGGGAGTTTTTTAGGCAAGAGTATTTGAAGATGGTTTGGAGAGTTGTTGTTAAGTTATGGGCAGGAGTTTATCGATTTTCAAGTGTCATTTGCATGGTTTCGTTTACTTGTTGCATTCGAGCAATAGATCATATGTTCTATTTGTTATTGATTAGTGTGATTTTAGTAATCATTATAACCGGATTTTATTAAATTAGATTAGGATTGTGTTTAAAAGGTTTGAGAATCAAAACGCCATAGCATTGGAGGTAGTTAGGGTAAACAAAAAACTATCGATGTGAGAACTCTTGTTGTTTATTGTTTTGTATAAGTATTTCCTTTCTCATGTATCTTATTATTAATCTTTCATGAATTATTTAATGCACCATTCCATAGTTGCATAACTTTTATTGAAATACAAAGAAATATTATAAAGTAGGACGTGTTATCTAGATTTGACTTCTTTTTCTTCGATAACACATTGCGTTTCTTCTTTGGCGTTTTATTAGTTTCATTTGGTAAATGTAAATAGATTCTCGATTTCTATTGAGTGAATACGAGTAGTTAGTTGCTCCTTTACAACTATTATCCTTGCGTAGTTACTCAATAGAGGATTATGTGGATGAACAATTATCATATCGATTGAATTCAGTGGATACATTAGACAAGAGGGTTTGAACATGGTTATGAGAGTTCTAGATATGTTTTAGGCACGAGTGTATCGATTTGCAAGTGTCATTTGTATGGTTTCGTGTTCGGGTTGCATTCGTTTAAACAAGAGATCCAATGTTTCATATGTGATTGATTAGTGTGATTTTAGTGATCATTTTAATCGGATATGATTAAATTAGATTAGGAGTGTGTTGAAAAGGTTGGAGAATCAAAACTTCATAGCATTATAGGTAGTTACGGAAAACAAAAACTATCTATGCGAGAACTCTTGTTGTGTAGTGTTTTTTTACAAGTATTTCCTTATTCAAGAATCTTATTAATCTTTCGTGAATACATTAATGCTCCATTCCGTAGTTGCATATTGTTTGTTGAATTAGAAGGAATATTATTAACTAGGACAAGTTAACTGGATTTGACCTCTTTTTCATCGATCACACATTGTGTCTCTTGTTTGACGTTTATTAATTTCATACGGTAATTTTAATTTGATTCTCGATTTGTATTCATTGAATACGAGTAGTCAGTTGCTCCTTTACAACTATTTTCCTTGCAGTGTTGCTCAATAAAGGATTCCTTGAACCAACAATTGCCATTTCGATTTATTTTAGTGGATTTTTTAGGCAAGAGTGTTTGAAGATGGTTTGGAGAGTTGTTGTTGAGTTTTCGGCAGGAGTTTATCGATTTTCAAGTGTCATTTGCATGGTTTCGTGTACGTATTGCATTCGAGCAATAGATCATATGTTCCATTTGTTATTGATTAGTGTGATTTTAGTGATCATTATAAATGAATTTCATTAAACTAGATTACGAGTATGTTTAAAAGGTTTGAGAATCAAAACACCATAGCATTGGAGGTAGTTAGGGTAAACAAAAAACTGTCAATGTGAGAACTATTGTTGTTTATTGTTTTTTATAAGTATTTCTTTCTGTGACAACCGGCCTCTAGGTTGTTATCCTAACCCTAATTTACTTGCATCATTATCCGTCTTATGAGTACTAATAATTGAAACAATCCAACCCTATCATGAATTTAGAAACATTTCTTGCTATTTGACTCAATTTATGATTTCATTTGATTTTATTGACTTTTAATTAGTTTAGGTTTTACCTTTTTAAAAAAATTAGTGTTCCGGGAATGTTAACTAGTCACCCTTACAAAATTTAATCTCAAGTGAATCAATTAAAAATGTGAGCATACACTCACACTTATAAATATTTTCGGTTCATGCATGCATGGACATGCACAAGATACTACAATTAACATCATCCACTAAATAATATATTCTACCCAATACTACAAAACTACACTACCTAATAATAAATTACCATTTAAAAATTAAATCAAAACCACTCTCACTAGATGCCAAATCGGCCGCCCCCTCTTCCCCACTCCCCTCTCTTCTACACCACCACCACATCCACCACTCTCCTCACATGCACTCCTTACACCTTTCACCCTCAACTCTCTCCCTCTTATCTCTTATTCGAATTCTCAGCAGAAATCACTCCCTCACCCTTGCAAACTCTCTCTAATTCTCCCTACTTCAGCTCCAAAAATCACAAACATCAACATCACAAGCATCGGCCAACCTAAAAACCGCAAGAAGGTGCCCATATCCGCGAGTTTGGACACACCTTTACCCATTGTTCGACTTTTCCAGCTTTGTTAGAAGATTCTCCAGCCTTGTCCGAGGAGTTTCGAGCTTTCCAAGACCATCTACACTCTCCAAAACGTGAACAACACCAAGTGTAAGCTTCATGTCACCCGAAAATGGTCTTTTCTTGTGTTTCTTTCACTTCTCTTTTAAAAACACCTCCTCTCTTTGTTGTAGCAGAAACCCGACACCATTACCTTGTTCTTGAGGAGCTTCCAACTTTACAAGAGGTATCTCACTCGTTATACTTGTCATTCTTAAGGTGGAAACCAATTTCCACCATGAAAACCCTATTTTTGGGACTTTTGCACCATCTAACTTGTAGATCTTATAACCCTTGAAAGAAAAACTTATAACCTGCTTGTTAAAGGTTTAATTAACTCCTAATAACCTGTTTTAAAAGTTATAAAAGAAGATACATCGTGGATATGTGGTTTTAGCACAAGTTACACCTTAAAAACCTTCTTTTTACAAGATATATTGCAAGCTAAGCACTTGTTTGAAAACCCTCTTAACCAAGGCTTACAACCTGCTTATGAACGACTTTGTAACACCCTAATAATCTGGTTTTAATGTTAAGTGGGGTTTTGGTAAGGTTTAACTACAAGTTTGCAAGGATTTACACATGTGTTATGGTCGGTTATGGCAAAATCACTAAGTTGATGGTTCATTGTTGTGATGGGTAACCTAGCCGTGAGTTTGGACCTAATTTCAGAATGTTTTGATGAATATTAAGTGTGTGAAAAGTGGTTAATCTCTGGAAATTAAGGACATGTTAAGATTAGATCCATTTTGGTTAATTTCGGGACCCGAAACATGGTAAAACAACCTTAAAAATAGTAAGACATGGTTTTAACCACTTTAAAAAGAATTCCAGGCTTAAAAATGATTAATAAAGTATTCTGGAGTCAATTGGTAATTTAAATGGTCAAAAGAACAATTAAATGGCGTTTTAACTAAAAACAGGTACCAACCGGGCATTGTTTTTGAGAAAAATCCATGAAAAAGAAGTTTAAAGCTAAGATTTATAAAAATCATGTAATTTCAGTAAGTTAAGTAATAAAAGACCTAAAGGATTTGAAAAATTGGTCAAACAAGCTTTAAATGGTCAAATACGGTCAAAAACGCGTTTTAACGGGTCAAACGTAAAAACGAGATTTTCAACTAGTAGGGACAAAATTTCACAATTTAAGGACTTAAAACTTATAAAATATCTTTTAGATGATATCTACTGGTCCAAGACTCAAATTTATGAAAACCCTAAATTAACCGTTAAAACTCTCTGGTTTTACCGCAACCGGGAGTGTTAAACGCATAGTTTTTAAACCGGACCCTTAAACTGAAATTTTGGAACACTTACTCTATAATAAGTAAAATTTTACTCTAAGAACCTGATTTTTGGTCTTAAGTGTGATGAAGGTCAAGAAACCAAACTTGAGGGTAGAAACTGTCAATTTTGAAACTTGAGGGACTAAATTGTAAAATTTTACCAAACTTTATAACCGACTCCTAGGAAACTAATAATCACTTGAACAACAAAATTTCCTTATATGCTTAACCTAATGATGTAAAAATCCCAAATTACATAAAGAAACCATGACCTGCCATAAAAGAAAACTTTTTATACAAACCTTCGCGAAATCAAAGCCTTAACCGATAACTAAATTCTTGACACTCTTGTTGCACCTTAAATGAGTTTAGAGCAGTAGCTTATCACTTAATATGTACATGTTAGGGTGCTAGACTTGAGACACTCCCGACACACGAAGAGTTATTTCGACTTAAAACCTAAGGTGAGTTCTAGTGATTCCCCTTTTTACTACTGTTTTGGGGTGAAACATGCTCTGTTATTTATGAACTATATTTGTGCTTTGCTTGATGATTGTATGTGGGATTTATGGATTACCTGCTGATGCTTATATCATGATCATTAATTCTTTCGTGAACCGCTTGTTTTATATGGATAGATCTATTTGGGGAATCCCCCACACACAGTGGCTTTCGTTCCAGGAAAGGTACCCCACTGAGATCCTAAGGGGTCGTTTGTGGCATGTAACAGGTTTTGTTAAGAAACTAAGGTGAACCATCCAGGCAGGTACGGTTCACTGGATTGGGGCTCAGTTCTTCCTTTGGGAATATCCGGTTAAACACAACTTTAGAAGAGGCCAACCGGGACTGAGTGCAGGGTTGATTATGATTTTCCCACGATATTGAAACAATGATTATTTCCTTTTTATCAAAGAAGGATTTGTTAAGTCCTTTTGTTTTTGAACTTTAAGCACTTGAATTCACCAACTTTTTAGTTGACACAAATTTCTTTTGAGCATGTTTCAGGTAATTTATGAAGTAATCCTAGCTGTTGTGAACACCTAGACTTATCCCGTGACCATGGCATTGGCATATTTTCTTAATGAATCATTTGAAAAATTTTATATTTGTGTTGAACAAGTACAATTTATTTTTATGATTGGTTGTAAAACTCATTTGGGGGCTTGAATTGTTTCTAGCCCCGGTACTTTTTTTTAAAGCATTGAATGCCATGTGATATTCTCTCCTTTGAGCTCTTGTAATGGATTGTTTCTGCTGCCATATGTTGTTGCTAGTCTGTGACGTCCCACCCTACCTGGGCCCGGGGTGTGACACTTTCTCATGTATCTTATTATTAATCTTTCGTGAATCCTTTAATGCACCATTCCATAGTTGCATAACGTTTATTGAAATACAAAGAAATATTATAAACTATGACGTGTTAACTAGATTTGACTTCTTTTTCTTCGATAACACATTATGTTTCTTCTTTTACGTTTTATTAGTTTCATTCGGTAAATGTAAATAGATTCTCGATTTCTATTGAGTGAATACGAGTAGTTAGTTGCTCCTTTACAACTATTGTCCTTGTGTAGATACTCAATAAAGGATTCTGTGGATGAACAAATGTCATTTCGATTGAATTCAGTGGATACTTTAAACAAGAAGGTTTGAACATGGTTATGGAAAGTTCTAGTTAAGTTTTAGGCACGAGTGTATCGATTTGCAAGTGTCATTTGTATGCTTTCGTGTTCGGGTTGCATTCGTTTAAACAAGAGATCCAATGTTTCATTTATGATTGATTAGTGTGATTTTAGTGATCATTTTAATCGGATTTGATTAAATTAGATTAGGAGTGTGTTGAAAAGGTTTGAGAATCAAAACTTCAGAGCATTATAGGTAGTTAGGGAAAACAAAAAACTATCTAAGCGAGAACTCTTGTTGTTTACTAGTTTATTTACAAGTATTTCCTTACTCAAGAATCTTATTAATCTTTCGTGAATACATTAATGCTCCATTCCGTAGTTGCATATTGTTTGTTGAATTAGAAGGAATATTAATAACTAGAGTGTGTTAACTTGATTTGACCTCTTTTTCATCGATCACACATTGTGTCTCTTGTTTGACGTTTATTAGTTTCATACGGTAACTTTAATTTGATTCTCGATTTCTATTCATTGAATACGAGTAGTTAGTTGCTCCTTTATAACTATTTTCCTTGCGGTGTTGCTCAATAAAGGATTCCTTGAACCAACAATTGCCATTTCGATTGATTTTAGTGGATTTTTTAGGCAAGAGTGTTTGAAGCTGGTTTGGAGAGTTGTGACACTATCTCATGTATCTTATTATTACTCTTTCGTGAATTCATTAATGCACTATTCCATAGTTGCATAACGTTTATTGAAATACAAAGAAATATTATAAACTAGGAGGTGTTAACTAGATTTGCTTCTTTTTCTTCGATAACATATTGCGTTTCTTCTTTGATGATTTATTAGTTTCATTCGGTAAATGTAAATAGATTCTCGATTTCTATTGAGTGAATACGAGTAGTTAGTTGCTTCTTTAAAACTATTATCCTTGTGTAGATACTCAATAAAGGATTCTGTGGATGAACAATTGTCATTTCGATTGAATTCAGTGGATACTTTAGACAAGAGGGTTTGAACATGGTTATAGAGAGTTCTAGTTAAGTTTTAGGCACGAGTGTATTGATTTGCAAGTGTCATTTGTATGGTTTTGTGTTTGGGTTGCATTCGTTTAAACAATAGATCCAATGTTTCATTTGTGATTGATTAGTGTGATTTTAGTGATCATTTTAAACGGATTTGATTAAATTAGATTAGGAGTGTGTTAAAAAAGGTTTGAGAATCAAAACTTCATGGTATTATAGGTAGTTAGGGAAAACAAAAAACTATCTATGCGAGAACTCTTGTTGTTTAGTGTTTTTTTACGAGTATTTCCTTACTCATGCATCTTACTAATCTTTCGTGAATACATTAATGCACCATTCCGTAGTTTCATATTGTTTATTGAATTAGAAGGAATATTATTAACTAGTACATGTTAACTTGATTTGACCTCTTTTTCATCGATCACACATTGTGTCTCTTGTTTGACGTTTATTACTTTCATAGGGTAACTTTAATTTGATTCTCGATTTCTATTCATTTAATACGAGTAGTTAGTTGCTCTTTTACAACTATTATCCTTGCGTTGTTGCTCAATAAAGGATTCCTTGAACCAACAATTGCCATGTTGATTGATTTTAGTGGATTTTTTAGGCAAGATTGTTTGAAGATGGTTTGGAGAGTTGTTGTTGAGTTTTGGGCAGGAGTTTATCGATTTTCAAGTGTCATTTGCATGGCTTCGTGTACGTGTTGCATTCGAGCAATAGATCATATGTTCCATTTGTTATTGATTAGTGTGATTTTAGTGATCATTATAAATGGATTTCATTAAATTAGATTAGGTGTGTGTTTAAAAGGTTTGAGAATCAAAACTCCATAGCATTGGAGGTAGTTAGGGTAAACAAAAAAACTATCGATGTGAGAACTCTTGTTGTTTATTGTTTTTTATAAGTATTTCCTTTCTTATGTATCTTATTATTAATCTTTCGTGAATTCTTTAATGCACCATTCCATAGATGCATAACGTTTATTGAAATACAAGGAAATATTATAAACTAGGACGTGTTAAGTAGATTTGACTTCTTTTTCTTCGATAACACATTGCGTTTCTTTTTTGACGTTTTATTAGTTTCATTCGGTAAATGTAAATAGATTCTCGATTTTATTGAGTGAATACGAGTAGTTAGTTGCTCTTTTACCACTATTATCCTTGCGTAGTTACTCTATAAAGGATTATGTGGATGAACAATTGTCATTTCGATGGAATTCAGTGGATACTTTAGACAAGAGGGTTTGAACATGGTTATGGAGAGTTCTAGTTAAGCTTTGGGCACGAGTGTATCGATTTGCAAGTGTCATTTGTATGGTTTCGTGTTCGGGTTGCATTCGTTTAAACAAGAGATCCAATGGTTCATTTGTGATTGATTAGTGTGATTTTAGTGATCGTTTTAATCGGATTTGATTAAATTAGATTAGGAGTGTGTTGAAAGGTTTGAGAATCAAAACTTCATATCATTATAGGTAGTTAGGGAAAACAAAAAAACTATCTATGCGAGAACTCTTGTTGTTTAGTGTTTTTTTACGAGTACTTCCTTACTCATGCATCTTATTAATCTTTCATGAATACATTAATGCACCATTCGGTAGTTGCATATTGTTTGTTTAATTAGAAGGAATATTATTAACTAGGACGTGTTAATTTGATTTGACCTCTTTTTCATCGATCACACATTGTGTCTCTTGTTTGACGTTTATTAGTTTCATTCGGTAACTTTAATTTGATTCACGATTTGTATTCATTGAATACGAGTAGTTATGTAAGGCCCCGTTCCTGGGACGCTTACAGTTGGATCCTCATCGCACATAAAACATATAATTACATTTGTATTTCATAAAACGTCGCAGCGGAAGAATTTAAACAAAACATTCCATTTCATAATAAAGGCTTTTGTAAAATAATACATCATTATCAAGTTACAAAATACATGTTGCATTACATCACAAAAAAACATTATAAATGGATGCTATCCCAAAAGAGCCGAGTAGCCTCGCAGTGCCATCCTCAGCAACATACCTACCAACTGGAAACACATCGAAGTCAGCGTTGCTGAATGAGTTCTAGTTTTATAATAAAACATACTTTACTTTCGTTTAAAACCATTCTTTATTTTCTTTCAAATCGTACTATGCTTTCATACATGACCACTATCATACGTACATACAGATAATATAATTATCGTCTTCCATTAAATTCGTTACGTTTTTCATTCGTTAATCATCGCACGGTACGTTATCATTCATTTCATTCATTAATAACATCTTTTCTTACGTTCGTTCATTTCATACATATCGCACTTTTCACACAAATCGCACCTTCGCATCTTCATACCCAAGGTACATATCGCACGGATCGCATACATAAGGTAGCCAAGATCGCACGCTACATAGCACACAGTAAATACCACATCGCACGTATCGGTGCAATTACCAAAACTGAACCCCCCACTGTGTCTATAGTCCCTTATGATATCCATCGTACATATCGCACAAATCGCACCAACGGAGTGGTCACCAAGACCGACTCCCCTTGTGTGTGTGAGAACTCTTTGGGTTTAGCCAGAATCGCGCCATCTCATGGTTTAGCTAAGATCACAGGCTGCATAAACCACATGAGGTAGCCGAAATCACACGCTACATAGCACACAGTAAATACCACATCGCACGTATCGGAGCATTTACCAAAACTGAACTCCCTACTGTGTCTATGTCCCCTTATGAGTTAGCAAAGATCGCACGCTATAATACACACACAGTTGAGCTAACAACTCTCAATGAGTCGTGAACCTCCTTTCTTCTTTTCCAAGCCATCCTTACTCTCATTTATTCATTCATTCTTGCATTCATTCATTACGTTCCTCTTTTCATTATCTTCCACTTTACGTTACATAATACTTTCATTACATTCATTAACGTTTAACGCAAATCACGGGAAGACAATTAAACATAACAATAAGGAACATAACAACATACAACATCATCACACAAGACAACATCATACATACATAACATACATCATGCACAATCACACGACATCAAACATCACACGAATCACACGCATCACATTATATAAAACCATACGGCATCACACATCATCATGCATCACATCATCATCATCATCAGCTCATCATCATAAATAATCTTACATCATCCATGTCCATCACATCATCTACAACCCCAAAGGTCCGAGCCTACGTCCGCACTTCCCGAAAGTAAGACAATACTATGGTCATTTGGGTGTATGGACCCTATTTGGTCGCATGGTCTCTCATGCGTATGAGAACACTCAGGCGAATGGACCTCCAGTCGCATAGCCTCCAATCGCATGCTTCCCATGCGTATGAAGCTCGGTCGCATGACATATGGGCGTATGGACCTCAGTCGCATGACCTTCATGCGAATGGCTCTCAGTCGCACACCTTTCATGTGTATGAACCTCAATCGCACGACTCACAGGCGTATGGACTCCAGTCGCATGACCTTCAGTCGCATGACCCTCATTCGCATTTCATTCAGTCGCATGACCTTCATCCGCATGCATTCAGTCGCATTACTTTAGTGCAAATGAACCTCAGTCACACTCCTGTCGTGCGTATGGACCCAGTCGCATGCCATTTGGACGCATGGGCCTCCAATCGCATAGCCCTAGTTGTGCACAGAATGCAGTTCATCCCGAACTGCAGCGGACGTTTTCAGCCTCCAAACTCCTCCAAACCTCTTTTAAGCTCAAATCAACCATTATAAACCTTAGGGAAGCATACCACGACCTTATTCAAGCATAACCAAGCCCGAAATCAAGCCCCAAATGAATCATACACATACACATACATATATAAACGGGTTTACACCCAAATACCCGAAAAATGGTTTTTAGATGTGTTCCAGCCCCAAAATCATTCAAAAACGTGTAAAAGAGGGGTCCTAGAACTCACATAAACGATCCCGTCGAGTAGAGCTTCGATTTGACCCGCAACACTTCGATTTCCACGCTCGAATCCACCCGAACCAACCTTTTTCTCCTCTTTTCTCCTTCTCTTCTCTTCTTTGGCTGAGTTTTGCAAGAATGGGGAGGGTGTGTGCTTCCACTCATCCAAGTTCCTCCCGTTTGGCAAGTTTGGTCCCCCGACTTTGGAATTTATTTCTTTTTCTTCTTTCGTAGGCTTCAAAGAAAATTTTCGGGTGTTACAAGTCCACCCCCCTTATATAGGTTTCGTCCCCGAAACCTGTTATTCCTTAAACCATCGCGGGCAATACTGTCTCATCTCTTTTCCAGTCTCCCACCTGGAGTTCAATCAGTCTACGTTGTTTATCCACACACGACTTCTTGTCTATCTTTGGCTACCTTTATCAGGGCTTTGATCCTTTTGAGCTTCTCGGTCGTGGCCTCGATCACCTCAATACTTCCCGTACGGCATTTGGTGCTCGGCCTTCACTTGTAAACAAGTAAGGCATTTACTCTCATACTCCTCCATATCACGCTTCGTACCCAGCCACCAATAATCTTTACTTGGGTCTCGATACATCTGACGGTTGGGATATTAGTGTATCCACATACCTTATATCGGCCAAGTAGGCAATACTTTCATGCCTCATGTAATTTCCCGCCACTGCCATCGAAATCACCTTCGGAATCGTCGTGACTCAATCACCTTAGACCGTCATCGTGATCCCATCAGGCGCTGTCAACTGTATCATCATTTTGCGGTACACCATGTTGGCTCTATAGTCTGCCAAACAATCCACTCCTAGGATCACATCGAAGGGCGTATCTATATTCTTACCACTAACAGACAATTTAGCACAAAAAACAACAGGGATAAAACTTTTACTAGCGCCGGCATTGAATAACACAAAGGCTAAAGGTTAATTTACTAGAAGCGTACCTGACACAACATCGGGGTCCGCCCTAGCCTCCTCCTGCATCATCGTGTAGGCGCTGCGTTCGCCCTCTGTCCTTCTCATCCGGTCCTCTTCACTCCCGAACCTTCCGCCCATGGCTTCTTACAGTCCCTGCTTATGTGGCCAATTTCTCTACAATTATAACATCTCACAGTCCCACATTCTCTAGCCACATGACCAGGCTTTCCACACTTGAAGCAAGTGTTTGGTCCCCTTTTGCATTCTCCCGAATGCTCCATCCCGCATTTACCACATCTGTCCGACCCCGCACCAGGTGTGGCCACACGACGGTCATCCCCCCGTGCGTGCTTATTATTCGTCGGGACACCACCCCGTCCAGTTCTCTTCCCACTCTAGTTCCAGTCTCCATCACCTTTCTCACTGTCTTCAGCCACCACCACTACATTTCTTTCATCATACAGTCTCCCCGCCAAATCCACCGCCGACCTAAACGTACTCGGTCGGGCAACAATCATGTGCCTACGAATATCCACTGGCAAACCCTGAATGTACCTCTTAATCTTCCGTGACAGAGGCGTCATGTGATCCGGCACCAGACGTGCCATCTCATTGAACTTTGTGGTGTACTGCTGATGTGTCATGGTTCCCGCCTCCAGCTGCAGGAACTCTCTTTCAACTTTATCCATCTCACGGTGAGGACAGAACTCCTCAATCACCAGCCTTTTCAACTCTGACCATCTCATCCATCCAATAGCCTGACTACCCTAAACTTGGACTATGTTGTCCCACCAGCACAAAGCTGAGTCCACGAAAAAGTGGGTAGTAAACTTTACCTTCTGGTCTTCCCGGCACTCGCTGATGTTTAAAACAGCTTCCAATCCCTCACTTATCGGTGAGCAGCAGCAGCAGTGTTGTTACCATCAAAAGTTGGGGGCTTGCATCGTTGAAACGCCCCATAGTCACAGCCTCGTGCCACCTCCAGCGCAGGCTCTTCCTCTTCTTCTTCCTCTTCGTCATCGGAGAAAACCGTTTCAGTCTTGGGTCGTCTCCTTTCGCCCGAAGGTCTACCCCTTTCCTTTCTCTCCCCATCTCTAACAGCCTTTATCACTTCAGTCACTACAGACGGTAGGATCGTCTGCACGACCTGATGCACTTCCTCCACGACCGCCTTTCTCATCGAGGCCCTCAGATTAGCACTCTCATCACCGCCCTCTGAATGAGGGGTCTCGGGTTCTTCATGAGCCACCTCTTCGGCCCTAGGCCTTCCTCTTGTGACCCATGGTTCAGCACCACGTCCACCACCACGCGAAGCTTTCGAAGATCTACCACCAGCCATTCTCTAACACATTGAAAGATTCAAACACCAACACGGTCATTCAAGGAAACAACTTAGTTTATGTCAAGTATAGTAAGTCCCTAATTACAGTGGCCAGTTGTGATTAGCCACTTACTTTACTCTTCATATCCCAAGCATTACCTGTCTTGACTACATCCGTATCTAAATCTACCAGCAACACATAATTTATATAACATGCGCCCGTAATACCGGTTAACATTACGAAAAATACCTGATGGCACGCAGCTACTCAGATTGGCATCCCATTCCTTTCCCGACCCATTCTCAGTTTAAGTTAAGGTTTATTTTGAAAATTTACCCATTTCACTTAAACTTTGGCTCTGATACCAACTTGTAAGGCCCCGTTCCTGGGACGCTTACAGTTGGATCCTCATCGCACATAAAACATATAATTACATTTGTATTTCATAAAACGTCGCAACGGAAATAATTAAACAAAACATTTCATTTCATAATAAAGGCTTTTGCAAAATAATACATCGTTATCAAGTTACAAAATACATGTTGCATTACATCACAAAAAAAACATTATAAATGGATGCCATCCCAAAAGAGCCGAGTAGCCTCGCGGTGCCATCCTCAGCAACATACCTGCCAACTGGAAACACATCAAAGTCAGCGTTGCTGAGTGAGTTCTAGATTTATAATAAAACATACTTTACTTTTGTTTAAAACCATTATTTACTTTCTTTCAAATCGTACTATGATTTCATACATGACCACACATCATACACACATACAGATAATATAATAATAATCTTCCATTACATTCGTTACGTTTTTCATTCGTTAATTATCGCACGGTACGTTATCATTCACATCATTCATTAATAACATCTTTTCTTACGTTCGTTCATTTCATACATATCGCACTTTTCGCACCAATCGCACCTTCGCATCTTCGTACCCAAGGTACATATCGCACGGATCGCACACATAAGGTAGCCAAGATCGCACGTTACATAGCACACAGTAAATACCACATCGCACGTATCGGAGCAGTTACCAAAATGAACCCCCCACTGTGTCTATAGTCCCTTATGATATCCATCGTACATATCGCACAAATCACACCAACGGAATGGTCACCAAGACCGACTCCCCCTCTGCGTGTGAGAACTCTTGGGGTTTAGCCAGAATCGCACGCCATCTCATGGGTTAGCCAAGATCTCACGCTACATAAACCACATGAGGTAGCCAAAATGGCACGCTACATAGCACACAGTAAATACCACATCGCACGTATCAGAGCAGTTACTAAAACTGAACTCCCTACTGTGTCTATGTCCCCTTATGAGTTAGCCAAGATTGCACGCTATAATACACACACAGTTGAGCTAACAACTCTCAATGAGTCGTGAACCTCCTTTCTTCTTTTGCAAGCCATCCTTACTCTCATTTGTTTGTTCATGCTTGCATTCATTCATTACATTCCTCTTTTCATTATCTTCCACTTTACGTTACACAATACTTTCATTACATTCATTAACGTTCAACGCAAATCACGGGAAGACAATTACACATAACAATAAGGAACATAACAACATACAACATCATCACACATGACAACATCATACATACATAACATACATCATGCACAATCACACGACATCAAACATCTCACGAATCACGCGCATCACATTATATAAAACCATACGACATCACACTACATCATGCATCGCATCATCATCATCATTAGCTCATCATCATAAATCATCTTACAGCATCCATGTCCATCACATCTCTATAACCATAAAGGTCCGAGCCTACGTCCGTACTTCCCGAAAGTCAGACAATACTATGGTCATTTGGGTGTATGGACCCTATTCGGTCGCATGGTCTCTCATGCGTATGAGAACACTCAGGCGAATGGACCTGCAGTCGCATAGCCTCCAATCGCATGCTTCCCATGCGAATGAAGGTCGGTCGCATGACATCTAGGCGTATGGACCTCAGTCGCATGACCATCATGCGAATGGCTCTCAGTCGCACACCTTTCGTGCGTATGAACTTCAATCGCACGACTCACAGGCGTATGGACTCCAATCGCATGACCATCAGTCGCATGACTCTCATTCGCATTTCATTCAGTCGCATGACCTTCATCCGCATGCATTAAGTCGCATTACTTTCGTGCGAATGAACCTCAGTCACACTCCTGTCGTGCGTATGGACCCAGTCACATGCCATTCGAACGCATGGGCCTCCGGTCGCATAGCCCTAGCTGTGCGCATAATGCAATTCATCCCAAACTGCAGCGGACGTTTTCGGCCTCCAAACTCCTCCAAACCTCTTTTAAGCTCAAATCAACCATTCTAAACCTTAGGGAAGCATACCACGACCTCATGCAAGCATAACCAAGCCCGAAATCAAGACCCAAACGAATCATACACATACACATACATACATAAACGGGTTTACACGCAAATACCCGAAAAATGGTTTTCAGATGTGTTCCAGCCCTAAAATCATTCAAAAAGGTGTAATAGAGGGGTCCTAGAACTCACATAAACGATCCCGTCGAGTAGAGCTTCGATTTGACCCGCAACACTTTGATTTCCACGCTTGAATCCACCCGAACCAACCTTTTTCTCCTCTTTTCTCCTTCTCTTCTCTTCTTTGGCTGAGTTTTGCAAGAATGGGGAGGGTGTGGGCTGCCCTCCCCCTTTATACTTCCACTCATCCAAGTTTTCTCCCGTTTGGCAAGTTTGGTCCCCCGACTTTGGACTTTATTTCTTTTTCTTCTTTCGTCGGCTTCAAAGAAAATTTCAGGGTGTTACAAGTTAGTTGCTCCTTTACGACTATTATCCTTGCGTTGATGCTCAATAAAAGGATTCCTTGAAGCAAGAGTGTTTGAAGATGGATTTGGAGAGTTGTTGTTGAGTTTGGGCAGGAGTTTATCGATTTTCAATGTCATTTGCATGGTTTTGTGTTCGGGTTGCATTTGGTTTACAAGCAAAAGATCATATGTTCCATTTGTTATTGATTAGTGTGATTTTAGTGATCATTATAACCGGATTTCATTAAAATAGATTAGGAGTGTGTTTAAAAGGTTTGAGAATCAAAACTACATAGCATTGGATGTAGTTAGGGTAAACAAAAAACTATAAATGTGAGAACTCTTGTTGTTTATTGTTTTTATAAGTATTTCCTTTCTCATGTATCTTATTATTAATCTCTCGTGAATACTCTAATGCACCATTTCATAGTAGCATAACGTTTATTGAATTACAAAGAAATATTATAAACTAAGACGTGTTAACTAGATTTGACTTGTTTTTCATCGATAACACATTGCGTTTCTTCTTTGACGTTTTATTAGTTTCATTCGGTAAATGTAAGTAGATTCTCGATTGTAGTTAGTTGCTCCTTTACAACTCTTATCCTTGCGTAGATACTCAATAAAGGATTCTGTGGATGAACAATTGTCATTTCGATTGATTTCAGTGGAATCTTTAGATTATAAAGTGTCATTTGTATGGTTTCGTGTTCTGGTTGCATTCGTTTAAACAAGAGATCCTATGTTTCATTTGTTATTGATTAGTGTGATTTTAGTGATCATTATAACTGGATTTGATTAAATTACATTAGGAGTGTGTTAAAAAGTTTTAAGAATCAAAACTTCATAGCATTATAGGTAGTTACGGAAAACGAAAAACTATCTATGCGAGAACTATTGTTGTTTAGAGTTTTTTTACGAGTATTTCCTTACTCATGCATCTTATTAATCTTTCGTGAATGCATTAATGCACCATTCCATAGTTGCATATTGTTTATTGAATTAGATGAAAATATTATTAAGTAGGACGTGTTAACTTGGTTTGATCTCTGTAAGGCCTCGTTCCCGGGACGCTTACAGTTGGATCCTCATCGCACATAAAACATATATTTATATTTAATCATAAAGAAACACCGCAGCGAAAACATTTAAACAGACATTTCATTCATCATAAAAGCTTTTGAAACATTATACATCGTTGTTCAGTTACAAAATACTTGTTCCATTAAATTACAAAAGCATTATAACATTGGATGCTATCCCAAAGGAACTGAGTAGTCGCCCCGTTTCATCCTCAGCAACATACATTCCAACTGGAAACACATCAAAGTCAGCGTTGCTGAGTGAGTTCTAGTTTTAAATAAAACATACTTTACTTTCATTAAAAACCGCTAGTTACTTTTGCATGATCACACATCATACGTACATATAGATAATATAATTGTTATCTTCCATTACATTCGTTAAATTCTTCATTCATTAATCATCACACGGTACATTATCATTCGCTTCATTCATTTATAACATCTTTCTTTCGTTCGCTCATTTCATACATATCGCACTTTACGCACAAATCGCACCTTCGCATCTTCGTACCCAAGGTACATATCGCACAAATCGCACACATAAGGTAGCCATAATCGCACGCTACATAGCACACAGTAAATACCACATCACACGTATCGGAGCAGTTACCAAAACTGAACCCCCACTGTGTCTATAGTCCCTTATGATATCCATCATACATATCGCACAAATCGCACCAACGGAGTGGTCACCAAGACCGACTCCCCCTGTGTGTGTGAGAACTCTTGGGGTTTAGCCAGAATCGCACGTCATCTCATGGGTTAGCCAAGATCGCACGCTACATAATCCACATGAGGTAGGCAAAGTCGCACGCTACATAGCACACAATAAATACCACATCGCACGTATCGGAGCAGTTACCAAAACTAAACTCCCTACTGTGTCTATATCCCCTTATGAGTTAGCCAAGATCGCACACTATAATACACACAGTTGAGCTAACAACTCTCAATGTGTCGTGAACCTCCTTTCTTCTTTTGCAAGCCATCCTTATTCTCATTTGTTCGTTCATGCTTGCATTCATTCATTACATTCCTCTTTTCATTATCTTCCACTTGACGTTACATAATACATTCATTACATTCATTAACGTTCAACGCAAATCACGGGAAGACAATCACACATAACAATAAGGAACATAACAACATACAACATCATCACACACGACAACATCATACATACATAACATACATCATGCACAATCACACGACATCAAACATCACACGAATCACGCGCATCACTTCATACAAAACCATACGGCATCACACATCATCATTCATCACATCATCATCATCATCAGCTCATCATCATAAATCATCTTACATCATCCATGCCCATCACATCATCTACAACCCCAAAGGTCCGAGGCTACGTCCGCACTTCCCGAAAGTCCAACAATACTATGGTCATTCGGGCGTATGAACCCTATTCGGTGGCATAGCCTCTCATGCGTATGAGAACACTCAGGCGAATGGACCTCAATTCGCATAGCCTCCAATCGCATGCTTCTCATGCGAATGAACCTCAGTCGCATGACATCCAGGCGTATGGACCTCAGTCTCATGACCTTCATGCGAATGGCCCTCAGTCGCACGCCTTTCGTACGTATGAACCTCAATCGCACGGCTCACAGGCGTATGGACTCCAGTCGCATGACCTTCATCCGCATTTCATTCAGTCGCATGACCTTCATCAGCATTCATTCAGTCGCATTACTTTCGTGCGAAAGAACCTCAGTCGCCCTCCTTTCGTGCGTATGGACCCAGTCGCATGCCATTCGGAAGCATGGACCTCCAGTCGCATAGCCCTAGCTGGGCGCAGAATGCAGTTCATCCCGAACTGTAGCTGCCAAGTTCGACCTCCAAACTCTTCCAAACCTCTTTAAAGCCTAAATCAACCATTCTAAACCTTAGGAAAGCATACCACGACACCATTCAAGCACAACCAAGCCCGAAATCAAGCCCCAAACGAATCATATGCATACACATACATACATAAACGGGTTTAAAAATACCCAAAGACGATTTTCACATGTGTTCCAGCCCCAAAATCATTCAAAAACGTATAAAGAGGGGTCCTAGAACTCACACAAATGATCCCGACAAGAAGAGCTTCGATTTGACCCGCTACACTTTGATTTTCACGCTCGAATCCACCCAAACCAAGCTTTTCTCCTCTTTTCTCCTTCTCTTCTCCCTTGGCTGAGTATTTGGCAAGAATGGAGAGGGTGTGGGCTGCCCTCCCCCTTTTATACCCCCACTCATCGAAGTTTCTTCCCGTTTTGGCAAGTTTGATACCTCGACTTTGGACTTTATTTCTTTTCTTCTTTCGTCGGCTTCAAAGAAAATTTTCGGGTGTTACAACCTCTTTTTCTTCGATCAGACATTGTGTCTCTTGTTTGTCGTTTATTAGTTTCATTCGGTAACTTTAATTTAATTCTCGATTTCTATTCATTGAATACGAGTAGTTAGTTGCTCCTTTACAACTATTTTCCTTGCGGTATTGCTCAATAAAGGATTCCTTGAACCAACAATTGCCATTTCGATTGATTTTAGTGGATTTTTTAGGCAAGAGTGTTTGAAGATGGTTTGGAGAGTTGTTGTTGAGTTTTGGGCAGGAGTTTATCACTTTTCAAGTGTCATTTGCATGGTTTCGTGTACATGTTTCATTTGAGCAGTAGATCATATGTTCCATTTGTTATTGATTAGTGTGATTTTAGATAATTATAACCGGATTTCATAAAATTAGATTAGGTGTGTGTTTAAAAGGTTTGAGAATCAAAACTCCATAGCATTGGAGGTAGTTAGGGTAAACAAAACACTATTAATGTGTGAACTCTTGTTGTTTATTGTTTTTTATAAGTATTTCCTGTCCCATGTATCTTATTATTATTCTTTCGTGAATTCTTTAATGCACCATACCATAGTTGCATAACGTTTATTGAAATACAAGGAAACATTATAAACTAGGACGTGTTAACAAGATTTGACTTCTTTTTCCTTGATAGCACATTGCGTTTCTTCTTTGACATTTTATTAGTTTCATTCGGTAAATGTAAATAGATTCTCGATTTCTATTGAGTGAATATGAGTAGTAGTTTCATTCGGTAAATGTGGATGAACAATTGTCATTTCGATTGAATTCAGTGGATACTTTAGACAAGAGGGTCTGAACATGGTTATGGAGAGTTCTAGCTAAGTTTTGGGCATGAGTGTATCGATTTGCAAGTGTCATTTGTATGGTTTCGTGTTTGGGTTTCATTCGTTTAAACAAGAGTTCCAATGTTTCATTTGTGATTGATTAGTGTGATTTTAGTGATCATTTTAACCGGATTTGATTAAATTAGATTAGGAAGGTTTGAGAATCAAAACCTCATATCATTATAGGTAGTTAGGGAAAACAAAAAATTATCTATGCGAGAACTCTTGTTGTTTAGTGTTTTTTTACGAGTATATTTTTACTCATACATCTTATTAATCTTTCATAAATACATTAATGCACCAATCCGTAGTTGCATATTGTTTGTTGAATTAGAAGGAATATCATTAACTAGGACGTGTTAACTTGATTTGAACTCTTTTTCATCGATCACACATTGTGTCTCTTGTTTAACGTTTATTAGTTTCATACGGTAACTTTAATTTGATTCTGTAACAACCGACCTCTAGGTCATAGTTCTTACCTTATCGACCTTCATCTTTTCTGATTCTACTAATTTTATTACTAATGCTTTTGATACTATTCTCTCCTACATGCTATGTGTTTTGGTACTCTTGTCTTAATTGGCAGCATTTCCTCCTGGCTCAGTCGCATTTTGTTAATGCGAATGGACCTCTTCATTTGGTCGTATATGGTTGATGCGGATGAACTTCTTCAGTCGCATTTCACCTTGTATGACCCTTTCAACTTGTGTTTTGTAATGTCTTTATCTAGATCAAGCATTTGTTAGGGAAATCTTAGTGTCCCGGGAAAGTTTATTAGTCACCCTTGCAAAATTTAATCATGGTTGAAACAATTATAATATGTGTGTGCCTACACACTAAAATTTTCGGTTAATTATCAACTAACTAATTATACCATCTAATATACTACACTACACTACAAAACTACACTACATAAATACATTTATACAATAAAAACTTAATCAAAATACCCCCCTCACAAGAGGCCAAATTCGGTCGCCCCCCTCTCCACCACCTACCACCCTTCTACACCACCACCATTTCCACCACTCCCCATTCATGCAATACCACCCACACCCTCGTTTCTCTCACCCTCCCCTCTCATTTTCGGGTACTCTCCAGAACACACACACCCATGGTTTTCTCTCTAATCTCAGCAATATTCGAAGAAACACAACATCATACAATCGGCCAAACTCAAGAACCGCAAAGGTGAAGTTTTGTGTGCTCTTGGGTACACGGTTCCTACTGGTTCGGCCTTCTCTAGCCTTGCTCGAGATTCTCCAGCTTTGTCCAAGAGTTTTCAGACCATCCTCGACCAGCTACACAATCCAAACCGCGGGCTACATCAAGTGTAACCTTCATGTCACCCGGTTTTGGTTATTTCATGTGTTTGTCTTCATTTTTCATTCAAAACCTTACCATTCTCATATCTAACAGAAACTTGTTGCTACCCCCTTGTTCATAAAGAGCTTTTCACGTTCTTGAAGGTATCTTGCTTGTAATATATGTCATTCTATAGGTGTAACACGATTTACACCTAGAAAATCCTCTTTTTGGGTGTATTTACACCATCCAAGTTGCACAACTTGAAACTTTTTGAAAATAAAAGTGTAACCTGCTCAAAATGAGTCTTCTAACCTCATAACAACCTGATTCCAAAGTTACAAAGGGTTTGGGTAATATATAAACACAAGATATAATGTTTTACACATGTGTAATGGATGAAAATGGTGTAATCTCATAGTTTCCATCTTGTTCTTAGTTGGGTTGTTGAACCCGTGAGATTGACATTGAATTTCAGTAAGTTTTGGATGATTTTGGGCATGTTATGAGATGTTAAAGTCTGAAAAGTATAAATGTCATAGACTCATAGGCAACTTAGACATATTCGAGGATCCGAAAAGTGGTAAAATGGCTTAAAAACAAGAAAACATGGATTTTAACCATCTTAAAAAGTATTCCAGGTTCTAAAAGGGTTAACAAAGTATTTGGATCGGTTTTGTTGAATAAATGGTCAAAGAATGGGTTAAATGGAATTTTTAGTGAAAAACGGGTTTTAACCGGGTAACGTTGGAAGATAATCTTAGAAATAATGGAGCTAAACCAAAAATCCATGGAAACCATGTTATTTCAGTAATTTATGTGCTATAAGATCTAAAGGAGTTGAAGAATTGGTCAAACGAGCTTTTAAATGGTCAAATTCGGGTAAAAACGCATTCTAACAGGTAAAACTTAAAATATAGACTTTCACCTAAAAGGAGCTTGAGATACATCTTTAGCAGATTAAAAACTTATTTAAAGTCATTAAAATAATATTTAATGAATCCAAGACCATTAATATAGAAATCAACACTTAACTGATAAAAACCTTCGTTTTTAGCGTAACCGGTAACGGAATGCATAAATATATATAACCCGGAGCTAAATTCTGAAATTTTGGTACAAACCTACTTAAAAATCACTTACCTAACCTTAAGAAACTAATACTTGGCCATAAAGGTCATTAAATGCAGAAAATCAAACTTTGGGGTAGAAATTGTAAATTTTGAAAACTTGGAGGACTATACTGTAAGTTTTGCCAAACTTCAATAAACCGACCCCCTTGAACTAAGAATCACTTGAGAGACTCAAACTCACCTATATAGGTGATTTAACATGGTAACTCATGTATTCTTTCCTAAGAAACCCTAACTTTCTATAAAAGGAAACTTTTTATATAAAGACTTAGCAATTCAAATGCTATTAAGACATTAACCTCATGTCACACCTAATGCATCTTCATAACCCTAGAATTAGTGGATTAACACTTAAATATTAATGGTAGGGTGCTAGACTTGAGACTTTTCCCGGCACACGAAGAAACCCTTTTGCTTGAATTCTAAGGTGAGTTTAAGTGTTCCCCTTTTTACTATTGTTTTGGGATGAAGCATGCCTTGTTTAAACTGAACTATTTTTGTGCTATATTATGATGCTATATGTTGTGGTTATGTTGAGACCTGCTGATACTTGTATCACAGTCATCAATTCTTTTTTGAACCGCTTGTTTATATGGGTAGATCTACTTGGGGAATCCCCCACACACAGTGCCTCCTATGATGAACGAGAAGGGTACCACACTGAGATCCTGTGGGGTCGTTTATGGCATGTAACAGGTTTTATAAGATACTATGGTGGACCATCCGGCAGGTACGGTCCACTGGTTTGAGGCGCAGTTCTCCCCACGAGGATTTAACCGATAACCTAATTTTTGAAGAGGCAAGCCGGGGCTGAGTGTAGGGTTGATTGTGATCCCCACAACAATGATACTATGACTTTTTAACAAAGTGTGGATTCTAATGAATCTTTTTGTTTCTAAACTTTAAGCACTTGAATTCACCAACCTTGTGGTTGACACAAATTCTTTTTGAGCATGTTTCAGGTAATCCATGAAGGGACTCTAGCTATTGTTGAAGACCTTGACCTAGCACCGTTACCATGGCATTGGCTTGTATGATTTTGAAAACTATTTGAACAATTTTTAATTATGGTTAATTTATACATTTTGTCCTTATGTTGGATGTACAATTTTTATTTGGGGCTAGATCAGTTTCTAACCCGGGTTTATTTTTAAAACTATAATGCCATGTGATATTCTCTCCTTTTGTGCTCTTATGATGGTTTGTTTCCGCAGCCATAAGTATTGCTAGTCTGTGACGTCCCACCCTACCTGGGCCCAGGGTGTGACAGATTCTCGATTTCTATTCATTGAATACTAGTAGTTAGTTGATCCTTTACAACTATTATCCTTGCGTTATTGCTTAATAAAGGATTCCTTGAACCAACAATTGCCATTTCGATTGATTTTAGTGGATTGTTTAGGCAAGAGTATTTGAAGATGGTTTGGAGAGTTGTTGTTGAGTTTTAGGCAGGAGTTTATCGATTTTCAAGTGTCATTTGCATGGTTTTGTGTACGTGTTGCATTCGAGCAGTAGATCATATGTTCCATTTGTTATTGATTAGTGTGATTTTAATGATCATTATAACTGGATTACATTAAATTAGATTTAGAGTGTGTTTAAAAGGTTTGAGAATCAAAACGCCATAGCATTGGAGGTAGTTAGGGTAAACAAAAAACTATCAATGTTAGAACTCTTGTTTTTTATTGTTTTTTTATAAGTATTTCCTTTCTCATGTATCTTATTATTAATATTTTGTGAATTCTTTAATGCACCATTCCATAGTTCCATAGCAATTATTGAAATACAAGGAAATATTATAAACTAGAACGTGTTAACTAGATTTGAGTTTTTTTTCTTCGATAACACATTGCGTTTCGTCTTTGACGTTTTATTAGTTTCATTCGGTAATGTAAATAGATTCTCGATTTCTATTGAGTGAATACGAGTAGTTAGTTGCTCCTTTACAACTATTATCCTTGCGTAGATACTCAATAAAGGATTATGTGGATTAACAATTGTCATTTCGATTGAATTCAGTGGATAGTTTAGACAAGTTGGTTTGAACATGCTTATAGAGAGTTCTAGCTAAGTTTTGGGCACGAGTGTATCAATTTGCAAGTGTCATTTGTATGGTTTCGTGTTCGGGTTGCATTCGTTTAAACAAGAGATCCAATGTTTCATTTGTGATTGATTAGTGTGATTTTAGTGATCATTATAACCGGATTTGATTAAATTAGATTAGGAGTGTGTTGAAAAGGTTTAAGAAATCAAAACTTCATAGAATTATAGGTAGTTAGGGAAAACAACAAACTATCTATGCGAGAACTCTTGTTGTTTAGTGTTTTTTTACGAGTATTTCCTTACTCATGCATCTTATTAATCTTTCGTGAATACATTAATGCACCATTCCGTAGTTGCATATTGTTTGTTGAATTAGAAGGAATATTATTAACTAGAACGTGTTAACTTGATTTGACCTCTTTTTCATCGATCACACATTGTGTCTCTTGTTTGACGTTTATTAGTTTCATACGGTAACTTTAATTTGGTTCTTGATTTCTATTCGTTGAATTCAAGTAGTTAGTTGCTCCTTTACAACTATTATCCTTGCGTTGTTGCTCAATAAAGGATTCCTTGAACCAACAATTGCCATTGTTGGATCTTGTATGCCCAAGACACATACAAGATTAATGTGGTTAGTACGTTATGATCCAAGTCGGGTCATACCCAATAACAAGCTATACAAACACCAATAAATTTTTATTGGTTGATGAGATCATACAAATAAACATTGACACCAATTTAGAAAATGGGTTTTCTAAAGCATTGCTTTGTAATAGAACAACATTATATGGATTGTTTGTTCATGATATATTATTTGTTTCATTATTTAAGTTGGTTAAATAATAACAAATAAAAGTGTGTTATTGTTATAAAATTAAAAGAGGTTTTAATTTTATAAAAACAAAGGGTTGAAAGAGTGATTTTATAAAAAAATTCAAAAATGGGGGGGGGGGGGGAACCCATTTTTGAACCCATTATGGCCGCCCATATGGGCATTGGGACTCTCCCTTTGTCTTGGCTTGTGCAAGAATTTACTCATTCAATCACTCAACCAAAAAGCTACACTTTTCTCTCACACACACAAAGCCAAAAACTCTCTCAAAGAACAAGTGATTTTCGGATTCAAGAAGGAAGAAAAGGCTGAAATTTTCGGTTTTGTTGGCTGCACTTCAAGAACTTCTTGGTTGATTCAGATTGTTCCAAAGGGAGTTCATTTTGGTGCTCTTCTACCTAACAAGATTAGGTGTTTGTTTGGGCTTGTGGGTATACAAGCTTGAGGTCTTCTCCTTTAAAGGCTAGACACATTCAAGAACATCATCACCTTACTCTTTTCATCTACAATATTTTGTTCTAGAAAGGTTGATTCTATGAACACCCTATGGTTGTTATGTTATGTTTTATAGCATATTATTTCACATACATTTTGATCCTTATTCTTGGGTTTTTTTATGTTTAAAATGGTGAAAAATTTCAGAATGTAACAACATGTTTAAATCATATTTCCGCTGCGTTTTTATAGTTTAAAAGGTTAAACTACCCTTGGTTTACATGTTACAAAACCCATCAGCCATTTTGATTGATTTTAGTGGATTTTTTAGGCAAGAGTGTTTGAAGATGGTTTGGAGAGTTGTTGTTGAGCATTGGGCAGGAGTTTATCGATTTTCAAGTGTCATTTGCATGATTTCGTGTATGTGTTGCATTCGAGCAATAGATCATATGTTCCATTTGTTATTGATTAGTGTGATTTTAGTGATCATTATAAACGGATTTCATTAAATTAGTACGAGTGTGTTTAAAAGATTTGAGAATCAAAACGCCATAGCATTGGAGGTAGTTAGGGTAAACAAAAAACTATCAATGTGAGAACTCCTGTTGTTTATTGTTTTTTATAAGTATTTCCTTTCTCATGTATCTTATTATTAATCTTTTGTGAATTCTTTAATGCACCATTCCATAGTTGCATAACGTTTATTGAAATAGAAGGAAATATTATAAACTAGACGTCTTAACTAGATTTGACTTCTATTTCTTCGAAAACACATTGCGTTTCTTCTCTGATGTTTTATTAGTTTCATTCGGTAAATGTAAATAGATTCTTGATTTCTATTGAGTGAATATGTGACAACCGACCTCCAGGTTGTTACCCTAACCCTAGATTACTTGCATCATTATCCATGCTATGAGTGCTAATAATTGAAACTATACAACCCTACTATGAAATTGGAATCAATTCTTGCTATTTGATGTAAATTATGATTTCATGTAATTTTTACTTTTGATTTTTAACCAATTTAGGTTTCTACCTTTTTTAAAAATTAGTGTCCGGGAATGTCAACTAGTCACCCTTACAAAATTAAACTTAAGAGAAGGCAATTAAAATGTGAGCACACACACTCACACTTGCATTAATTCGGCCATGCATGCATGGGTATGCATTAGACACCTCAAATCACCTTTCCACTAAATAATACATAATACCCAATACTACAAAATTACACTACACAATATTAATTTACAATTAAAATTAATTTAAAACCCTCCCCACTACACTCCAAATCGGCCGCCCCCTCCCTCACCACTCTCCTCTCTTCTTCACACCACCCTTCTCACCCACTCACAATCCATGCATTTCTCTCCACCTCTCTCCCTCTCTCTCCCTTTAATCGATCCACCAGCTGAACACACACACACACACACATCTCTCAACACTCTCAAAACTATTCTCTCTAAGCCTTGTGCAAGAAAAATTCGAAGACCACACAAAGATCCATTCGGCCAAGACCGAAACCGCAAAGGAGCAGCCTTGTTGCAAGATTTGGTCACACAACCATGTTTGTTCCACCTTTCCAGCCTTAGTTCGAGTTTCTCCATTCAAGTACAAGGAGTTTCAAGCCATTCACGGCCATCAACACCCTCCAAACCGTGAGTTATTTCGAGTGTAAGCTCAAGATGTCGGTTTTGTGACATTTCTCTTGTTTTCTTCATTTGACATCTAAGAACCGTGTATTTCTTTGTTGTAGCAGAAACATCTCACCATCATCTCATTCTTAAGGAGTTACCAACGTTCTTGAAGGTAAACTTCATGTTTTGTTAGCCATTCTTGAGGTGGAAACCGATTTCCACCATGAAAACCCTCATTTTGAGTGTTTTGACATCATCTAACTTGTGAAAGCTTAAACTCTTGTAAACCAAACTTGTAACCTGCATTTTTATGACTTAATGGACTCCAAAGAACCTGTTTTTAAAAGTTCCAAGTGGCTACATACTCAAACCCATGGTTGATACATGGATTTCACCTTGAAACCCCCTTTCTACATGTAACAACACCCTCTTGAGCATTTGTTTGAAAAATCCTTTTAAACAAGACCCATAACCTACTCATTAACGACTTAATGAAACCTTAATAATCTGCTTATGAATTTAAATGAAGTGTTGGTAACATTTAAACTCAAGCTATGATGATTTACACTAGTGTAATTGTCGGTTATGACATTTTCTACATATTTGAAGCATATGAATGTATAGATCTACTAGGCAACATTTTGGGACTGAAATTTCAGTAGGTTTAGTGAATATTTGAAGTGTTAGCAATGTTTAATCTCTGGAATAAAGGACATGATA
Organism: Flaveria ramosissima; assembly: GCA_025215565.1. NCBI lineage: Eukaryota > Viridiplantae > Streptophyta > Magnoliopsida > Asterales > Asteraceae > Flaveria > Flaveria ramosissima. The sequence goes on from CM046038.1 coordinate 26,138,524, forward strand.
TGATTTACCCTCTTTTAGTCACTTTCGGGACCCGAAAACATGGCAAAATGACTTAAAAATAGTAAGACTATGAATTTAACATTCTTAAAAAGTATTCCAGGCTCAAAAATGATAAACAAAGTATTCTGGAGTCAATGGATAAGTTAAGTGGTCAAAGACTCAAATAAATGGCATTTTAACTAAAAACGGGTACAAACCGAGCATAGTTTTTGAGAAAAATCTATAAAAATAGGGTTCAAAACTAAGATTTATGAAAATCATATGATTTCAGTAAGATAAGTGATAAAGGACCTAAAAGATTTAAAAACTCGGTCAAATTAGCTTTAAATGGTCAAACCCGGTCAAAACCGCGTATTAACGGGTCGAACGTAAAAACAAGATTTTAACTATAAAAGGCCAATTTACACAATTTAAGGACTTAGAAATTTATAAAGAAGTCTCTTAGAAAATACCTACTGGTCCAAAATTTAAATATTTGAAAACTCCAAATTACTATTAAAATTATCCGGCTTTTACCGCGACCGGGAGCGTTAAACGCGCAGTTTTCAAAATCGAACCCATAGACCAAAGTTTTGAATCACTTACTCCATAATAATCATAATATGACTCTAACAATCTGATTTTGGGCATAAATGACATAAAAGGCAAGAAACTAAACTTAAGGGTAGAAACTGTCAATTTTGAAACTTGAGGCACTAAACTGTAAAATTTTTCCAAACCTTTTAACCGACTTCCAGGAAGCTAATAAACACTTGAACAATAAAATCTTTTAATATACCTAATCTAATGAAGTGAAAATCCCCAACTTTCATGAAGACTCTTTGACTTGCCATAAAAGAAAACTTTTCATACAAACCTTCACTGGACCAAAGTCGTACACTATAACTAAACTCTTGACACCATTGTTGCATTTGATATGAGTTTAGGGCAGTAGCTTATTGCTTAATATGTACTTGTTAGGGTGCTAGACTTGTGACACTTCCCGGCACATCAAGAAACTTTGATTTGGAAACCTAAGGTGAGTTCTAGTGATTCCCCTTTTTACTACTGTTTTGGGATGGAACATGCTCTACTTTTATGAACTATGATTGTGCTTTATTTGATGATACTATGTGGGATTGTGGTTACCTGCTAATTCTTATATCATGATCATTAATTCTTTCGTGAACCGCTTGATTTATATGGATAGATCTATTTGGGGAATCCCCCACACACAGTGGCTTCCGTTCCAGGAAGGTTACCCTACTGAGATCCTGAGGGATCGTTGTGGCATGTAACAAGTTTTGTTAAGATTCTATGGTGAACCATCTGGGCAGGTAGGGTTCACTGGTATGGGGCTCAGTTTCTTCCTTCGGGAATATCCGGTAAAACACAACTTTAGAAGAGGCTAACCGGGACTGAGTGCAGGGTTGATTATGATTTTATTTCTCCCACGATGATAAACAATGATTATTTTTCTTTTAACCAAAGAAGGATTTATTAAGTCCTTTTGTTTTTTAACTTTAGGCACTTGAATTCACCAACTTTATAGTTGACACAATTTTCTTTTGAGCATGTTTCAGGTAATGTTTGAAGAGATCCTAGCTGTTTGAAGACCTAGACTTATCCCCGTGACATGGCATTGGCTTATTTCCTTGATGAAACATTTGAACAATTTATATTTTGTGTTAAGCAAGTACAATTTCATTTTTATGGTTGATTGTAAAACTGTTTTGGGGCTTGATGTGTATCTAGTCCCGTTACCTTTTTAAAACTTTAATGCCATGTGATATTCTCTCCTTTGAGCTCTTCTAATGGTTTGTTTCCGCTGCCATATGTTGTTGCTAGTCTGTGACGTCCCACCCTATCTGGGCCCGGGGTGTGACAGATTGGTATCAGAGCGAAAGGTTGTAGAGAAGTCGGGAATGCCATAGTAGACCCTAGGCTACAACCCTGATACCCTAGGACTGTCCTTGTGGGAAGTGTTGGAATGATCGGGTTGGGTAAATTGATGATTACACTTGATCAACGTAATCATGAATTTACCGGACGCGTAATTTCCATCACTGATCTTTAGGTTATGGTTGGACTTTTTCTGGTTTGTATTGATGATTTGAAACTAATTTTAAAAGGGGATTTAAATGATTTTTATGATGAACTATGTTATCCGATACTACTTGAAGAAACTATTGATCTGGGCGAAACAGACAGCTATATGTTGGAATAACAGATACTATTGCCATCACTACTATTATTAGTACTATTATGTAAATCATGAGCTATGAGAAACCAAATTACTCATGATGTATTTCTTACAGGATAACGACAATGGCTGATAAAGGAAAGGCGCCTGTTCATCCCGACGCTGAGACCGCTCCTACCGGACACCTAAGGAGAGAGAAACCCCAGACGGAGTATGAGGCGTACCTCCGGAGATGCGGACATCCAGGGTGGATATCCGTCACGTCCGAAGACACTAAGGCTTTCCGAGGACTCTTCCTCCACATCACCTTCCCGAAGCCGAACGCGATCCCACTCTCCTCAAGTAGCTGCTCCGACCCTCTCACCCATCCCACCTATTGGGAATAGGGGTGCGCGTACTATCACCCGACCCGCCAAGAGCGTTAGACCAGGATCTCCGGATCTTTTAGGATGCCTCCTCCTCCTCCCCCGCCTGTTGGGATTCCGACATCGGTACCCCCACTGTTTGACCCTCGCGACGAGCGCCTGATGCCGCCGAGAACAAGTATGTATGACAGCTCCCCACTGTACTGGCTGGTGATAGGTACTCCCGTCGAGTCGCCGGGCCGGCGTGATGTAGGACCCTCCAATGCGACACTAGATGAGATTTTGAGGACTGTCGCGTCATGAGCTGACTGTTCAGCACGCCACTCGAACCTCTCAGTCGGCTCAATTCCAGGCGATTGATGGCCTTACATAGGGAGTGAAGCGTCTGGAGCAGGAGCAGAGGAAGAGAAGGGTACAGGGGTGGTTTGGATGGTTAAAGAGGAAGTGGATGTGAGGACTGGAGTACTCAGTGGGATTATCTGTCTGTGGACAGTAGAAGGAAACTATTTGAATTCTTATTTGAGACTATTGTTTATTATTAGGGGGGTGATGGCACCTTCCAAATTGTAAGAGCCTGACTCTGTTCTACTCGTTTGGATGATACTATATTGACTGCTTTTGAGATGCTAAAAAAAACTTTAAACTGTCTGTATTAAACTGCTATATGTTTGTTGTGCTTTGAGATTATCTGTGCCTTTTTAAATTGTTGCCCAACTATTATATCATGTTTTGAATTGGACATTTAAGGATTCTTTAGTGGGTTGTAAATACATGTATGTGCATGCCATGATTCCTCCTCCGAGGCATGGTGCGATAGGATGATGATGCCTAGGCTATCCGAAACAAAATTTATGAGATGCTAAACGAATCTATTTGTGATACTATCAGAATGCGACTCGCAGCAGAGGAACACGTTTTGGTCGACGTGGAGCCACCAGGGGCCGCCATGAGGGAGCAAGGCCTATTGGAACCCAACCTACTCCACCAGGGACTCCCCACGGGGAGAATACTAATCAAGAGAGTGACGAAAGGATTGCTAACCTCGTAGCTCAGCAACTGGCCAACGCCATTTCGACTATCATTGCTCAGATAAATGCAGACCGGGAGGGATAACACTACGGGAATGAACGGCCGTTAAACGATGAGAGCCACGATGATGAAGCTGAGGAGTTAAGGAATGGGTGCTCTTACAAGACCTTTATGGCCTGCAAGCCCAAGGACTTCTATGGCACCGAGGGGTGCTATAGAGACTTACAGGTGGATCGACGAAATGGAAGCCGTCTTAGTCTTAGACATCAGCGAGTGCAAGATGGAGCACATGGTGAGATTTGCATCACAATCTCTCAAGTGATCAGCTTGAATGGTGGAAGTCCATTACCCAGAGCCGTGGAAGAAACGTGGCTAATCGAATGGGTTGGACTGAATTCCGAGAGTTAATGACCAACAAATATTGCCCCATCAATCAACTCGAGAAGCTGGAGACAGAATTTTTAAGCTTGGAGATGAAGGGACCCAACTACACCGAATACATCAATCGTTTCTTAGCCTGTCTCGACTTGTGCCACATTTGGTGACGCCAGAAGCCAAAGGTGTAGCACGGTTCATCTGGGGGTTACACCCAAGAGTAGGGGTATGGTCGTGCCTCTCAGCCTGTGTAACCCTACAAGCTGTGTCGACCTTACCAGCAGTCTGATGACGATCTTATTAGGGCTGGATGGACCGATCAAGGAAGGGCTGATGAGAAGAAGAAGTTGTGGAGACAAGAGGAAGTGGTTTGAAGCAAAAGAGGTGATTGGAGTAGCAGTGGGCGGTCGAGTAGAAGGAGTTCTGAAGGAGTGAGACGTGATGATCAAGGCAAGCAAAAAAACCGGAGATGGTATACGGAGGACAAGCCCACTTTGCAGCAAGTGCAAGTTACATCATCAAGGAGAATGTAACCCGATGCCCTGTTTTAGGTGCAAGAGAACAGGCCATCTAATTAAAGACTGTACTTATGTACCGGGGAAACAATGCTACGAGTGTGGAGATCCAGGGCATATGAGGAAAAAGTGTCCTAAGCTGGGTAGAGACAAGGATGCCAAGCCCAATAAGCCTAAGGGAAGAGCTTTCGTTAGACCCAGCAGGAGCTCGTAAGGAACCCGACGTTGTCAACGGTACGTTCCTTGTAAATAATCATCCGCTACTGTACTGTTTGATACTGGAGCGACCGCTAGTTTATCTCTAGTACCTTTAGGCAATTGATTGACTTAGACGCGTGCACCTTGACTGATACATTTACCGTAGAATTAGCTGACGGTAATATTTTCGAAGCTAACGAAATCATTAGGGATTGCCCCCTGAATCTAAAAGGGAATGTGTTTAAGATTGACTTGATGCCTATTAAGTTAGGAGGATTTGATGGTCGTGGGTATGGACTGGTTAGCAAAGCATAAAGTTGAAATCGTATGCGATGAGCGACTGCTCAAGATACCATTGAGCGTCGAAGAAGTGTTAGTGTGGTAGAAGGAGAAAGGAGTAACACTCTATACCCTATGATATCTCACTTGAAAGCTACCAAGAGCTTAAAGAGGGGATGTCCAGCTTTTATAGTCTATGTGATGAAAACCCAAAAGGAGAAGAAGATCGAAGAGATTCCCGTAGTTCGGAATACCCAGAGGTGTTTCCGGAGAAACTACCAGGACTTCCTCCGAATCGACAAGTGGAATTCCAGATAGACTTGATGCCTGGTGCTGCACCAGTAGCCAAGGCACCGTACCGGCTCGCCCCACCCGAGATGAAGGAGCTAATGGTACAAATTCAAGAAGAACTAATGGACAAGGGTTTATACGTCCGAGTGTCTCTCCATGGGGTGCCCCGGTGCTATTCGTGAAAAAGAAGGACGGAACGCTGCGAATGTGTATTGATTACAGGGAGTTGAACAAGCTGACCATAAAGAACGTTACCCTCTCCCGAGAATAGACGACTTATTTGATCAATTGCAGGGAGCAAGTTACTTCTCCAAAATAGACTTGAGGTCAGGATACCACCAGCTGAAGATAAGAGAAGAAGATATACCCAAAACTGCCTTCCGAACTAGGTATGGACACTATGAGTATTTGGTCATGCCCTTTGGACTGACTAATGCTCCAGCAGCATTCATGGACCTCATGAATCGCGTTTGCCGCCCTTACCTCGACAAGTTTGTGATCGTGTTTATCGACGACATACTGATCTATTCTCAAACTAAAGATGAGCACGAGAAGCATCTCAGGCTAATCCTTGAATTACTCAAGAATGAGCAACTATATGCCAAGTTCTCGAAATGTGAATTCTGGATGCGCCAGATCCAATTCTTAGGTCATTTGGTAAATAAGGATGGGATTCAAGTTGACCCTTCCAAGATTGAGGCCATAAAGAATTGGAAGATTCCTGAAACTCCTACGGAGATAAGGCAATTCTTAGGACTGGCTGGCTATTACCGAAGATTTATAAAGGACTTCTCGCGTATAGTGCAACCTTTGACCGCACTAACCAAGAAAAACACAACCTTGTGTGGGAGCGAGAGCAGAATGAGGGTTTTGAAACGCTTAAAGAGAAGTTATGCAGTGTGTACCTATACTTGCTCTTCCAGAAGGAGTGGGAGACTTCGTGGTCTATTGTGACGCTTCGCATCAAGGACTAGGATGTGTATTGATGCAACGCAATAAGGTGATTGCTTACGCATCGAGAATGCTGAATGATCATGAGAAGAACTACACGACGGACGATCTGGAGTTGGGTGCCGTGGTGTTTGCCCTTAAGATGTGGAGGCATTACCTTATGGCACAAAGTGCATTATCTACACTGACCATAGAAGCTTGCAGCATATCCTTGACCAAAAGATGCTCAACATGCGTCAGAGAAGATGGGTTGAGCTATTGAACAATTATGAGTGCGAGATCCGCTACCATCCTGGTAAGGCCAATGTGTGTGGCGGATGCGTTAAGTCGAAAGGAAAGAGAGAAACCTCTTCGAGTACGAGCCTTAAGAATGAGTGTGTATACCAACCTTATAGCAAAATTGAAGGAAGCTCAAGGCGAGGCATTAAAGGAAGAAAAAATTGAAAGAAGAAGGATTGACTGGAATGGAGAAGCAGTTGGAGATAGGGGACGATGGTACATATAGATATGGTGGAAGGACTTGGGTGCCAAAACACGGAGGAATTCGAGAAGTAATCCTCGATGAAGCACATAAGTCTAGGTATTCAATTCATCCTGGAAGTGATAAGATGTACCAGGATTTAAAGACACTTTTCTGGTGGCCAGGAATTAAGAGATCAATCGCTGTTTATGTGGGGAAATGTTTAACTTGTGCCATGGTAAAAGCTGAGAACCAAAACCATCAGGAACGTTGCAGCAACCTGAGATTCCCGAATGGAAATGGGATAATGTTACGATGGATTTTGTTACCAAGCTGCCTAGAACGTTTAAAGGTCACGATGCTATTTGGGTAATAGTGGATAGATTAACCAAATCAGCTCACTTCTTGCCAATTAGAGAAGACTACGATATGACGAAACTGGCCCAACTTTATGTCGACGAGATTGTAACAAGGCATGGAGTGCCTCTGTCGATCATCTCAGACCGTGATAGCCGTTTCACCTCTCGTTTCTGGAAATCGTTCCAGCAAGCTTTATGAACCCGTTTAGATCTTAGCACGGCTTACCACCCTCAGACCGACGGACAGAGCGAAAGAAACTATTCAAACGATGGAAGACATGTTGAGAGCTTGCGTGATGGACTTTGGCGGAAACTGGGATAACCATCTTCCTTTGGTGGAATTCGCCTGTAACAACAGTTACCACGCAAGTATCAAAGCCGCTCCATACGAGGCCCTTTATGGCAGGAAATTCCGATCACCCTTGAGTTGGAATGAGATTGGTGACAGCCAAGTGATGGGACCCGACATAGTGTTGGAATTCACCGATAAGATCTATAAGATAAAGGAACGACTGAGAGCAGCTAGAGACCGACAAAGAAGTACGCCGACAGGAGGCGGAAACCTCTAGAGTTCCAAGTGGGCGACAGAGTGATGCTAAAACTAGCACCGTGGAAAGGAACAGTGAGATTCGGAAAAAGAGGAAAACTAAGCCCAAGATACATTGGACCATTTGAGATAATGGCAAGAATTGGCCCAGTAGCATATAAGTTGAAACTACCCCCGGGATTGAGTCACATACATGACACCTTTCATGTGTCATAAGTTGAAGAAGAGCATGGTAGACAAAACCCTGGAACTACCATTAAAAGAAGCAAGGATAAGCGACAAATTGAACTTTGTGGAAGAACCTGTGGAGATCATGGATCGTTTGGTCAAACAACTCCGGCGGAGCCGCATACCCAAGGTTAAAGTTAGATGGAACTCCAAGCGAGGACCTGAATTTACTTGGGAGCATGAAGATGAAATGAGGAAGAACTATCCACACCTCTTTAAACCCACCCATTCGGTCCCTGATCAGAGTTAAATTTCGGGACGAAATTTCCTAAACGGTGGGAGAATGTGACAACCGACCTCTAGGTTGTTACCCTAACCCTAGATTACTTGCATCATTATCCATGCTATGTGTGCTAATAATTGAAACTATACAACCCTACTATGAAATTAGAATCAATTCTTGCTATTTGATGTAAATTATGATTTCATGTAATTTTTACTTTTGATTTTTAACCAATTTAGGTTTCTACCTTTTTTAAAAATTAGTGTCCGGGATGTCAACTAGTCACCCTTACAAAATTAAACTTAAGAGAAGGCAATTAAAATGTGAGCACACACGCTCACACTTGCATTAATTGGCCATGCATGCATGGGTATGCATTAGACACCTCAAATCACCTTTCCACTAAATAATACATAATACCCAATACTACAAAATTACACTACACAATATTAATTTACAATTAAAATTAATTTAAAACCCTCCCCACTACACTCCAAATCGGCCGCCCCCTCCCTCACCACTCTCCTCTCTTCTTCACACCACCCTTCTCACCCACTCACAATCCATGCATTTCTCCCCACCTCTCTCCCTCTCTCTCCCTTTAATCGATCCACCAGCTGAACACACACACACACACACACATCTCTCAACACTCTCAAAACTATTCTCTCTAAGCCTTGTGCAGAAAAAATTCGAAGACCACACAAAGATCCATTCGGCCAAGACCGAAACCGCAAAGGAGCAGCCTTGTTGCAAGATTTGGTCACACAACCGTGTTTGTTCCACCTTTCCAGCCTTAGTTCGAGTTTCTCCATTCAAGTCCAAGGAGTTTCAAGCCATTCACGGCCATCAACACCCTCCAAACCGTGAGTTATTTCGAGTGTAAGCTCAAGATGTCGGTTTTGTGACATTTCTCTTGTTTTTTCATTTGACATCTAATAACCGTGTATTTCTTTGTTGTAGCAGAAACATCTCACCATCATCTCATTCTTAAGGAGTTACCAACATTCTTGAAGGTAAACTTCATGTTTTGTTAGCCATTCTTGAGGTGGAAACCGATTTCCACCATGAAAACCCTCATTTTGAGTGTTTTGACATCATCTAACTTGTGAAAGCTTAAACTCTTGTAAACCAAACTTGTAACCTGCATTTTTATGACTTAATGGACTCCAAAGAACCTGTTTTTAAAAGTTCCAAGTGGCTACATACTCAAACCCATGGTTGATACATGGATTTCACCTTGAAACCCTCTTTCTACATGTAACAACACCCTCTTGAGCATTTGTTTGAAAAATCCTTTTAAACAAGACCCATAACCTACTCATGAACGACTTAATGACACCTTAATAATCTGCTTATGAAGTTAAATGAAGTGTTGGTAACATTTAAACTCAAGCTATGATGATTTACACTAGTGTAATTGTATAGATCTACTAGGCAACATGTTGGGACTGAAATTTCAGTAGGTTTAGTGAATATTTAAGTGTTAGCAATGTTTAATCTCTGGAATAAAGGACATGATATGATTTACCCTCTTTTAGTCACTTTCGGGACCCGAGAACATGGCAAAATGACTTAAAAATAGTAAGACTATGAATTTAACATTCTTAAAAAGTATTCCAGGCTCAAAAATGATAAACAAAGTATTCTGGAGTCAATGGATAAGTTAAGTCGTTAAAGACCCAAATAAATGGCATTTTAACTAAAAACGGGTACAAACCGAGCATAGTTTTGAGAGAAAAATCTATAAAAATAGGGTTCAAAACTAAGATTTATGAAAATCATATGTTCAGTAAGATAAGTGATAAAGGACCTAAAAGATTTAAAAACTCGGTCAAATGAGCTTTAAATGGTCAAACCCGGTCAAAACCGCGTATTAACGGGTCGAACGTAAAAACAAGATTTTAACTATAAAAGGCCAATTTACACAATTTAAGGACTTAGAAATTTATAAAGAAGTCTCTTAGAAAATACCTACTGGTCCATAATTTAAATATTTGAAAACTCCAAATTGCTATTAAAATTATCCGGCTTTTACCGCGACCGGGAGCGTTAAACGCGCAGTTTTCAAAATCGAACCCATAGACCAAAGTTTTGAATCACTTACTCCATAATAATCATAATATGACTCTAACAATCTGATTTTGGGCATAAATGACATAAAAGACAAGAAACTAAACTTAAGGGTAGAAACTGTCAATTTTGAAACTTGAGGGACTAAACTGTAAAATTTTTCCAAACCTTTTAACCGACTTCCAGGAAGCTAATAAACACTTGAACAATAAAACATTTTAATATACCTAATCTAATGAAGTGAAAAATCCCCAACTTTCATGAAGACTCTTTGACTTGCCATAAAAGGAAACTTTTCATACAAACCTTCACTGGACCAAAGCCGTACACTATAACTAAACTCTTGACACCATTGTTGCACTTGATATGAGTTTAGGGCAGTAGCTTATTGCTTAATATGTACTTGTTAGGGTGCTAGACTTGTGACACTTCCCGGCACATCAGGAAACTTTGATTTGGAAACCTAAGGTGAGTTCTAGTGATTCCCCTTTTTACTACTGTTTTAGGATGGAACATGCTCTACTTTTATGAACTATGATTGTGCTTTATTTGATGATACTATGTGGGATTGTGGTTACCTGCTAATTCTTATATCATGATCATTAATTCTTTCGTGAACCGCTTGATTTATATGGATAGATCTATTAGGGGAATCCCCCACACACAGTGGCTTCCGTTCCAGGAAGGTTACCCCACTGAGATCCTGAGGGATAGTTGTGGCATGTAACAAGTTTTGTTAAGATTCTATGGTGAACCATCCGGGCAGGTAGGGTTCACTGGTATGGGGCTCAGTTTCTTCCTTCGGGAATATCCGGTAAAACACAACTTTAGAAGAGGCTAACCGGGACTGAGTGCAGGGTTGATTATGATTTTATTTCTCCCACGATGATAAACAATGATTATTTTTCTTTTAATCAAAGAATGTGACATCCGTCACTTTGAGGTCCGTCAATTGACGCGTTTGTCCGTCATCTATTCTATATTTAGTCATTCCTCATCACTATTTGACTCATTATGTGGATATCATGTGTGCAATATTATCGTTGTGTGTGCATTCGTTATAACCATATGAAGACCTTAAAAAGACCTTTAAAACTTTCATTTTTTTTTTGAAAACGTTAAATATATCATCTTATAAATATAATAAATGTTTTAATATAACCATTTCTTAAGTCATGACAACATTAAATGAACTTTTACAATTAAAATAAAACATCTAATAAAGTCGTTTTTTCAACCGAACAAAATTTGGGAAAACTCGGGGGTTAAGTGCAGGGACTAAACTTGTAATTTTGCAAACATGGGCTGGGTATAAATACCCCCTTATCAGCCCTAGAAACCATTTCACCATCTTCTTCATCTTCATCTCCTCTTCACACACAAAATCTCCATTTTAGCACCAAATCCGACCCGAGAGGTCTCGTTTTCTTCGTCTTGACATCATCTACAGCCTAGATTACTTCTTTCTAGCAGGTAGTTGTCTTTGGTTGTCCATTTTCTAGCCTTTTCACGGCTGTCCAAACTAGGGTTTCGGGTGTTCGGGTTCAACCCGAACATACAAGGTCGTATGGGTGCGTGTGAGGTCTCTTTGCTTGTGTTTTATGCTTGTGTATGTTTGTTGAGTGTTTCTGGAGGTCCTTGTGGTGTAAAACCCGTATTTAGAGCAGCTCGGGGGCTGCTCCTCACGACCACAGTCGCGATTCTGCAGATCAGGCGACTGGGTCATCCATGCGATTGAGCCGTGCGACTGAGTGGGCCGTGCGACTGGATCATGCGTCTGAGTCAATCGCGCAACTGAGTTGTGCGACTAGGAATGTCGTGCGACTGAGTTGTGCGACTGAGTGTCTGTGTGCGATTGAGTCATGCGTGCGATTGAGTGTATGCGAATGAGTCATGCGATTGAGTGTTTGTGTGCGATTGAGTCAGGTGACCGACTGAATGTGTGCGAATGAATGTGGTTCGCACGACTGGAGTCCAATCGCACGAATGAAGGTTCAGTCGTACGAAAGTAGCTAATTCGCACGATTGAAGGTTGATTCGTGCGCATGGAAGTTGAGTCGTGCGATTGGATGTTGTGTGGTACGACTGAAGGCCAATCATACGAATGAAGGCTCAATCGTACGAATGAAGCTGATTCGCACGATTGAGGGTTGATTCGCACGAATGGAGGTTGAGTCGTGCGTCTGACCTTGTTATGCGACTGAAATTGTTGTGTTTGACCCCTTGTGCGTGGCGTGAGTATGTCGTGTAGTGTCGAGGTAACACTAACACAATAATGCCATTGTTTGGCCACAAATATTAGAGTCAACGCGAGAAAGGGCACAGAAACTATTTTGAGCAAATTTAACTAACGTTTTACGAACGACTAAATTGACCTATAACTATTGACACTTATTCAATATTCTCTCGATTAACAACGATACTTTTATTTGAACATCATCATTAGTGGCAACAATGTCTTGTACTTGGATCTACATAAGATCTAGTACGTGTGTCAGTCTGTGTGTGTTGTACGCGACCCATCCGATACGACCCGAACCGACCCATCATTATTGCGCTCTTATACATATATCATATCATTAATGCTATACAATAACTGTCAATAGGTGTTTGACTGTTTATTTGCATTCAACATTTGGGATACATCGATCATACATACTTACCACCTACCAAGTGAGTTTCGTGGCCCCTTTTTACGCTTATACAATATTTCAATCATTTACAAATTGGGGGAAAAGTATGCTTACACAATTTTTTATGCTGTACAACTTACATACATTTTACATACAAGGAATCAACGTGATACTGTGTTGCAAGTACTATTTGATACATGCTTGGGTCTGCTGTGTGGTTCTATCTTTGCAACTATTTAATTCCAGTGTGGGAACCGACGGTTAGGTATTGGTAGTACTACTGGGTTGACACCCCACCCTCGTTCGATGGTATACTAGTTGGTACCATCAGTGGCCAGGAACGGGGGCCCTTGGGTGAATATATGCCGACAATTTCTTTGTGTACGTCGCTAGGTTTGGTTGCAAAGCTCATGTCATGTGATATTTACTTGTGTAATAACTGTATTCACGGTATTCCAACGCGCTTATCTATTACAGCATCACTTACATTTTTATTACATAAACCTGCGAGCTCACCAACAATTATGTTGACCGTTTTAAGCATATCTTTTCAGGTGATCATGCAAGTCCAGGAATCTAGGTGTGCTGCCTTAGTGGAGACCCTAGGATGCATTTTTGGGACTTAGCTCATGTTTTGTTAAACAATCTTTTTGAACAATGTTAACGCATGTAAACAATTATCAACTTTTGTAACTTGTTCCCGAGTTGTGGTAAATAACATTTACATTTTCATCATATGTGTATATGTGTTATCATTATCATATTGCTTATGGCTATGTTGTCGTGAACATTGACTAAGCACGACACAAGTCCCCTTGTTGTCGGGTGTCGTCATGACACGCATGTCATCAATTATTTATATTGCCCTCTATCGCTTACCATGTGCTATGACGATCCCGGTCTCGTTACATCCCCGTGTTTCCGCTTTTAACGGGGGTGTGACAAAGAAGGATTTATTAAGTCCTTTTGTTTTTGAACTTTAAGCACTTGAATTCACCAACTTTATAGTTGACACAATTTTCTTTTAAGCATGTTTCAGGTAATGTTTGAAGAGATCCTAGCTGTTTGAAGACCTAGACCTATCCCCGTGACATGGCATTGGCTTATTTCCTTGATGAAACATTTGAACAATTTATATTTTGTGTTAAGCAAGTACAATTTCATTTTTATGGTTGATTGTAAAACTGTTTTGGGGCTTGATGTGTATCTAGTCCCGTTACCTTTTTAAAACTTTAATGCCATGTGATATTCTCTCCTTTGAGCTCTTATAATGGTTTGTTTCCGCTGCCATATGTTGTTGCTAGTCTGTGACGTCCCACCCTATCTGGGCCCGGGGTGTGACAGAATACGAGTAGTTAGTTGCTCCTTTACAACAATTATCATTGCATAGATACTCAATAAAGGATTCTGTGGGTGAACAATTGTCATTTCGATTGAATTCAGTAGATACTTTAGACAAAAGGGTTTGAACATGGTAATGGTTCTTTTTCTTCGATAACAAATTCTGTTTCTTCTTTGACGTTTTATTAGTTTCATTCAGTAATGTAAATAGATTCTCGATTTCTATTGAGAGAATAAGAGTAGTTAGTTGCTCCTTTACAACTATTATCCTTGCGTAGATACTCAATAAAGGATTATGTGGATGAACAATTGTCATTTCGATTGAATTCAGTGGATACTTTAGACAAGTGTGTTTGAACATGGTTATGGAGAGTTCTACTTAAGTTTTCGGCATGAGTGTATCGATTTGCAAGTGTCATATGTATGGTTTCGTGTTCGGGTTGCATTCGCTTAAACAAGAGATCCAATGTTTTATTTGTAATTGATTAGTGTGATTTTAGTGATCATTACAACCGGATTTGTTTAAATTAGATTAGGAGTGTGTTGAAAAGGTTTGAGAATCAAAACTTCATAGCATTATAGGTAGTTAGGGAAAACAAAAAACTATCTATGCGAAAACTCTTGTTGTTTAGTGTTTTATTAGGAGTATTTCCTTACTCATGCATCTTATTAATCTTTCGTGAATACATTAATACACCATTCCGTAGTTGCATATTGTTTGTTGAATTAGAAGGAATATTATTAACTAGAACGTGTTAACTTGATTTGACTCTTTTTCATCGATCATCACACACATTGTGTCTCTGTTTGACGTTTATTAGTTTCATACGTAACTTTAATTTGGTTGGTTCTTGATTTCTATTCGTTGAATTCGAGTAGTAGTTGCTCCTTTACAACTCTTATCCTGCGTTGTTGCTCAATAAAGATTCCTTGAACCAACAATTGCCATTGTTGGATCTTGTATGCCGAACACATACAAGATTGATGTGGTTAGTACGTTATGATCCAAGTCGGGTCATACCCAATAACAAGCTATACACACACCAATAAATGTTTATTTGTTGATGAGATCATACAAATAAACATTGACACCAATTTAGAAAATGGGTTTCTAAAACATTGCTTTGTAATAGAACAACATTATATGGTTGTTTGTTCATGATATATTATATGTTTCATTATTTAAGTTGGTTAAATAATAACAAATAAAAGTGGTTATTGTTATAAAATTAAAAGAGGTTTTAATTTTATAAAAACAAAGGGTTGAAAGAGTGATTTTATAAAAAAATTTCAATAATGGGGGGGAACCCATATTTTAACCCATTTTCGGCCGCCCATATGGGCATTGGGACTCTCCCTTTGTCTTGGCTTGTGCAAGAATTTACTCATTCAATCATCATCCTCACCAAAAAGCTACACTTTTCTCTCACACACACAAAGCCAAAAACTCTCTCAAAGAACAAGTGATTTTCGGATTCAAGAAGGAATAAAAGGCTGAAATTTTCGGTTTTGTTGGCTGCACTTCAAGAACTTCTTGGTTGATTCAGATTGTTCGAAAGGGAGTTCAATTTGGTGCTCTTCTACCTAACAAGATTAGGTGTTTGTTTGGGCTTGTGGGTATACAAGCTTGAGGTCTTCTCCTTTAAAGGCTAGACACATTCAAGAACATCATCACCTTACTCTTTTCATCTACAACATTTTGTTCTAGAAAGGTTGATTCTATGAACACCCTATGGTTGTTATGTTATGTTTTATAGCATATTATTTCACATACATTTTGATCATTATTCTTGGGTTTTTTTTATGTTTTAAATGGTGAAAAATGTCAGAATGTAACACCATGTTTAAATCATATTTCCGCTGCGTTTTTATAGTTTAAAAGGTTAAACTACCCTTGGTTTACATGTTACAAAACCCATCAACCATTTTGATTGACTTTAGTGGATTTTTTAGGCAAGAGTGTTTGAAGATGGTTTGGAGAGTTGTTGTTGAGCTTTGGGCAGGAGTTTATCGATTTTCAAGTGTCATTTGCATGATTTCGTGTACGTGTTGCATTCGAGCAATAGATCATATGTTCCATTTGTTATTGATTAGTGTGATTTTAGTGATCATTATAAACGGATTTCATTAAATTAGTACGAGTGTGTTTAAAAGATTTGAGAATCAAAACGCCATAGCATTGGAGGTAGTTAGGGTAAACAAAAAACTATCAACGTGAGAACTCCTGTTGTTTATTGTTTTTTATAAGTATTTCCTTTCTCATGTATCTTATTATTAATCTTTTGTGAATTCTTTAATGCACCATTCCATAGTTGCATAACGTTTATTGAAATAGAAGGAAATATTATAAACTAGACGTGTTAACTAGATTTGACTTCTATTTCTTCGATAACACATTGCGTTTCTTCTCTGATGTTTTATTAGTTTCATTCGGTAAATGTAAATAGATTCTTGATTTCTATTGAGTGAATACGAGTAGTTAGTTGCTCCTTTACAACAATTATCATTGCATAGATACTCAATAAAGGATTCTGTGGGTGAACAATTGTCATTTGGATTGAATTCAGTAGATACTTTAGACAAAAGGGTTTGAACATGGTAATGGTTCTTTTTCTTCGATAACACATTGCGTTTCTTCTTTGACGTTTTATTAGTTTCATTCGGTAATGTAAATAGATTCTCGATTTCTATTGAGAGAATACGAGTAGTTAGTTGCTCCTTTACAACTATTATCCTTGCGTAGATACTCAATAAAGGATTATGTGGATGAACAATTGTCATTTCGATTGAATTCAGTGGATACTTTAGACAAGTGTGTTTGAACATGGTTATGGAGAGTTCTACTTAAGTTTTCGGCATGAGTGTATAGATTTGCTAGTGTCATTTGTATGGTTTCGTGTTCGGGTTGCATTCGCTTAAACAAGAGATCCAATGTTTTATTTGTAATTGATTAGTGTGATTTTAGTGATCATTACAACCGGATTTGTTTAAATTAGATTAGGAGTGTGTTGAAAAGGTTTGAGAATCAAAACTTCATAGCATTATAGGTAGTTAGGGAAAACAAAAAACTATCTATGCGAAAACTCTTCTTGTTTAGTGTTTTATTAGGAGTATTTCCTTACTCATGCATCTTATTAATCTTTCGTGAATACATTAATGCACCATTCTGTAGTTTCATATTGTTTGATGAATTAGAAGGAATATTATTAACTAGAACGTGTTAACTTGATTTGACCTCTTTTTCATCGATCACACATTGTGTCTTTTGTTTGGCGTTTATTAGTTTCATACGGTAACTTTATTTTGATTCTTGATTTCTATTCGTTGAATTCGAGTAGTTAGTTGCTCCTTTACAACTATTATCCTTGCGTTGTTGCTCAATAAAGGATTCCTTGAACCAACAATTGCCATTGTTGGATCTTGTATGCCCAAGACACATACAAGATTGATGTGGTTAGTACGTTATGATCCAAGTCGAGTCATACCCAATAACAAGATATACAAACACCAATAAATGTTTATTTGTTGATGAGATCATACAAATAAACATTGACACCAATTTAGAAAATGGGTTTTCTAAAACATTGCTTTGTAATAGAACAACATTATATGGATAGTTTGTTCATGATATATTATTTGTTTCATTATTTAAGTTGGTTAAATAATAACAAATAAAAGTGTGTTATTGTTATAAAATTAAAAGAGGTTTTAATATTATAAAAACAAAGGGTTGAAAGAGTGATTTTATAAAAAAATTCAAAAATGGGGGAAACCCATTTTGGAACCCTTTTTTGGCCGCCCATATGGGCATTGGGACTCTCCCTTTGTCTTGGCTTGTGCAAGAATTTACTCATTCAATCAGTCAACCAAAAAGCTACACTTTTCTCTCTCACACACAAAGCCAAAAACTCTCTCAAAGAACAAGTGATTTTCGGATTCAAGAAGGAAGAAAAGGCTGAAATTTTCGGTTTTGTTGGCTGCACTTCAAGAACTTCTTGGTTGATTCAGATTGTTCAAAAGGGAGTTCATTTTGGTGCTCTTCTACCTAACAAGATTAGGTGTTTGTTTGGGCTTGTGGGCATACAAGCTTGAGGTCTTCTCCTTTAAAGGGTAGACACATTCAAGAACATCATCACCTACCTCTTTTCATCTACAACATTTTGTTCTAGAAAGGTTGATTCTATGAACACCCTATGGTTGTTATGTTATGTTTTATAGCATATTATTTCACATACATTTTGATCCTTATTCTTGGGTTTTTTTTAATGTTTTAAATGGTGAAAAATTTCAGAATGTAACATGTTTAAATCATATTTCCGCTGCGTTTTTATAGTTATTTAACAGCTTAAACTACCCTTGGTTTTACATGTTACAAAACCCTCAGCCATTTTGATTGATTTTAGTGGATTTTTTAGGCCAAGAGTGTTTTGACAGATGGTTTGGCGAGTTGTTGATGATTTTTTGGCAGGGTTTATATCGATTTTCCATTGTCATTTGCCAGAATTTCGTGTACGTGTTGCATTCGAGCATTAGATCATATTTTCCATTTGTTATTGATTAGTGTGATTTTAGTGATCATTCTACACAGGAGTTCATTAAATTTGTTACGAGTGTGTTTCAAAAGATTTGAAATCAAACACCATAGCATTAAGGAGTTTAGGGTAACACAAACATCAATGTGAGAACTCTGGTTGTTTAATGTTTTTTATAAGTATTTCCTTTCTCTTTCTCATGTATCTTATTATTAATCTTTTGTGAATTCTTTCATGCAACCATTCATAGTTGCATAACGTTTATTGAAATACCAGGAATATTATAAACTATGACGTGTTAACTAGATTTGACTTCTGTTCTTTTCTTCTTCGATAACACATTGGTTTCTTCTCTGATTTTTTATTAGTTTCATTCATTTGGTAAATGTAAATAGATTCTTGATTTCTATTGAGTGAATACGATAGTTAGTTGCCCTTTACATTACAATTATTATCCTTGCGTAGATACTCAAAAAGGATTCGTGGTGAACAATGTTGGTTTTGTAGAAGATAAATCAAAGTTTAACCTATTAAACTTTCTGAAAAACGCAGCGGAAGAGGATCATTATAACATTGTTTATAAACTGAAAATCCAGATTTATTTTGATGTTATAAGTTTTAAACAAACCCAAGAACAAGAGAATCTTTTATATGTGAATGATGCTTACTATGACAATGCAAACAACACATTATGGACAGCTATGAAGAAGCTGCCATAATCTACCTTTCAGCAGCAAGATGTTCGAGAATGGAAGATGATGTTGTCCAAGAAATCGACCAAGGCACCAAAGGAGGTCCTCTCAAGCTTGTATACCCCAAGCTTGATTGCAAAACACCTTCTTGTTAGGAAGAAACCACCCCAAACAACTCAAAAAACCTCCAAATGCTGCTGCTGTGCCGAGAGCTTTTAGAGAGAGAGAGAGGAGAGTTTGTTCAATTTTTTGCATACCACTTTTGGAGATGAAGAGTTAAGTGTGGGACTTGTCTAATTATGTGTGTTTTCAAGGAAGGAAAAGGAGCCAATCACCATTCAATGGGGCGGCCGAAAATTGAAGTTTAAAAGGGGGTTTCCCTCTTAAACAAACATACACATTATATTAAACTTAGTCACTTAATAAGTTATACAATTAACCATTTAATTGTATAAGTTATACACCCTTTTTATTATTTGATGTTATCTAACCTACTTAAATAACATTACAAATAATATTCTTGAACAAAATATCCTAATAAGTTGTTCCATCTCATATGCAACTTATTTAGAAAACCTATTTTCTAAATTTGGTGTGATTATTTAATTGCATGATCATATCGTCAATTAAATAATTGTTTGTGTTTGCAAAGCTTGTTATTGGGTATAACCCGACTTGGATCATAACGTACTAACCGCATCAATATTCTACGTGTCTTGGGCATATAGAATCCTACAATCTCCCACTTGCACAAGATTCATAGAAGATTGATGCAAGCAGTAAATACCGCCTAACAACGGTTTACTACCCTTAATACGCATGACTTATAGCCATTCAATAACATCATCCCATTCAAGTATCCTACTTGAAATGATTTAGGTGAATTAATCATTTATCCTTTTGTTACAGATGTCATGTTAAATCCAAGGACACAGAGTGATCATTCCTTGTTGATTTAACTTATCCAGGCCTTAGACATCTAACTCTCAACGAATAAGAGGAACAAATCCCATCTTGACTACATACGTTTCTCACAATCACCTTGTGTCACACCTGAACATAGTCTCATGTACTGTCCATTATTTCAGAACAGCGGATAACCAGATCAAGGTATGACACTTGGTGAATATTAAAACCCAATATGTATCTCAGGTCTGAGGATACCAAATGATATTCGCCTTTACTCAAATTTACTTATGATCAATCAATAAGATTCCATGTAGTAAAATTTGAGATGCGGGTTAGTCCAATATTTGTATCCCACAAATATCTATGAACCTTGGCAGCAACCCATTGCTCTATATTCATCTTTATAATATCAACCAATCCAAGTTCATAATAATCTTACCCTCACACTTGTTCCCACAAGTCTGAACGACTACGGACGTTTAGAGTAAACAATTTACTCATGGATTAAACATGCTAAATTGGAACATTAATTGAAACATTATAACCAAATAATTTTATTCAAATAATAAAGAGTTCCACATATCCAAATACAAAATTTACAGATCAAATCCAATCACAGGAATCAAAGTCCCATGGCACAAGTATGACCTTCATGCTTTGCCTTTTCAAGGAGCTTCGTGAGAGGATCCGCAATGTTCTGATCCGTGTGAACTTTGCGAATACATATCTTTCCCTTTTCAACTTCATCTCGTATGTAGTTGAATCTCCACTCAATGTGCCTAGTCTTTTGATGAGCACGAGGTTCCTTGATTTGAGCAATCGCACCCTCGTTATCACAAAAGATCTCTAGGGGGTCCTGAATGGAAGGAACAACCCCTAGATCGGCAATGCATTTCTTCAACCATGCAGCTTCTTGAGCTGCCAATGAGGCGGCGACGTATTCTGATTCTGTAGTTGATAGAGCCACCACATCCTGTTTGGAGCTCTTCCAGAGACCGCTCCTCCATTCAGAATGAAAATATATCCCGATTGTGACCGTGAATCATCACGATCCGTTTGGAAACTCGCATCTGTGTAACCTTTTACAACGAGTTCCTCATCACCAGATCCATAGATTAGGAACATATCGTTTGTCCTCCTTAGGTACTTAAGTATGTTCTTAACAGCCATCCAATGACTGTTTCCAGGATTTTGCTGGTATCGGCTTGTCATCCTTAAGGCGCATGACACGTCCGGTCGAGTGCATATCATTGCATACATGATGGATCCAATAGCAGATGCGTATGGGATTGCCTTCATTGTATCTCGCTCATCCTTTGAGCTAGGACATTGACTCGTACTCAATATCATTCCTCTTTGAATAGGTACCGTACCCTTCTTAGAGTTCTCCATCTTGAACCTTTTCAAGATTTTATCAATGTATGCACTTTGATTTAAACCAATCAACCGCCTTGATCTATCCCTATAGATCTTTATTCCCAGAATATAGGCGGCCTCACCAAGATCCTTGATGGAAAAACAACTTCCAAGCCAGGTTTTTACACCTTCCAAGGTTGGAATGTCATTCCCAAATAGTAATATGTCATCAACATATAATACTAGGAAAGTGATGATGCTCCCACTAGCTTTCTTATATACACAAGCTTCATCAGCGTTCTTGATGAATCCAAATTTGATTACTTCTTCATCAAAACGGTGATTCCAACTTCTCGATGCTTGTTTCAATCCATAGATTGATTTCTTTAACTTGCATACTTTATTAGGATGTTTTTGGATCGACAAAACCTTCAGGCTGAACCATATAGACATCTTCCTCAAGATATCCATTTAGGAAAGCGGTTTTGACATCCATTTGCCAAATCTCATAATCATAATGAGCAGCTATGGCAAACAATATCCTTATAGACTTTAGCATCGCAACAGGTGAGAAGGTTTCATCATAATCAACTCCTTGAGTTTGAGTGAAACCTTTTGCTACAAGTCTAGCTTTATAAGTATCCAAGTTTCCATGCATATCGGTTTTCTTCTTGAAAACCCACTTACTTCCAACTACTTTGGAGTTAAGAGGTGGTACAACCAAGTCCCATACTTGATTGTCATACATGGATTTCATCTCAACGTTCATGGCTTCAAGCCATTTGTCACAATCCAAATTGGACATTGCATCACGATAGGTGGTTGGTTCATCGGAATCTACCACATAGCATCCATCAACGAAAAATCCATATCTTTCAGGTGGATTACTAATTCTACCAGATCTGCGAACTTTTGTGTATATTGATCAACCACTTGATCATCCTCAACATCCTCATGCTGAGTGCTAGTTTCAACCAAACGTGCATCGGGTTGTGGTTCTTGATCCTCCTCAAGATCCACTGTTCTACTGCTAGTTCCTTCCATAAGAAACTTTGCTTCTAAGAACTCACCCTTTCTGGCAACAAACACCTTTTGTTCCAGTGGATCATAGAAATAATATCCCATAGAATCTCTAGGATATCCAACAAAATACACTTGGTGGATCGGACTTCCATTTGTTTGGGTGGGAGTCTTAACATAAGCCTCACAACCCCAGACCCTTAAGTATGATAGGGATGGAACTCTTCCATGCCATATCTCAAAGGGTGTCCTTTCCACCTTTTTGGTTGGGGCCATATTTAGAATACGGGCCGCGGAGAGCAAAGCGAAACCCCAAAATGATAGAGGCAATGTGCTTCTAGCCATCATAGATCGGACCATATCCAATAAGGTTCGATTCCTCCTCTCAGACACACCATTATGTTGTGGTGTTCCAGGTGGACTGAGTTGTGAGACAATCCCACAACTCCTAAGATGATCTTGAAAAGCATCACTTAGGTATTCACCTCCTCTATTGGTGCGGAGAACTTTAATCGACTTGTTGAGTTGATTTTGTACTTCATTTTGAAAGATCTTGAACATTTCAAAACTTCATCTTTGTGTCTTAATAGGTACACATACCCATAGAGACTATAATCATCAGTAAAGGTAATGAAGTATCTTTCACCATTCCTAGTCATTAGCTTAAAAGGACCACATACATCCGAATGTATGATTCCTAATAAATCTTTTGCCTTTTCGGCTTTGCCACTAAAAGGTGCCTCAGTCATTTTACCTTGTAAACAAGACTCACACACATCAAATGAATCACATTCACTTGTTTTTAAAAGACCATTCTTTTGTAGTGTTTGAATTCTTTTCTTGTTTATATGACCAAGACGACAATGCCAAAGATAGGTATCACTCAAATCCAACTTGAGTTTCTTGGTGCTAGTTTAGTACAATGAACTATTTAAAGTATTTTCATGAACCAATTCATACATACCATTAATGGGAATAGCTTTAAAGTAGAACATGTCATTCAAAGCAACATGAATTTCATTTCCAATAAATGATAATACATATCCAAATTGTTTTAATAGGGCTACAGAGATAATGTTCCTAGTCAAACTAGGAGCATACAAAACATTATACAAAATTACTCCAAAACCATTTGGAAGTTTCAAGATGTAGTCACCACGGGCTTTAACTTGAACTTTTGCCCCATTGCCCATGTAGAGGCTAACATCCCCTTTCTTGAAGTCATTATTTCTTTTGAACCCCTGCAACAAATTGCAAATGTGAGTTCCACATCTGTTATCCAATACCCATGTGTTAGAGGATATTAAGTTTAAATCAATATGGATCATGTATGTTGTACCTGAGGTCTGCCACGACATCCCTCTTTGCTTTCAACTCTTGGAGATGGACGGGACCAATTTTCTTGCCCACTGTCCAATCTCCCCCACTTGAAGCATGGGTCATTGGAAGCAACCTTTTGCTTCTTCTACCGGTGCTTTGGGTGGCACCCTTACCACCCCCCCTTTCCCTTTGCCCATACGGTCCCCTTACCCTTGGCAACCTTTTCCTTGGGTGTGGGATGAGGCCTTTTCTTGTTCCCACCTTCATTGATGGTGAGAACGGGTAAAACCCTTTACCCATGGCCGCCTCGGCCGTTTTGAGCATTGAGTAAAGCTCACCAATGCTTTTGTCCCAAGCATTCATGTTGTAATTCAACACGAATGTCTCGAACTTCTTAGTAAGGCCATTGAGGATCAAATCCGTGGCCAATTCCTTCGAGACAGGACAATTAAGCCTCTCGAGGCGGTCAATATGACTTTTCATCTTAAGTACATAAGATGAAACCGATTGGTTGTCGTCCATACAACATGCGTTGAGTGCTCGAACCGTTTCGAAGCGCTCAACCCTCGCTTGTTGTTGGAACGTTTCCTTCAGCTGGGTTATCATGTCATAAGCTCCGTGATGTCATACTCCTTTTGGAGATCCGGAGTCATGCTCACCAGCATGAGACAAGACACTTGGACCGAGTCCTTAGTGTATTTTTAAACAATCGTTAAAGCTCCTCATCATCCTCAGCAGGTTGATCGGGGATGGTCGTCTAAAACGTATGATCGTTTCTCTTGCTTGAGAACGATTCTCAGTTTCGATACCAATCAATAAATTGTTATGATTTAGACGTTCTTTTTGGAGAATCGCTCGTAAAGATTAGGCGGACGCGGATGAGTTATCATGATTATCATTATTGGTGGCCATCTACAAAATTTAACAAAGATTTATTTTAGTAATTTTATATTGCTATTTTAAATAATTAATAACTTTTAAGGTCATTTTCATATTAAAATCTAGAACCCAACATTACATTTAAATTGTGGTTAAGTGACCTTTATCCCACGATTTAAATTAATAAGGTGGTCAACGATTGACGGTTGCCACCATTTGCAACTTCTAGAGGTATGGGATCGACTTTAAACATCATATGTAAAGTCGGCATGTTAATCCCATCAACACCATTTGGAAACCACATCGTAGGTGATCCATTTGACATGGTTTTCAAATCAAGACGCCTACTTACACCCACGTGTGAGTTTGCCAAATAGGTGGTGTTAGGTGACCTTTATCCCATAAATAAGGCATTCTCACCTCAAATCACAAGTTCCCTCAAAATGGTTAGGTGACATTTATCCCACTAAGAGTTCCCAAGTGACTCAAGTGTTGTGTAAAAGGACGGTGTTGATCGTTTTAAAATATTAGAGATTTCATAATTTAAGTTTTAGAAAACTCTATGTACTTGTATTTGCATGCTTTCAAATACAAGATACCCTATGGTCCTTTGATTAAAACCTATTTTAATCTTTAAATCATTAAATCATTTTAATAACCATTTATTGCCTTTTAATGATTAAGAACCATTTTTAGTTTGTTAAGATCATGGATAGGATTAATAAAGCAAAAATCACATACATGCCATTAACCACAATAATATAAACAAAACAACATAGCATATGTGCATAACCATAGCATCTAAAGTGGTCCACACTTGTTTGCCATCACAAGTGTGGTCCATAGGGCATCCTAAGGTCATAACAAAACACATAGAAAGCTTCCAAAGCCTCCCACTTGATACCACATCCAAAATGCTCCATGTTTCTCTTTCTCTTATGACCTTCCTTTGTGCTTCCAACGCGTATTTCTTCATATTACAAGATATAAAGTCCTAATACAAGATATCTAGTAAATGAAAAATACAACACCTAATCTATTTATTAACAACCCAATAATAATAAATTACATTTTTAAACAAAGCACAAATAAATTAATATACACCCCATTGAATAAACAAAAACAACCATTGCATTCATCCAAAACACACAAGGCCAAAGCTAGGTTATGCACTAACTAAAAATCCATCATATCATCCAAATATAACAAAGAATCCCACTAAAACCCATGAAATTTCAGCCAACATGAACTGAGATTTCGGGTTTTAAACATGTCCAAACAATATACATATCAACATACATATCTTTCAAGGTTTAATCACAAGCATGTGTAACATAACCTTGAAAGTTTGGGGATTCAACATACAAGAATATTGCAGCCCATAAGAGGGTTATGAAGTCTCATAAAAACGATTTTTAAAGGACAAGAACAAGCAAGCAATCCACATAACCGGCTCTAGATGCCATTGTTGGGTTTGTTAGAAGATAAAATCAAAGTTTAACCTATTAAACTTTCTGAAAACGCAGCGGAAGAGGATCATTATAACATTGTTTATAAACTGAAAATCCAGATTTATTTTGATGTTATAAGTTTTAAACAAACCCAAGAACAAGAGAATCTTTTATATGTGAATGATACTATGACAATGCAAACAACACATTATGGACAGCTATGAAGAAGCTGCCATAATCTACCATTCAGCAGCAAGATGTTCGAGAATGGAAGATGATGTTGTCCAAGAAATCGACCAAGGCACCAAAGGAGGTCCTCTCAAGCTTGTATACCCCAAGCTTGATTGCAAAACACCTTCTTGTTAGGAAGAAACACCACCAAAACAACTCAAAAAACCTCCAAATGTTGCTGCTTGTGCCGAGAACTTTTAGAGAGAGAGAGAGGAGAGTTTTGTTCAAATTTTTGCATACCCTTTTGGAGATGAAGAGTTAAGTGTGGGACTTGTCTAATTATGTGTGTTTTCAAGGAAGGAAAAGGAGCCAATCCCCATTCAATGGGGCGGCCGAAAATTGAAGTTTAAACGGGGGTTTCCCTTTTAAACAAACACACACATTATATTAAACTTAGTCACTTAATAAGTTATACAATTAACCATTTAATTGTATAAGTTCTACACCCTTTTTATTATTTGATGTTATTAACCTACTTAAATAACATTACAAAAAATATTCTTGAACAAAATATCCTAATAAGTTGTTCCATCTCATATGCAACTTATTTAGAAAACCTATTTTCTAAATTTGGTGTGATTATTTAATTGCATGATCATATCGTCAATTAAATAATTGTTTGTGTTTGCAAAGCTTGTTATTGGGTATAACCCGACTTGGATCATAACGTACTAACCGCATCAATATTCTACGTGTCTTGGGCATATAGAATCCTACAAACAATTGTCATTTCGATTGAATTCAGTAGATACTTTAGACAAAAGGGTTTGAACATGGTTATGGTTCTTTTCCTTCGATAACACATTGCGTTTCTTCTTTGACGTTTTATTAGTTTTATTCGGTAATGTAAATAGATTCTCGATTTCTATTGGGAGAATACGAGTAGTTAGTTGCTCCTTTACAACTATTATCCTTGCGTAGATACTCAATAAAGGATTATGTGGATGAACAATTGTCATTTCGATTGAATTCAGTGGATACTTTAGACAAGTGGGTTTGAACATGGTTATGGAGAGTTCTAGTTAAGTTTTCGGCATGAGTGTATCGATTTGCAAGTGTCATTTGTATGGTTTCGTGTTCGGGTTGCATTCGTTTAAACAAGAGATCCAATGTTTTATTTGTAATTGATTAGTGTGATTTTAGTGATCATTACAACCGGATTTGATTAAATTAGATTAGGAGTGTGTTGAAAAGGTTTGAGAATCAAAACTTCATAGCATTATAGGTAGTTAGGGAAAAAAAAAACTATCTATGCGAGAACTCTTGTTGTTTAGTGTTTTATTAGGAGTATTTCCTTACTCATGCATCTTGTTAATCTTTCGTGAATACATTAATGCACATCCGTGGTTGCATATTGTTTGTTGAATTAGAAGGAATATTATTAACTAGAACGTGTTAACTTGATTTGACCTATTTTTCATCGATCACACATTGTGTCTCTTGTTTGACGTTTATTAGTTTCAATCGGTAACTTTAATTTGATTCTTGATTTCTATTCGTTAAATTCGAGTAGTTAGTTGCTCCTTTACAACTATTATCCTTGCGTTGTTGCTCAATAAAGGATTCCTTGAACCAACAATTGCCATTTTGATTGATTTTAGTGGATTTTTTAGGCAAGAGTGTTTGAAGATGGTTTGGAGAGTTGTTGTTAAGTTTTGGACAGGAGTTTATCGATTTCCAAGTGTCATTTGCATGGTTTCGTGTACGTGTTGCATTCGAACAGTAGATCATATGTTCCATTTGTTATTGATTAGTGTGATTTTAGTGATCATTATAAACGGATTTCATTAAATTAGTACGAGTGTGTTTAAAAGGTTTGAGAATCAAAACGACATAGCATTGGAGGTAGTTAGGGTAGACAAAAAACTATCAATGTGAGAACTCTTGTTGTTTATTGTTTTTTATAAGTATTTCCTTTCTCATGTATCTTATTATTAATCTTTCGTGAATTCTTTAATGTACCATTCCATAGTTGCATAACGTTTATTGAAATACAAGGAAATATTATAAACTAGGATGTGTTAACTAGATTTGACTTCTTTTTCTTCGATAACACATTGCGTTTCTTCTTTGATGTTTTACTAGTGTCATTCGGTAAATGTAAATAGGTTCTCGATTTCTATTGAGTGAATACGAGTAGTTAGTTGCTCCTTTACAACTATTATCCTTGCGTAGATACTCAATAAAGGATTCTGTTGATGAACAATTGTCATTTCGATTGAATTCAGTGGATACATTAGACAAGAGGGTTTGAACATGGTTATGGAGAGTTCTAGTTAAGTTTTGGGCACGAGTGTATCGATTTGCAAGTGTCATTTGTATGGTTTTGTGTTCGGGGTGCATTCGTTTAAACAAGAGATCCAATGTTTCATTTGTGATTAATTAGTGTGATTTTAGTGATCATTATAACCGGATTTGATTAAATTATATTAGGAGTGTGTTGAAAAGGTTTTAGAATCAAAACTTCATAGCATTATAGGTAGTTAGGGAAAACAAAAACTATCTATGCGAGAACTCTTATTGTTTAGTGTTTCGAGTATTTTCTTACTCATGCATCTTATTAATCATTCGTGAATAAATTAATGCACCATTCCATAGTTGCATATTGTTTGTTGAATTAGAAGGAATATTATTAACTCAGACGTGTTAACTTGATTTGACCTCTTTTTCATCGATTACACATTGAGTATCTTGTTTGACGTTTATTAGCTTCATAAAGTAACTTTAATTTGATTTTCGATTTCTATTCATTGAATACGAGTAGTTAGTTGCTCCTTTACAACTATTATCCTTGCGTTGTTGCTCAATAAAGGATTCCTTGAACCAACGTATTCCATTTCGATTGATTTTAGTGGATTTTTTAGGCAAGAGTGTTTGAAGATGGTTTGGAGAGTTGTTGCTGAGTTTTGGGGAGGAGTTTATCAATTTTCAAGTGTCATTTGCATGGTTTCATGTACGTGTTGCATTCGAGCAGTAGATCATATGCTCCATTTGTTATTGATTAGTGTGATTTTAGTGATCATTATATCCGGATTACATTAAATTAGATTTGGAGAGTGTTTAAAAGGTTTGAGAATCAAAACGCCATAGCTTTGGAGGTAGTTAGGGTAAACAAAAAACTATCAATGTGAGAACTCTTGTTTTTTATTGTTTTTTATAAGTATTTCCTTTCTCATGTATCATATTATTAATTTTTCGTGAACTCTTTAATTCACCATTTCATAGTTCCATAACATTTATTGAAATACAAGGAAATATTATAAACTAGAACGTGTTAACTAGATTTGACTTCTTTTTCTTCGATAACACATTGCGTTTCTTCTTTGACGTTTCATTATTTTCATTCGGTAATGTAAATAGATTCTCAATTTCTATTGAGTGAATACAAGTAGTTAGTTGCTCCTTTACAACTATTATCCTTGCGTACATACTCCATAAAGGATTCTGCGGATGAACAATTGTCATTTCGAATGATTCAGTGGATACTTTAGACAAGTGGGTTTGAACATGGTTATGGAGAGTTCTAGTTAAGTTTTGGGCCTGAGTGTATCGATTTGCAAGTGTGATTTGTATGGTTTCGTGTTTGGGTTGCATTCGTTTAAACAAGAGATCCAATGTTTCATTTGTGATTGATTACTGTGATTTTAGTGATCATTATAACCAGATTTGATTAAATTAGATTAGGAGTGTGTTGAAAAGGTTTGAGAATCAAAACTTCATAGCATTATATGTAGTTAGGGAAAACAAAAAACTATCTATGCTAGAACTCTTGTTGTTTAGTGTATTTAGGAGTATTCCTTACTCATGCATCTTATTAATCTTTCGTGAATACATTAAGGCACCATTCCGTAGTTGCATATTGTTTGTTGAATCAAAATAAATATTATTAACTAGAACGTGTTAACTTGATTTGACCTCTTTTTCCCCGATCATATTGTGTCTCTTGTTTGGCGTTTATTAGTTTCATACGGTAACTATAATTTGGTTCTTGATTTCTATTTGTTGAATTCGTGTAGTTAGTTGCTCCTTTACAACTATTGTCCTTGCGTTGTTGCTCAATAAAGGATTC
Organism: Flaveria ramosissima; assembly: GCA_025215565.1. NCBI lineage: Eukaryota > Viridiplantae > Streptophyta > Magnoliopsida > Asterales > Asteraceae > Flaveria > Flaveria ramosissima. The sequence goes on from CM046038.1 coordinate 26,169,032, forward strand.
ATTGAACCAACATGTGCCCTTTTGATTGATTTTAGTGGATTTTTTAGGCAAGAATGTTTGAAGATGGTTGGAGAGTTGTTGTTGAGTTTTGGGGAGGAGTTTATCGATTTTCAAGTGTCATTTGCATGGTTTCGTGTACGTGTTGCATTCGAGGAGTAGATCATATGTTCCATTTGTTATTGATTAGTGTGATTTTAGTGATCATTATAAACGAATTTTATTAAATTAGTACGAGTGTGTTTAAAAGGTTGAGAATCAAAACGCCATAGCATTGAAGTAGTTAGGGTAAACAAAAAACTATCAATATGAGAACTCTTGTTGTTTATTGTTTTATAAGTATTTCCTTTCTCATGTATCTTATTATTATTTTTTGTGAATTCTTTAATGTACCATTCCATAGTTGCATAACGTTTATTGAAATACAAGGAAATATTATAAACTAGGACGTGTTAACTAGATTTGACTTCTTTTTCTTCGATAATACATTGCGTTTCTTCTTTGATGTTTTATTAGTTTCATTCGGTAAATGTAAATAGATTCTTGATTTCTTTTGAGTGAATACGAGTAGTTAGTTGCTCCTTTACAACTATTATCCTTGCGTAGATACTCAATAAAGGATTCTGTGGATGAACAATTGTCATTTCGATTGAATTCAGTGGATACTTTAGACAAGAGGGTTTGAACATGGTTACGGAGAGTTCTAGTTAAGTTTTGGGCACGAGTGTATCGATTTGCAAGTGTCATTTGTATGGTTTTGTGTCGGGTTGCACTCGTTTAAACAAGAGATCCAATGTTTCATTTGTGATTGATTAGTGTGATTTTAGTGATCATTATAACCAGATTTGATTAAATTATATTAGGAGTATGTTGAAAAGGTTTTAGAATCAAAACTTCATAGCATGATAGGTAGTTAGAGAAACAAAGACTATCTATGCGAGAACTCTTCTTGTTTAGTGTTTTTTTACCAGTATTTCCTTACTCATGCATCTTATTAATCTTTCGTGAATACATTAATGCACCATTATATAGTTGCATATTGTTTGTTGAATTAGAAGGAATATTCTTAAATCAGACGTGTTAACTTGATTTGACCTCTTTTCATCGATTACACATTGAGTATCTGTTTGACGTTTATTAGCTTCATACAATAACTTTAATTTGATTCTCGATTTCTATTCATTGAATACGAGTAGTTAGTTGCTCCTTTACAACTATTATCCTTGCGTTGTTACTCAATAAAGGATTCCTTGAACCAACATATGCCATTTCGATTGATTTTAGTGGATTTTTCAAGCAATAGTGTTTGAAGATGGTTTGGAGAGTTGTTGCTGAGTTTTGGGGAGGAGTTTATCGATTTTCAAGTGTCATTTGCATGGTTTCGTGTACGTGTTGCATTCGAGCAGTAGATCGTATGTTCCATTTGTTATTGATTAGTGTGATTTTAGTGATCATTATATCCGGATTACATTAAATTAGATTTGGAGTGTGTTTTAAAAGGTTTGAGAATCAAAACGCCATAGCTTTGGAGGTAGTTAGGGTAAACAAAAAACTATCAATGTGAGAACTCTTGTTTTTTATTGTTTTTTTATAAGCATTTCCTTTCTCATGTATCTTACTATTAATCTTTCGTGAATTCTTTAATGCACCATTCCATAGTTCCATAACATTTATTGAAATACAAGGAAATATTATAAACTAGAACGTTTTAACACTAGATTTGACTCTTTTTTCTTCGATAACACATTGCGTTTCTTCTTTGACGTTTCATTATTTTCATTCGGTAATGTAAATAGATTCTCAATTTCTATTGAGTGAATACAAGTAGTTAGTTGCTCCTTTACAACTATTATCCTTGCGTAGATACTCCATAAAGGATTCTGCGGATGAACAATTGTCATTTCGAATGATTCAGTGGATTCTTTAGACAAGTGGGTTTGAACATGGTTATGGAGAGTTCTAGTTAAGTTTTGGGCCTGAGTGTATCGATTTGCAAGTGTGATTTGTATGGTTTCGTGTTTGGGTTGCATTCGTTTAAACAAGAGATCCAATGTTTCATTTGTGATTGATTACTGTGATTTTAGTGATCATTATAACCAGATTTGATTAAATTAGATTAGGAGTGTGTTGAAAAGGTTTGAGAATCAAAACTTCATAGCATTATATGTAGTTAGGGAAAACAAAAAACTATCTATGCTAGAACTCTTGTTGTTTAGTGTATTTAGGAGTATTCCTTACTCATGCATCTTATTAATCTTTCGTGAATACATTAAGGCACCATTCCGTAGTTGCATATTGTTTGTTGAATCAAAATAAATATTATTAACTAGAACGTGTTAACTTGATTTGACCTCTTTTTCCCCGATCATACATTGTGTCTCTTGTTTGGCGTTTATTAGTTTCATACGGTAACTATAATTTGGTTCTTGATTTCTATTTGTTGAATTCGTGTAGTTAGTTGCTCCTTTACAACTATTATCCTTGCGTTGTTGCTCAATAAAGGATTCATTGAACCAACATGTGCCCTTTTGATTGATTTTAGTGGATTTTTTAGGCAAGAATGTTTGAAGATGGTTTGGAGAGTTGTTGTTGAGTTTTGGGGAGGAGTTTATCGATTTTCAAGTGTCATTTGCATGGTTTCGTGTACGTGTTGCATTCGAGGAGTAGATCATATGTTCCATTTGTTATTGATTAGTGTGATTTTAGTGATCATTATAAACGAATTTTATTAAATTAGTACGAGTGTGTTTAAAAGGTTTGAGAATCAAAACGCCATAGCATTGGAAGTAGTTAGGGTAAACAAAAAACTATCAATATGAGAACTCTTGTTGTTTATTGTTTTATAAGTATTTCCTTTCTCATGTATCTTATTATTAATTTTTTGTGAATTCTTTAATGCACCATTCCATAGTTGCATAACGTTTATTGAAATACAAGGAAATATTATAAACTAGGACGTGTTAACTAGATTTGACTTCTTTTTCTTCGATAATACATTGCGTTTCTTCTTTGATGTTTTATTAGTTTCATTCGGTAAATGTAAATAGATTCTTGATTTCTTTTGAGTGAATACGAGTAGTTAGTTGCTCCTTTACAACTATTATCCTTGCGTAGATACTCAATAAAGGATTCTGTGGATGAACAATTGTCATTTCGATTGAATTCAGTGGATACTTTAGACAAGAGGGTTTGAACATGGTTACGGAGAGTTCTAGTTAAGTTTTGGGCACGAGTGTATCGATTTGCAAGTGTCATTTGTATGGTTTCGTGTCGGGTTGCACTCGTTTAAACAAGAGATCCAATGTTTCATTTGTGATTGATTAGTGTGATTTTAGTGATCATTATAACCAGATTTGATTAAATTATATTAGGAGTATGTTGAAAAGGTTTTAGAATCAAAACTTCATAGCATGATAGGTAGTTAGAGAAAACAAAGACTATCTATGCGAGAACTCTTCTTGTTTAGTGTTTTTTTACCAGTATTTCCTTACTCATGCATCTTATTAATCTTTCGTGAATACATTAATGCACCATTATATAGTTGCATATTGTTTGTTGAATTAGAAGGAATATTCTTAAATCAGACGTGTTAACTTGATTTGACCTCTTTTTCATCGATTACACATTGAGTATCTTGTTTGACGTTTATTAGCTTCATACAATAACTTTAATTTGATTCTCGATTTCTATTCATTGAATACGAGTAGTTAGTTGCTCCTTTACAACTATTATCCTTGCGTTGTTGCTCAATAAAGGATTCCTTGAACCAACATATGCCATTTCGATTGATTTTAGTGGATTTTTCAAGCAATAGTGTTTGAAGATGGTTTGGAGAGTTGTTGCTGAGTTTTGGGGAGGAGTTTATCGATTTTCAAGTGTCATTTGCATGGTTTCGTGTACGTGTTGCATTCGAGCAGTAGATCATATGTTCCATTTGTTATTGATTAGTGTGATTTTAGTGATCATTATATCCGGATTACATTAAATTAGATTTGGAGTGTGTTTTAAAAGGTTTGAGAATCAAAACGCCATAGCTTTGGAGGTAGTTAGGGTAAACAAAAAACTATCAATGTGAGAACTCTTGTTTTTTATTGTTTTTTTATAAGCATTTCCTTTCTCATGTATCTTACTATTAATCTTTCGTGAATTCTTTAATGCACCATTCCATAGTTCCATAACATTTATTGAAATACAAGGAAATATTATAAACTAGAACGTTTTAACTAGATTTGACTTCTTTTTCTTCGATAACACATTGCGTTTCTTCTTTGACGTTTCATTATTTTCATTCGGTAATGTAAATAGATTCTCAATTTCTATTGAGTGAATACAAGTAGTTAGTTGCTCCTTTACAACTATTATCCTTGCGTAGATACTCCATAAAGGATTCTGCGGATGAACAATTGTCATTTCGAATGATTCAGTGGATACTTTAGACAAGTGGGTTTGAACATGGTTATGGAGAGTTCTAGTTAAGTTTTGGGCCCGAGTGTATCGATTTGCAAGTGTTATTTGTATGGTTTTGTGTTTGGGTTGCATTCGTTTAAACAAGAGATCCAATGTTTCATTTGTGATTGATTACTGTGATTTTAATGATCATTATAACCAGATTTGATTAAATTAGATTAGGAGTGTGTTGAAAAGGTTTGAGAATCAAAACTTCATAGCATTATATGTAGTTAGGGAAAACAAAAAACTATCTATGCGAGAACTCTTGTTGTTTAATGTTTTTAGGAGTATTCCTTACTCATGCATCTTATTAATCTTTTGTGAATACATTAAGGCACCATTCCGTAGTTGCATATTGTTTGTTGAATCAAAATAAATAATATTAACTAGAACGTGTTAACTTGATTTGACCTCTTTTTCCATGATCATACATTGTGTCTCTTGTTTGACCTTTATTAGTTTCATACGATAACTATAATTTGATTCTTGATTTCTATTTGTTGAATTCGAGTAGCTAGTTGCTCCTTTACAACTATTATCCTTGCGTTGTTTCTCAATAAAGGATTCCTTGAACCAACAAGTGCCATTTTGATTGATTTTAGTGGATTTTTAGGGCAAGAATGTTTGAAGATGGTTTGGAGAGTTGTTGTTGAGTTTTGGGGAGGAGTTTATCGATTTTCAAGTGTCATTTGCATGGTTTCGTGTACGTGTTGCATTCGAGGAGTAGATCATATGTTCCATTTGTTATTGATTAGTGTGATTTTAGTGATCATTATAAACGGATTTCATTAAATTAGTACGAAAGTGTTTAAAAGGTTTGAGAATCAAAACGCCATAACATTGGAGGTAGTTAGGGTAAACAAAAAACTATCAATGTGAGAACTCTTGTTGTTTATTGTTTTTATAAGTATTTCCTTTCTCATGTATCTTATTATTAATTTTTTGTGAATTCTTTAATGCACCATTCCATAGTTGCATAACGTTTATTGAAATACAAGGAAATATTATAAACTAGGACGTGTTAACTAGATTTGACTTCTTTTTCTTCGATAATACATTGCGTTTCTTCTTTGATGTTTTATTAGTTTCATTCGGTAAATGTAAATAGATTCTTGATTTCTTTTGAGTGAATACGAGTAGTTAGTTGCTCCTTTACAACTATTATCCTTGCGTAGATACTCAATAAAGGATTCTGTGGATGAACAATTGTCAGTTCGATTGAATTCAGTGGATACTTTAGACAAGAGGGTTTGAACATGGTTATGGAGAGTTCTAGTTAAGTTTTGGGCACGAGTGTATCGATTTGCAAGTGTCATTTGTATGGTTTCGTGTCGGGTTGCACTCGTTTAAACAAGAGATCCAATGTTTCATTTGTGATTGATTAGTGTGATTTTAGTGATCATTATTGATTAAATTATATTAGGAGTGTGTTGAAAAGGTTTTAGAATCAAAACTTTATAGCATTATAGGTAGTTAGGGAAAACAAAGACTATCTATGCGAGATCTCTTCTTGTTTAGTGTTTTTTTACGAGTATTTCCTTACTCATGCATCTTATTAATCTTTCGTGAATATATTAATGCACCATTCCATAGTTGCATATTGTTTGTTGAATTAGAAGTAATATTATTAACTCAGACGTGTTAACTTGATTTTGTTGGTTTTGTAACATGTAAAACAAAGCAATTTTAACCGTTTAAACTTGAAAAATCGGAGCGGAATATAGGTTTAACATATGGTTTGTAATCTGAAAAATTTCACCATTTTAAAGCAAAAACAAAAAACCCAAGAATAAGGATCAATAATATATGTGAAATAGTATGCTATCAAACAAAACAAAGATCCATAGGGAGTACAAAGAAAACAACCTTTCTTGCACAAGATGTTGTAGATGTAAAAGATGAAGAAGATGAAGTTCTTGAGTGTCTAGCCTTCAAAAGAGAAGACCTCAAGGTTGTATACCCATAAGCCCTTCCAAACACCAAGCTTGTTAGGGAGCACAACACCAAAGAACTCTCTTTCTTAGCTCCTCAATAATCCGAAAATTTTCAGCCCTTTCTTTTACAAAATCCGAAATTTTCAGCCACTTGAGAGAGTTCTTGCTTGAGTAAGAGTTAGAGAGAAGTGTGAAATGAAAGAAGAGTGCAAGAGTGGTGAAAGAGTTTCTTGGACCAAGACACAAAAGGGAGTCCCAATGCTCCTTTTGGGCGGCCGAAATTTTCATGAAAATGGATTCCCCCCATTTTCAACATTTTATAAAATTTACACTCTTGACCCATTACTTTATAAAATTAAAACCTCTTTTAATTTTATAATATTAACACACTTTTATTTGTTATTATTTAACTTACTTAAATAATGAAACAAATAATAATTTATGAACAAATTATCCACATAATGTTGTTCTTTTACAAAAGCAACGTTTTAGAAAACCCATTTTCTAAATTGGTGTCAGTATTTATTTGTTTGATCTTATTAACAAATAAATATTAATTGGTGTTTGTATAGCTTGTTATTGGGTATGACCCGACTTGGATCATAACGTACTAACCACATCAATCCTGTATGTGTCTTGGGCATACAAGATCCAACAATCTCCCACTTGCACAAGATTCATAGAAGATTGATGCAAGCAGTAAATACCGCCTAACAACGGTTTACTACGCTTAATACGTATGACTATGTGTCATTCAATAACATCATCCTCTTCAAGTACCATACTTGAAATGTTTTAGGTGAAACAATCATCTATCCTTTTGTCACAAATGTCATGTTAAATCCCAGAGACACAGAGTGATCATTCTCCATTGATTTAACTTTATCAGGCCTTAGACATCTTACTCTCAACGAATAAGAGGGACAAATCCCATCTTGACTACATACGTCTCTCACAATTACCTTATATCATACATGAACTCAGATTTATGTACTGCTATGTTTCAGAACAGCGAAGAGCTAAGTCAAAGTATAGTATTTGGTAAATATCAAGACCCAATATGTGTCTCAGGTCAGAGGATACCATATGATGTTCGCCTTTACTCAAAATTATTTTTGATCAATCAGGGAGATTCCATGTAATATTTGAGATGCAAGTCAGTCCAATATTTGCATCCCACAAATATCTATGAACTTTGGCAGCAACTTTTTGCTCCATATTCATCCATATGAATATCTACCAATCCAAGTTCATAATAGTTTTACCTTCATACTTGTTCCCATAAGCATGAACAACTACGGGCGTTCTGAGTAAATAATTTACTCATGGATTCTAAACAAGCAAAATAGGAATATTAGTTGAATCATTATAACAAAAAATTTATTCAAGCAATAAAGGGTTACAATATCTCAATATAGATATTAAAGATCAAACCCAGTCACTAGAATATTGAAGTCCCATGGCACAAACATGACTTTCATTCTTTGCCTTTTCAAGGAGCTTCGTGAGTGGATCCGCAATGTTTTGATCTGTGTGAACTTTGCGAATACATATCTTTCCCTTTTCAACTTCATCCCTTATGTAGTTGAACTTTCGTTCAATGTGCCTAGTCTTCTGATGTGCACGGGGTTCCTTGATTTGAGCAATCGCACCCTCGTTATCACAAAGAATTTCTAGGGGGGTCCTGAATGGAGGGGACCACCCCTAGATCGGCAATGAACTTCTTTAACCATGCAGCTTCCTGAGCTGCTAATGAAACGGTGATGTATTCTGACTCTGTAGTTGATAATGCCACTACATCTTGCTTAGAGCTCTTCCAAGAGATTGCTCCCCCATTCAAGATGAAAATGTACCCCAATTGTGATCGTGAATCATCCCGATCAGTTTGGAAACTTGCATCCGTGTGACCCTTTACTACGAGTTCCTCCTCACCAGATCCATAGATTAGGAACATATCTTTAGTCCTCCTTAGGTACTTAAGTATGTTCTTAACAGCCATCCAATGACTGTTTCCAGGATTTTTTTGGTATCAGCTTGTCATGCTCAAAGCACATGACACGTCCGGTTTAGTGCATATCATTGCATACATGATGGATGCTATAGCAGACACATACGGAATTCCCTTCATTTTGTCTTGCTCATCTTTTGAGCTTGGACATTGAGTCTTACTCAATATTGTTCCTCTTTGAATAGGTACGGTACCTTTCTTAGAGTTTTCCATCTTGAACCTTTTCAAGATCTTATCAATATTTGCACTTTGATTCAAACCTATCAACCGCCTTGATCTATACCTATAAATCTTTATTCCTAAAATATAGGCGGCTTCACCAAGATCCTTAATGGAGAAACAGCTTCCAAGCCAGGCTTTTACACCCTCCATGGTTGGAATGTCATTCCCAAATAGTAGGATGTCATCGATAAACAATACTAGGAAAATGGTGATGCTCCTACTAGCTTTCTTATATACACATGCTTCATCAGCATTTTTTATGAATCCAAATTTGATTATTTCTTCATCAAAACGGTGATTCCAACTCCTTGATGCTTGCTTCAATCCATAGATTGATTTCTTAAACTTGCATACTTTATTAGGATGTTTTGAGTTGACAAAACCTTCAGGCTGAACCATATAGACATCTTCCTCAAGATATCCATTTAGAAAAGCGGTTTTGACATCCATTTGCCAGATCTCATAATCATAATGAGCAGCTATGGCAAACAATATCCTAATAGACTTTAGCATTGCAACTGGTGAGAAGGTCTCATCATAATCAACCCCTTGAGTTTGAGTGAAACCTTTTGCTACAAGTCTAGCTTTATAAGTATCTAAGTTTCCATGCATATTGGTTTTCTTCTTGAAAACCCACTTACTTCCAACTATCTTGGAGTTAAGACGTGGTTCAACCAAGTCCCACACTTGATTGTCATACATGGATTGCATCTCAACGTTCATGGCTTCAAGCCATTTGTCACAATCCAAATTGGACATTGCATCATGATAGGTGGTTGGTTCATCGGAATCTACCACATAGCATCCATCTACGAAAAATCCATATCGTTCAGGTGGATTACTAATTCTACTAGATCTGCGAACGTTCTGTGTACTTTGATCAACCACTTGATCATTCTCAACATCCTCGTGTTGATTGCTAGTATCAACCAAACGTGTATCGTTTTGTGGTTCTTGATCCTCCTCAAGATCCATAGTTCTACCGCTAGTTCCTTCCGTAAGGAACTTAGCTTCTAAGAACTCAGCCTTCTTGGCAACAAACTCCTTTTGTTCCAATGGATCATAGAAATAATATCCCATAGAATCTCTGGTATATCTAATGAAGATACACTTAGTGGAACGGCTTTCTAGCTTGTTTGAGGTGGGAGTCTTAACATAAGCCTCACAACTCCATACCTTTAAATATGATAGTGATGGAACCCTTCTATGCCATATTTCAAAAGGTGTCGTTTCCACTTTTTTGGTTGGGGCCATATTCAGGATACGGGCCGCAGAGAGCAAAGCAAAACCCCAAAATGATAGAGGTAGTGAGCTTCTAGCCATCATAGATCGAACCATATCCAATAGAGTTCGATTTCTCCTCTCGGACACGCCATTATGTTGTGGCGTTCCAGGTGGAGATAGTTGTGAGACAATACCACAACTTCTAAGATGATCTCTAAAAGCATCACTTAGGTATTCACCTCCTCTATCGGCGCGGAGAATTTTTATTTTCTTGTTGAGTTGATTTTCTACTTCATTATGGAAGATTTTGAACATTTCAAAAGCTTCATCTTTGTGTCTTAACAATTACACATAACCATATCGACTATAGTTGTCGGTAAAGGTAATGAAGTATCTTTCATGGTACCTAGTCATTGGCTTAAAAGGACCACATACATCCGAATGTATGATGCCTAATAAATCTTTTGCCCTTTCGGACTTACCACTAAAAGGTGCCTTAGTAATTTTGCCTTGTAAACAAGATTCACATACATCGAATGAATCATATTCATTTGCTTTTAAAAGACTGTTCTTTTGAAGTGTTTGTATGCGCTTCTTGTTTATATGACCAAGACGGCAATGCCAAAGATAGGTGTCACTCAAATCCAATTTTAGTTTTTTAGTGGTGGTTTGGTACAATAAGCTATCATATAATGTGTTTTCACGAACCAATTCATAAATACCATTAATATGAATAGCTTTAAAATAAAATATGCATTTAAAGAAACATGAATTTCATTTTCAATAAATGTCAAAACATAACCACATTCTCTTAATTGGGCAACAGAAATAATGTTCCTAGTCAAAGTAGGAGCATATAAAATATTGTTCAAAATTGCTTCCAAACCATTTGGAAGCTTCAAGATGTAGTCCCCACGGCCTTCAACTTGAACTATTGCCCCATTCCCCATGTAGAGGCTAACATCCTGTAAGGATTCCTTAAGTCTGATGCAACCCAAAACATCCAAAGTGTCTCTGCAACATGCACTAAGTACTGAAGTGAAGAATGCTTCGGAAGTTTTACACAATGCATTAGAAAATACTCTAAGTGTAAAATCTTTCGAAGCCAAGACCAATATCTTCCGAAGCCAAGACCAATATCTTCCGAAGCCAAGACCAATATCTTCCGAAGCCAAACATGAAGTCTTCTGAAGCCTCAGAGACAAAGTCTTCCAAAGCTTCAACCTATGAAGACAGATTTCTTCCGAAGACTTTTAGTACACATGCTTTATCTGATGTACTGTTCCATAAAGCACCTTTTCCGCTGCATCTCTGTAAAGTCACCAACATACCTGAGTTGGTGAAAAGGTCCATGCTTTTGGTAACTGTACATTGAGGTCTTGAGTCTGTAACTTTCCACTTTATGTACTTTATCCTTTTTGTAATGTATAAGGATGTGAGCTATGGCATGTCATAGTCACAAGGTCAAAAGGCAGATATGCCTTTTGATCCTACAATTGATTTTGTTAGTGTCTAGTCAATTGTATCCAGCTGGCTTTCAAAGTATAGCCGGCTGTAGGTTGTAGTATAAGTATTTCAAGTTCTTGTATCTTCTTTATGCTTTGTAACACTTGTAAAGAACTTGAGAAAGCAATATACTGCCTCCTTGAAACCCAAACTCTCTTGTTCTGTCTCTTTACTTTACTTGTGTTCTTTGTATCACCTTGGTTAATCCAGTTCACTGTTTGATTAAAGTTTAGTTAATCTCCTCATTGTGTTGTTGTGTTGTAATTGTGTTCAAGCCCTTAAACGGTCCTGCATTTGGTATTAGAGCTTTCCAGGCTCTTGATATAAGATCGAACCATCTTAAGATCCCTCACACACACAAAAACTAAACCTTTCAAATAGATTCCATCTCAAAGACTGATATGGAGACTGGAACCATGAACAAATCTCCACTGATCACTCTTGATGATTTTGACACCTGGTGCATGAGGATGGAAGGCTTCATCAGGTCTCTTGATTCAAGAATGTGGGAATCTGTTGAGAATGGACCTTTCATACCCAGCACCCCCTCTGCTACTGGTGCTGGTATGATTCCAAAAGATGTGGCCAACTACTCAGATGAAGATAGAAAAAGAGTAGAGATTGATAGGAAGGCCATGACTGCTCTTCAGACTGCTCTCCCAAACTCTGTATACAGAGGCTTTAAGAAGTGCAAAACAGCTAAAGCTATGGGATGCACTGAAGCTGATGTATGAAGGCTCCTCTCGAAGCCAAGGAGAACAAGAAGGATCTTCTGAAGCAGCAGTTTGAAAATTTCACCTTCAAAGCAGGTGAAACCATGACTCAACACATACTTCAGGTATGTTGAGATTGTGGATACCCTAGTGGATGGAGGAGTTCCTCTTGAGAACAGGGCCATTGTAAGGAAGTTCATGTCCTCACTTCCTGGAGTGCATGGGGTAGGCAATGGACACACTACTGTGTGGTGATCAAGAGGACTGAGAACCTTAAAACTCTTACTCTGACAGAGTTGTATGGGATTCTCAGTGGATACTAGATGGAGATGAACATGCAAGGTTCATCTGGCAACTCCAACAACCAAATGGGTTCAGCCCTTCATGTGGTTGAAAGGGATAGCATAGAACCCCAACATCATCTCATATGCTACCCTGACAACTCACAAAAGGGTCCTTTCATCACCTTCCCGGAGACACCAAGGGAGAACTTTACTCAAGGAAGCCCATTCCAAGAGACAAGTTCTTCTCAAGCCTTTGTGTCTACCGATGAAAGCTGTGGGAACTCTCTCTTCACTCTTGAAGACCTGGACTGTATCCATCCAGATGACCTGGAACACATGGAGATAGTTCAGTAGATGGCTCTCCTCACTCACAGAGCCAAGAAGTTCTACAAGAGAACAGGAAGAAGATTTCCAAGCAATGCTACCAGTGGTAAGTTTAGGCTGGATAAAAGCAAAGTTAAGTGTTACAACTGTAACCTTATGGGCCACTTTGCTAGGGAGTGTAAGGCACCTAAAGCAAATGGGGGCCAACACACAACCCAGACCAAACTACACTGACAAAGCCCCTCAGACTGAGAAGCCAAAGCAACATGCTACTGTTACTGTTGAAGAGGGAGGCTTTGACTGGAGCTTTCAGGTGGAAGATGCTTCTCCAAACCAAACACTGATGGCTGACCCTGATGAAGCCAAGGTATTGGAACATCTCTGTACTCCTGAATGCATTGCTAAAGTAAATAGATACAGGTCCTACAACTTAGAGTTGAGATCTGATCTTGAGTCATTAAACATATTAAAATATGATTTTAGAAAGTTTGAAAATGATTACAAGTTAAAGATAGAGGACTTGGAGAAAACCATTTCAGTACTAAAACATGAACATACAGATTTCAGAACTCAGATCCAGGATCTCATAACTAAGTTTACTGAGTGCCAGGCTGAGCTTGTGATCAGCAAAGCCATGGCAGAGAAGAGTGTTCTTGAAGAAGAGACCTTCAAGAACATGATACCCTCATCCCTGCACAACAAAGTGTGCTATCAAAAATAGACAGGGACTGGGATCAAATGAGATAGCTCCTCCACACACAATCTTGTCTATAAGATCTCCTAGGTGTGGAACTTGTGAAGATGAGCTTCCTCTCATAGATCCTATAAGTGAGGATGATGAAGAAGTGATAGTGAAGAATTCCTCTGAGAAGAGTGAAGAAGAGGATTCTTCCAAGGGCCACTATCCTTCTGAGGAGAAGAAATCTACTGTGATGACCAAGTCCAAGAGAAAGAACTTGATCAGGAAGAGCAAGAGAAAAGCAAAGAAGGCTCAAGAAATCAAGGCTACTTTTGATGCTAAGCAGAAACAAGTTTTTATCTCTGCAGGTTTCAAAGTAGTAAGGACTGAAGACATCAACCAAGACTCCTCAGCTAAGAGTCCTGGTCATGTTCAAATCATCTCAGTGCAAAGAAGAAGACTGAGCTGCTGTGTACCACTGCTGCACGGCCTGGACCATCAAACTCCAAGAATAGTTCACAGCCCAAAAGAACTGTCTCAGCATCTTCCAAGATGAAGGTGGAGAAGGGATGTGACCAAAGCCAGTCTTGCTCTCAAAAGGAGACTCCTTTGAAGAAGAAAATGTTATGTGTCATGTGTGAAAGTACTTCTCACATTGCTAAGGATTGCCCATACAATCCTAAAAGTACTGTCCACATGACCAATACAAAGACTTCAAAGAATTTCAAGAAGTCTCAAGCTTCGGAAGGAAAGTCTGTTTCCTTCGGAAGCTCCAAATAAAAGAAGAAGGTAAATGGAAAATTACCTTCGGAAGTAAAATTGGTATCGGAAGAAAGGAGTTCTTCCGAAGCACTGAAGTATGCTGCAGTGACTGTAGACTCTTCCGAAGGTTCAGTCATCAAAACTTGTGAAGTCCCAAAAGCTTCTAAGGTTTTGAAGGTCAAGTCCAATACTCCAAAGGTGATGTGGAAGTCTAAGAAAGATCAAATGACTGAAGTTTCTCCATCAACAACAGCTGAAGATCCCCATAGTACAACTATAGGATCTATTACTGTTGCATTACCTTCTATTACACTTAGTGAGCCCAAGACAAGTAAGGCTTGGGTTTCTAAATGTAACTAATCATCTTCTTTGTGCAGCAACAGGTCAAGACAAACAGAAATGTCTGGATAATTGATAGTGGCTGTTCCAGGCACATGACAGGCAATAGATCTCTACTCCATAATTTTAAGAGAATTGATGGAGGACCAGTTGCTTTTGGAGGAGATGAAGGTGGTTACATTTCTGGAAGGGGCAAGGTCACAAATGGTAAGCTCATCATTGAGAAGGTAAACTTTGGTAAGGAGCTTGGGTACAATCTTCTGAGTGTATCCCAATTTTGTGATCAGAGTCATAACATGCTCTTTACTGAGCATGAATGCATTGTTCTCAAGCCTGGAGTGGTCATTCCTCATGAGCATATCCTGCTCAGAGCCCCCAGGAAAGGGAACATGTACAAGATGGATTTCCAAGAAACATCTCCCTCTGGAGAAGTTTCATGCTTTCTATCTAAAGCAAATAGTGATGAGTCTTTCCTATGGCATAAAAGAATGTGCCATGTAAACTTTAAGAACATGAATAAATTAATTAAACATGATCAGGTAACTGGAATGCCAAAGAAAGAGTTTACAAGTGATGATCATTGTGTTGTATGCCTGAAAGGGAAGCAACACAAGGTATCTCACAAGCCTAAGGAAAAGAACTCCATCACTACTCCCCTACACTTGTTACATATGGATCTCTTTGGCCCCACCAATGTAATGAGTCTAGGAAGGACCTCTTACTGTTTGGTGACCACAGATGATTTTACAAGATTCACTTGGGTCTTCTTCCTTAGAACTAAGGATGAAACCCCTGAGATTCTGAAGAATTTCATCTTAAAAATGAGAATCAATATTATCACAAGGTCAAAACCATAAGATGTGATCAAGGAACTGAATTCAAGAACCAAATCCTTGATACATTTGTGATGAAAAGGTATTACAAGACAATATAGTGCTCCCAGGACTCCTCAGCAAAACGGAGTTGCTGAGAGAAGAAACAGACACTTGTTGAAGCTGCAAGAACTATGTTGTCTGACTCTAAACTGCCCATCACCTTCTGGGAAGAGGCAGTTAATACTGCTTGCTATGTGCAAAACAGAGTTTTAGTAGTTAAGACACATGGTAAGACTGTGAATCCAAGGATCGTCAACAGGAATTATCAGTGTGAATCGATGTCAAGTCAACGTTAGCGGAATTAACGTTGATTTGGTTTAAATTGTATTTAGCCTTTAAATACAATGATATCAAGAACAACACGAAACAAAAACAATTAACTATTAATCAATATTTTATTATAATGTGTTGTGATTACAAGATGAATGTAGCGATGATCAATGAATGCTATGATGTTGTATATGTTTTGATGATCGAAAGACTTTTGATGATTGTTGTAATGCTATTGCTGTTCTCATCAATCAATCGTCTGACTCAATCTTCTTGAATCGAAACCTAGGATCCATATTTATAGACAAGATGTTTCAGTTATAGGAAACACCGGATCTCTTGGGATTTGATTTGTTTTCTGATAAGGAATCATCGGATTTCTCGGGATTCGTAAACCCGCCTTGTTGACTTGTTGACTTGTTTGACTTGTAACATTGTTATTACCAGTGTTTGGACTCCGCAGAAATATTGTCTTCCGTAGATGTTTTGTTCTTCCGCAGATGTTTTGTTCTTCGCAGTATTCTTGTTTTCGTCCGCAGCATTTCTTGAACACTTGGAACTCCATTTGACTTTGTTCATCCGTAATGATCTTCGGATGTTTTGTTACTTGTAAATATATGTCTACGGAAGAACGAATGTTCATCCGTAGATGTTTCTTACACTTGGTCAATTTCAATAATTGACCAAGTATTATGTTTGTACCTGCAGCCATACATAATCACAACATATATAAATGGGTTAACCTATATTTAATGCATACAAAATAATGAAATACAAAAGTTCATTACAGATATTAATTCAAGTACTAAGCCTATACATAATGACTAGATCTACTGATTCTAGACCTAACAATACTCCCCCTTAGGCTTAGCTACTTGCAATCAGTCCTTCAAAACTGCAAGATCTTTGATTCTTGCAATCATCTTGTTGTAGAAGTAGGAGACAGCAGTCTTCTGATCATCATACTTATAGTTGATCTTCATCTTGCTGATCTTCTTCAGAGTCTCATAACTAATTCCCAGAACATCTTCCTCTGTAGTGAGTGTGTCTAACACCTTGTTGTTATTCACCACTTCTAGCTCATCTTGTTCTGTTATTCTTAGTTCTGTTACTTCATCAAAGTTGTTCCCTTCAGTAGTCCAGCATTAAATCTTCTTCTTTTATATGCTTTGGCATGTAGTTTGTCTACTACTTGAATCACATGAACATGTAGGAACAGATCATTTTGTGCTTTTTCATCAGACAGCTTGGGAAAGAATTTGTCATTTAGGTATGAGGTGTAGCTGGGATGGAGCAGTTTGATTTCCACAGGATCAAAGATTCTGATCTTTTCAGCTTTCTTGTTCTCAGCATTTCTCAGTAGGACCAACTCTTTTGTCTTCTCAACATATCCCCATTCAGTGATTGGGTATGTGAATTGAGTCCCTTCAATGCATTTAAGTGCTGCTTTGTTTCTGTTGTTGTAGCCAATCCTCTTCAAGAATTCATCATCTACATGTTCTGAGGCATTGGTCTTGAATCTTTTTAGCCCTTTGATTCTCTTTTGATGTTCTACATCTTCTCTTTTGGCTTCTATAAGCACATCATCTTTGAATTTTGTTTTCAACTTTCCCACTAGGGTTGAGAAATCTCTTCCTCTAGGGTGAATTGGATAGTTGCTGATGATTAAACTTTGAAGATCTTTGATGTCATTTTCTGGCAGACTCAACACTGAGAGTACATCATGGAAGTATTCAACTCTTCCAGATGTTCTTTTAATAACAGCACAATCCCAGTCTGGATCATATTTCCAGGCCATGATCTTGTTTTCTTCCGCAGAGCTGGGAGTTGTGAGATGATCTATCAGTTGTATTAGAGTGGACTTTTGCTCAGTTATCTCTCTAACTGCAGTCCCAAGTGGCCATACTTTTCCGGGGATAACTTCTCTTGGCTCTCTAATCAATTTCTCTTTTCCTTTGTGCTGATCTTTAGGTTCAACTGTTATAGGTTCAGCAGGAAGTTTGCTTTGTTGTTCATAAGATGGATGTGGAGCTTCAGTTCTGAATTTTACTCCAGTATCTAGCTCAACTTTCATCACATGCTCCATCATCCTTCTGAGTTCCCCTACTGATCTTCCTTTAAGCTCATGAGGTTTGTAGTTATGTCCTTGTAACCAGCAAGTCATGTTGTATTTGCTCAGCTTGGCTGTGTCACATGTCCCAACTCCTTCTTTGTGTTTTGAATTGATTGAAAGGTGCTGAAGGCTTCATAATCACAATTTGGAATCATAAAGCATGCAAGCTCAAATTCTTTTAACAGGTTCTTCATCTCTGTCATGTTTAGTCTTTCAACCATGTCATAAGGGAAACCATGGTTTATAAGTGTCATGAACATGGTTGATTCAGGCCTCTCTTCAAATATGTCACTTGTAGTCAGAAGATCATCAGCCTTTGAGACTTCTTGTTTTGGAGGAGAGTCTTCTTTGATTAATTCTTCCCACTCTTTATCACTTTCATCTTTCTTTTCAGAGATGGGCTTCTCAGTAGATAAGTCTATTGAGGGGGTGTGTTCAGGAGAAGTCAGCTTTTGTTTCTTTGAAATACTTTCATAAGTGGTTGGCTTTTTCTCAGCAGTACCAAGGTACTTTCTTTTCCTTGAGTACAAGATCATTTCTTTTGATGCCTCAGGACTTTGTTTTGTTTGAGCAGTTGAAGCCTTAGCATGAGATTCCAATGAACTGATCTTCAGTTTAAGTTGCTCAATTTCTTCTTCTTTTCTCTTTATAATGTTTGACTGAGCAGTCATAGTGCCAGATGCTTGTTCAAGTCTCTTCATGATCTTTTCTTTATCTTTCTTCTCAGTCTCTGCTGACTCTATAAGCTCAGCTTCCTTGTCTAGCAGAGCATCAATGACTTCTTTATCACTTTGAGCATCTTCTCTCAGTCTCTTTATTCTTGCTTGCTGTCTTATCAATTCTTCATCCTTTTCTTTTATTATGCCCTTCAGCTCTTGTATTCTTGCCTTTCTTTTATTTGATTTGAGCACCAGCTTGTTGTACTCAGCCACCAGATAACTTTTGCTCACAGGAATGTCATCATCACTCAGATCATCTTCATTATAGGCAATCACATCAACCTGATCTGCTTCTGTATCTCTTTCCTGATGCTGAGACTCAATCTCATCTTCTTTTACTTCCTCATGATCAACACTTGCTGAGCTTGACTTTGGTTCAGTGGCTTGATCTTCATGCTCTTGAAGAGTTTGTTGTTGTTGCTGATCAGTCACTGGAGAAACTTGTTCAGTTTCATTTGAATGCACAGGGGATTCAGTCTTGGATAATGACAGTTTGACTGTACTTGCTTCTGAGACTAATTCTGTCTCTCCAGTGTAGATGCTCTCAGTATCTGAATTTGGAAGTTGTTGGTAGAGTTGCATCTGAGGCTGAATTGGTGATTGGGGTTGAATGGGAGAGATTGGTTCAGTATTTTGACTGGCAGGTGATTGTGTTTGGGGTGTTTGTTGTTGTTGTGGTGATAGGTGGAGGATTGGAGAGATAGGTTCTGTATTTTGGCTGGCTGGAGATTGAGCTTGGTGTTTTGTTGTTGTGTGGTGATAGTGGAGGATTGGAGAGATAGGTTCTGTATTTTGGCTGGCTGGTGATTGTGTTTGGGGTGTTTGTTGTTGAGGTGATGCTTCTGGTGATGGAGTGTCTTGAGCAGAGCTGGTAGCAGAGCTCTCTTCATCAATTTCCCAAACAAGCTCTTGAGGTATGTCTGCATTAGCATCAATCACATGAGCAAACATGTCTATGTCTCCTCCTTCATATCTCCCTGAGATTTTGTTCAGCACAGATCTGCCAAGGTGTGCTTGGATAAACACACCACCCTCCACAGATGTTCCAGGCAGGTCTGCATTAATGATGAGCTGAATGAACCTTGGAAACATATACATCTTATCAGCCTTCTGTACTCTAATGTGATCACACAAACAATTAAAGATGTACTTTGAGTAGTTGTAGGTCCTTCCCTCAAAGATGCCAATGATACCAGATGATATATGTCTTGAAAATCTGTCAAGCCCAGATTTTCTGTTTGACATACACTTCAGATAAGTGTGACACAAAAATCTGTATGGCTTACAGAGTCTTCCCTTCTTGATTTCTCCCTTTTCAAAGTCTCCATCATACCCCATTAGAAGAAAAACCTTTTCTATGTATTCATTATCAAATACATCAGGGTGTCCAGCTTCAACATCTCCCAGTTCTAGTACCCTTCTTATTGTTTGTTCGTCTATTCTCAGCCTTCGATTCTTACTTCTGCAATAATTCCTTCATCATCTTCTTCTATATGTGCAGAATTCCAGAAATCACTGATATGCGAGCGATAAATCGTTGGCTCTGCAGATAATGCATAGAAAACCCTTGATCTTCTCAAATATCTCATAATTTCTTGACATCCTTCTGACACAGGATCGTCAGGGTTCAAGAAAGCACACACATTATGCTCTTTTGCAAATCGTTGATCCATCTGTTCATAAGAAAAGACTTCGTTAGAATCACATTATTGATATAAGAATACGAACAGTTGTGAGATAAAACAAGAATCAACTTGTTCATTCTTGATGATTACGACATGTTTTACCTTAATAAACGCTGATTAAGAACACAGATATATGTTTGCTTAAGGTAAATTTTGAATGTTGAGAAAGTGGGAAAAATTTGTTGAGTGAGATTTTCTAGGTCTGAAAAAGTGAGCTGAAAAAGTGAATAATGCATTTGACAAGTCAAATCTCTTTATTTATACCCTCAGACATATTAATTTTCTCGGATTTATTCAGTGGGTCCCACATTGTACTCTTCCGTAGAAGTAATTTCACATTAATTGTGATCCACAATTTACTCTTCCGTAGTACATCTACGGATCAACAACTTCTACTGATTGATCTTTATTTATCCGTAGTTTACCAATCTACGGATAAACATTAATATACTAATATTGATTTACACACAGTTGTATGTATGGCCCAACTCCATTGGTTGAACCAATTATTGCTATAGGACCTCGTTGGCTTTGTATACATGACAATTTAGTACAAGGAAATTTAAAATAAATTTCATGTAACCAACGGCTAAGGTGATGCTCAGGTTTCAATTTCTTCAAATTGATAAAGATATAGACATTGCTGCTGCTGATATAGATGCTTTTTCATGAATGCTACTCCCCCTAAATTTGTGATTAATGATGAACTTAAGCATTTATCATAAATTTCTTTAAGAGGAATAACATAAACTCTAAATATATGATAATGATCAGATGCACTTAAGATGGGATCATACTATAATGCTAAGCCTCTTCCTGATTAGTTATGTTGTATAGTTGATGCTAGAACAAGTTCTGATTGCAAGTATATTGTCCTTATAAATCCATACAAGAGCTCATGTATCAACTAGGCTTGCTGTTTATCATGTTTTATTGTTTTAGAAATAACTGTCATGGACTTCACATTTGATTCACAAAGGTGTTGTCCTCCCTTTGTAAGTCAAATCATCATTTTTTCACACTTAAGACTATGTACTTTAAATTATAATAGCTATCTTGAGATGTATTTGGCATCTCATTGATGCGATGTTGATAAAGCTCAGGATAATATACAGTTGATCACTTAGGATTCTTTTGAGAGCTTTAGATATGATCATCATCAGGTCACCAGGTCTTTACTCACGTAAAACAGAGGTGCCTTTAACCCAGGTCTTTGTTCACACAAAACAGAGGGATGATGATGAGCATGATCTTTTCACCTTTGATACTGATATTCAGTATGGTGATCATACACCCAGGTCTTTGTTCACACAAAACAGAGGGAGTATGATTTGCAAAGATAGATAGTATAAAGTGTTTTACATAGTGTGTTCAGATGAATGATTTGATCACATTAGGATAAGACTCACTTTGTTTTCTCAAAATGAAGTTTCCCACAGACAATTATGACAATATTATGTTTTGCAAGCACTAAGATTTGTTTCCACTCAAGTTGAACCTACTCACATATCAAGAAACTTGTTGAGATATATTGTTATTTGTTTATGCAGAAATAGGCAAAGCTATAGTTTACTATCATTTCCCATGCATAAGGCATACTGATGCATTATTGCACACAGCATGTTGTTTGTTTGGACTTGATTTAATCTAAGTTAATCATACCTAGAGACTCAATCAGAAAATTAAATCTGACTGAATCAAAGGCTTTAGTGAATAAATCAGCAAGCTGATTTGATGTATCCACTTTGACTAACTTAATCAATCCCTTTTCTGAGCAATCTCTCAGAAAATGATACCTAATCTCTATATGTTTTGTTTTACTATGTTGCACAGGATTAGCAGTTATAAACATAGCAGCAGAATTGTCTATATAGATTGAAGTTTGAAGAAAGTTGTAACCATAGTCAAGCAATTGGTTTTGTAACCAAAGTACTTGAGAACACCCGGCTGAAGCAGCAATGTACTCAGCCTCAGCTGTGGATACAGAAACATTTGTTTGTTTCTTGCACTGCCATGACACTAGCCTGGGTCCAATGAATTGACATCCACCGGTTGTTGATTTTCTATTGCTGTTACATCCACCATAGTCACTGTCTGAGTATGAGTAGAGTGTAAAGTCTCCATCCTTGGGATACCATAGACCAAGTCCTGGTTTTCCCTTGAGGTATCTGAAAATTCTTTTGACAGCATTGAGATGTGACTCCTTTGGATCAGATTGGTACCTAGCACATACACACACAGCAAACATAATATCAGGTCTACTGGCAGTTAAGTACATAAGTGAACCTATCATGGATCTAAATAATTTTTGATCAATAGATTTTCCAGTGGGATCAGGAGCAATCTTATCAATTGTTGATGCTGGTGTTTTGCATGAGGATACTTCAGCAAGATTGTATTTCTTCAGTATTTGATGTATGTATTTTTCTTGATTGATGAATATTCCATCTGCTTTTTGATGAACTTGAAGGCCAAGGAAGAATGTTAATTCACCCATTGAGCTCATCTGAAATTCAGATTTCATCAGCTCTTCAAAATTCACACACAATCTCTTATTAGTTGATCCAAATATAATGTCATCAACATATACTTGAACTACTAAGAGATCTTGATGTTCTTGTTTGAGAAAGAGTGTCTGATCAATTGTTCCTCTTTTGTAGCCATGCTTGAGTAAGAAGGATGATAGTGTTTCATACCATTTTCTTGGTGCTTGATGAAGACCATACAAGGCTTTATCTAGTTTGTATACCCTGTGAGGATAATGAGGATCTTCAAATCCGGGGGGTTGAGACACATAAACTTCCTCATCAATTTTTCCATATAAGAATGCACACTTGACATCCATTTGATACACAGTGAATTTCTTGTATGATGCATATGCCAAGAACACTCTTATTGCCTCAATTCTTGCAACTGGTGCAAAAACTTCATCATAATCTATGCCTTCTTCTTGAGTGTATCCTTGTGCTATTAACCTTGCTTTGTTTCGGACAATGATCCCTCTATCATCCAGTTTGTTTTTGTATAGTCATCTAGTTCCAATAGGATGTTGACCTTCAGGTAAATAAACAAGACACCATACTTTTTGCTTTCTGAACTGTTGAAGCTCTTCTTGCATAGCTTCAATCCAGCTATTGTCTTTTAAAGCAGCTGTAATGTTTGGAGGCACTACTTGAGAAAGAAAACAGTTGAAGAGACAAAGGTTGGCTGTACCACTTTGGCTCCTTGTAGTTCTCTTTTCAGGATTTTCAATGATATTGTTAAGTGGATGAGACTTATGAATTCTCATTGAGGGAGTTGACTCAACTGGAATGGATGATTCTAGATTAGTCATTTCCATTGCCTCTGACTGATTCATCTCAATTTGAGAATTCAAGAAATAATCAAATTGAGTTTCTGTTGATTGAGCTACAGAAGTAGCTGCAGTTGGATTTTGCTCTTCCGCAGGAACTTCTGCGGAAGTATTTTGTTCTTCCGTAGGAGCTGCTCCGGATACATTTTGGTCTTCCGAAGGAAGTTCTCCGGATACATGCTGATCTTCCGAAGGAACTCCGGATGCGTTTTGTTCTTCCGAAGGAATTTCTCCTGATGCATGCGGTTCTTCCGAATGAATTTCTCCTGATGCATGCAGTTCTTCCGAAGGAACTCCTCCTGATGCATGCTGTTCTTCCGAAGGAACTCCTGATGCATTTTGTTCTTCCGCAGGACTTTCTCCGGATATATTTTGGTCAGTTCCACATGTAATATCTGCTTCTGCTGAAGTATTGTCACTTGAAGATGGATGTATCCTTGGGGGATCAGCAGATAAAGTTACTTCAGTCATAACAGGTGGAACAAATGGATAGCATACTTCATCAGAACCTGCATTTGTCAAATGATCATAGTTAAAAGATTTAGACAAAGCATCTATGTCAAATAACCATGATGAACCTTTAACTGACTTAGTGAACACATTTTCATCAAAAGATACATTAGGGGTCTCTTCCACAATGTTATGCTGTGGAATATACACTCTATATGATTTTGATGTTGAAGAATATCCAACAAAGAAACCATCATATGCTTTTTCTGAAAATTTTCCTAATGACTCTTTTATGTTCAAAACAGTTACTTGACATCCAAATACTCTTAGATATCCTATGTAAGGTTTTCTTTTAAATAGGAGCTCATAAGGAGTTTTGTTATGTTCTTTGACAATTAATGTTCTATTTTGAACATTGCATGCAGTATTCACAGCCTCAGCCCAAAAGGTAATAGGTAGTTGTGAATCAGCTAGCATTGTTCTTGCTGCTTCAATGAGAGTTCTTTCTTCGTTCAGCAACTCCATTTTGTTGTGGAGTCCTTGGTGCACTGAATTGTCTTGCAATACCTTTGCTCCTACAAAAAGAATCTATTTCAAAGTTAACAAATTCTGTACCATTATCACTCCTGAAAATTTTGACTTTTGTATCAAGTTGATTCTCAATCTTGATGACAAAGTCCATTAATGTTTATGATGTTTCACTCTTTTGTTTTAAGAAAAAGACCCATGTAAATCTAGTGAAATCATCAACTATCACCAAACAATATTGCCTTTTTCCAATGCTCATTACATTGGTTGGACCAAAAAGATCCATGTGAAGCAATTTGAGTGGTGTAGTATTAGTATTGATTGTTTTTGGTTTATGTGACACTCTGTGTTGTTTTCCTTTGTAACAAGAAGAGCAATGAGTTGAGCAATGGAACTCTTTATTTGGTAATCCAATGACCAGGTCATGTTTCACCAATTTATTCATATTTTTCATGTTAGAATGAACAAGTCTTCTATGCCATAATTGTGACAAATCTTCTGAAAGTTTAGATATAAGACAAGTTTCATGTTTTGTGAGAGAAGTTTGTTCATATCCAAAACATAAGTGTTTCCTTTTCTTGCTGCTTTGAGGAGAATCCAATCTTCTGGGACAATAAATCCTGGCTTAAGAATGTAACAGTTAGTGTCATCAAACAATGTAGTGTAGTTTTGATCACAGATTTGAGATACACTAAGTAAATTATACTGTAAGTTTTTACAGTAATTTACTTTATCAAATTTAAGTACACCATTGGTTATCATTCCTTCACCAACAATTTTACCTCCCTTTTTATCCCCACCAAATGCCACATAAGAAGTATTTTTATGTTTGAAATCATGGAGAAGAGAACAGTTTCCTGTCATATGCCTGGAACAACCACTGTCAACATACCACATGTTGTCAGCTCTCCAATATTGTTCCTGCAATCAGAAAAGAAAATCAGTTAGAAGTGACAACCCAAGTCTTAGTGATCTTGGGTTTGTCAACAGGATCTAAAACAGTTACTCTTTCAGAATATTTTTTGAAGTTTCAGTTTCAGATTTGATTGATTCATTCTGATTTGATTTGGATGAGGATGATTCTGCTGAATGGGATGTTGATGAAGTAGATTCATGATTCATATTTTCTGCTTTACTTAGATCAACTTCATTTGCTTGAGTCTTTTGTTTTGATAATGAACCTTTAAATGTCTCACTATCTTTTGTTTTTGAAAGAGGTATATGAATGCCTTTTTCAAATTTATCAAAGAATGAATCATCATCCTTTGATTTCTCATCTGACAAATCCACTCTTTTGTGTGGTGTTTTTGACTGCTGGAAAGATGGTCTTTTCCTCAGTATATTAACACTTGATGATGATTTGTCCTTTGGTTTTGCCTTTGATTTTTGATCATGCTTCTTCAGTTTTGAACCCTTTGCAGAATCCGTAGATTGGGAATCTGATTCAGATTTGTCTGATTCTTTCTTCTTTGAGCCTTTTGTCTTGTTCTTTTTGTTGAAATAACATTCCTGTGTGGAATGATTATTTTTGTTGCAAATAGAACAATGTTTGTTGAAGTAACAATCAGCAGTCATATGATTGTTCATATTGCAAATAGAACAATAGCTGCTGAAGTAACAATCTTCAGTGTTGTGATTTTTCATGTCACACCACTTGCAATACTTTTCTTCTGATTCTTGCTCAGAATCATTCCTTTTGTTTGCTGATTTTTGTTGTGGCTCTTTCTTCTTTAGCTTTGAATGTGCTTCATCTTTTTCAATTTTGTGCACATTTTGATCGTTTGGGGCTGAATTTCTCTTCCGTAGATCAGAGCTGAAGTTTTCTTGTTCAGTTGATGATCTGCTGATGCCTTTTTCTTTCCTTTGAATTTTCCTCTTTCCTCAGTGATGACAGATTCATCAGTCAATTTCTTGGAGGATTCTTGCATACTTAGTTCTTGAAGACCTTCATTCAATTGAGCTATCCTCTTGCAGATGGTCTTCAACATGTTTCTTTGTTTAGGAGGGTATGGCAACTTTGTTTCTTCAAGCACTTTTGGAATATGGGCTTTCAGTTGAAAATTTTTACCAGTGCTTGTTTGATCAACATCATGTTCATCAGAATCATCCAAGTCATCACACTTATCATAATCAAATTCTGAATCATTTTGATCTAATGATTCTGATTCAGATGATTCAGTTTCACTCACCTCAGCTTTATCATTAATTTTAGTTTTAGTTGAATCTTTTTCAAATTAGTGCTAGGCACAAAATGATTTGACAGAGTGTTTGTCATTGTTGTAGGTAAGGATGTGTAATTATCATTTATAGGTGGTGCAACCGCATTATAACCCAACCCAGACCTTTTCTTTGATTCAATATGAGAAGTTAGTAATTTCTCATATTGCTGAGATGATAATTGAAACTTCTGAAGTTTCACTTCAGTTGATGCATGATCAGCCATGGATTTTGTTAAGGAAGTGGTCAAATGCTCAACTTGGGCTTTTAGGCTATAATTTTCAGAAACAAATTTTTCTAAATCCTTTTGCAAAGAATTAATTTTTATTTGATATAATTTATGTTCTCTAACATGAGATTCATTCAAAATCATTGTTTCTTTTACTTTATCAGCCAACTGTTGAGCATGGACTCTATATCGTTCAACTTCCTCAACACAAGTTGATGAACACAATCTTTCTTTTACCTCTTTTGCCATTGGTGGAACTGTTTGATCCATATGGGCCATCAATGCTTGATTTTCTTCCAAAACTTCCTTCTCATACAAACTCCAGTCACATGTTCCATCTTGAAGTATGATCAGCCCTGACTCCTTTGAGTTACTTGGTCCTGCTGATTCTTTGGTGGCTGGTGGGGAAGCATTGATCAGTTGAGATTGCTTGAGCAGAGGTCTTTGAGAAGATTGTTGATTTGCTTGAATCTGATGTTGTTGATGCTGCTGAGGTTGTCTCATCTCTGGATAAGACTGTTGATTGCATTCTCTTGAGAAATGTCCATAGAGATTGCATTTGTAGCATCTCACTTTTGATTTGTCAACACCAATCTTTGATGTTTTGCTTGCTGAAGCCAAGTTCTTATTTCTCCTGAGATATTGCTTAGCTCTATAAGCAATCATGGCCATTTGTCATTGTAGATCCATCTCTTCCACTACATCTGGAGGTAGTTCTTCTAAGTCTTGTTGACAGATATTGGCTGATGTTAGAGAGCTTCCCAGATATGCTTGAAAACTTGAGCTAAAAGCTGCAAAGGCTGCTCTTTGTTCTTCAGAGTCCAATATCACAGTTATTGGTTCTGACTGATTTGCTGAAAAGGAAGATTTAGTTGTTGCTGTAGTTGTATCTTGTCTATCAGTAGTTCTTCCTTTATTCTTCTGCTGCTTGTCTTGAGATGATTTCTTTGAGGGTTTTGAAGCATAGAAGCTAACTTCCTCCTTATTATCACTCCTAGCACAAGAGATTATTTGAAATAAAAGCACTTCCTACATTATTTGTTTCTTTGAAGTGATAGGGTGAGACATGAGTTCTCACACTCTTGTTTCTTGATTTTTCGTCCATTTCAAGAGCTTCCACTTTTGCAACCAGGTATCTAATCCAGTAGCTTTCAGATCTATAGTGTTCTTGAACATGGACACAGTATGCTTCCAACTTTCTGGCAAAGTGTGGAGCATTTTCTTGTTTAATTCCTCACTAGTATACTTCAACTCTAGAATATTCATCTCAGTGACTAACTGCATGAATCTATGAAGTTGCTGAGGAATTGATTCACCCTCAATATGATGAAAGGTTTCATATTGTGATCTGAGGGTGTCTCTCCTTATACTTCTTATCTCATCACTCCCTTCGCAGAGAGTGAAGAATCTTCCATAAGGAGTGAGCTGTTTTATAGTTCTCACACCTGATTAATATCTCTTCAGGTAAAGCCATACTAAGCAGACTGTATGCTTTTATATCGACTTTAACCTTTTTGACATCATCAGGTGATAGATCTTTTGTACTGATTGGTTGATTTTTGTCATTATAATCCGGCCCAAGAGTGGGTGGAATATAAGGACCTTCAGTGATGGAAATCCACAAGTCAGAATCAGTATAGTTTACATGATTCCTGAACTTGATTTTCCACGACTTGAAATCTGCTTTTGTTTCCAACTTCGGGGGTTGGTAAGATGAACCACTGAAGTTGCTCATGTTGTAAAACAAGATCTACTATTCAATTGATTTGAATATAGAAACAAGTTAATTAAAAACGATTGCTGTTAAGCGAAATCAAACACAATTAAAACACAACTAACACTGATAGATCAATTGATCTAAATCAATGAGCACTTGGCTCTGATACCACCTGTGAATCCAAGGATCGTCAACAGGAATTATCAGTGTGAATCTATGTCAAGTCAACGTTAGCGGAATTAACGTTGATTTGGTTTAATTGTATTTAAGCAACTTTAAATATCAATGAAATATCAAGAACACACGAAACAAAACACAATTAATGATTAATCAATATTTTATTATAATGTGTTGGTGATTACAAAAGAATGAATGTACGATATCAATAAATGCTATGATGTTGTATATGTTTTGATGATCGAAAGACTTTTGATGATTGTTGTAATGCTATTGCTGTTCTCAATCAATCAATCGTCTGACTCAATCTTCTTGAATCGAAACCTAGGATCCATATTTATAGACAAAGATGTTTCAGTTATAGGAAACACCGGATCTCTTGGGATTTGATTTGTTTCTGATAAGGAATCATCGGATTTCTCGGGATTCGTAAAACCGCCTTGTTGACTTGTTGACTTGTTGACTTGTAACACTTGTATTACACAAGTGTTTGGACTCCGCAGAAATATTGTCTTCCGTAGATGTTTTGTTCTTCCGCAGATGTTTTGTTCTTCCGCAGTATGCTTTCGTCCGCAGCATTTCTTGAACACTTGGGAACTCCAGTTGATTTGTTCATCCGTAGATGATCTTCGGATGTTTTGTTACTTGTAAAATATATGTCTACGGAAGAACGAAATGTTCATCCGTAGATGTTTCTTACACTTGGTCAATTTCAGTAGTTGACCAAGTATTATGTTTGTACCTGCAGCCATACATAAATCAACACATATATACATGGGTTAACCTATATTTAATGCATACACAATAATGAAATACAAAAGTTCATTACAGATATTAATTCAAGTACTAAGCCTATACATAATGACTAGATCTACTGTTTCTAGACCTAACATAATCAATTGATACCGAAGCTAAATTTGCTAGCAATTTCTATTTAAAGCAGTTCAATTTTACTACCAATGATCAAAAATTAATGCTAAGCAACTTTTTATCAACTATGTGATTTTGAACAACTTCTAATGCATAATAAACATGTCAAAATAAAATGAATTCACATTGATTGGCCAACTCAATCACCACCACGAAATTTGGCCCTTGGATCCCACCCAGGGTTGCTCCCCCTTGGAACCTCTACTAGGGGCGCTATCCCTTAAACTACAAATGTGTTTAAACATTAGAAAATAGAATATACATATACGACAGACACAATATCTCTTTCTATCGATTGGTTTTTCTCGGCTCACACAAAATATCGTCTTGGTTCACACAAAACTCTTTTAATGGTTACAAACAGAGGTGCAAATGAGCCGAGCTGCTTGGGAGCTACTAGAGATCGGATCAATAAAAAGCTCGAAATGAGTCAAGCTTTATCGAGCCCGAGCCAAACTCGAGCTTGAAAAAAAGCTCATCTAATTATCAAGCCCGAGCCCGAGCTTCATGTATCGAGCTTGAGCCGGCTCGCGAGCCCAAACGAGCTTTTTATTTATATATTTTTATTTAATTTATTAAATATATTATATAAATAATATCTATTATATATAAAGTTATGATAAAAACAATTAAATAATATGAATAATGTTATATATAAAATATATAATTATAAAAATATATAAAAATTAAATATAAAAATATTTAGAAATAAAATTTAAATAAATAAACGAGCCGAGCTCGAGCTTGAAAAAGTATTTGTCGAGCTGAGCTCGAGCTTTAAAAAAAAGCTCGAAACGAGTCGAGCTTGAGCTCTCCTAAGTCATCATGAGCCGAGCTCGAGCCCATACGAGCTCGGGTTCGGCTCGGCTCGTTTGCACCCATAGTTACAAACTTTAGCTTACATAAAACCTCTTCAGCTGTTTCGGTCTTAGGCTCACGCAGAACCCCTTCGGTGGTTTTGGTGTTTGGCTCATGCAGATCCCTATCATTCTTCATTTACTGCTTCTTAAACAAAATAAAATTTTTAGCCTAGTTGCTTGTTACCTTAACTTTGATGTAATTAACATGGGTGACAACTTGCTTGCTGGTTTGTTGAACAATTTGAAAATTAATTCCAACTAGTATTGAAATTCATCGCCTTGCGAGGGGAACCCAACACCATAAGAAAAAATCTCAAAACGTTTCTTCGAACTCACACGTTGAAGGAGACGTTAATAATATTCGTAAGTTTATATAAAAAGACAAAAGATTGTGTTTTGATGTGGGTTGTGACGTGGGCGTAAAACCATGCAAAAAGTGACATCAAAACGTTGCCTAGAACCCGCACGTTGAAAGGGGCGTTGATAATGTACATAACTTTATATAAGAAAAACAAAACTTGGACATTGTTGATAGAATTCAAAACTTTATATAGAAAACAAAGTTGTTGCAAGTCCATGCGTTGCGAGGATGCCGTTAATAATACTCGAAAGTTTATATAAAAAACAAAACTATTAAAAATGTCAAGTTGAAATGTTGATCAAAATATGCATTTTGTAACAAAAAAATGACGTGATAAACGTAAGCATGTACGAACACATTTTGTAATAATCATATTTTAATAGTGTAAGAAGAAAAGAAAAGGAAAAGATAAAAGAATTAAAAAGTTGAATCAATTTTTATAATTTGTACATTTATGATTTGATAACTTGTACATTATAACTAAAAAATTTTAACTTTTTAGAGGAAAAAGATACGGGTGGGTCAAAAAAAAACATATAGACAAGTATTGAGCGTGAAACGTATCTATAGTTAAAATTAAAACGTTAAAAAATAAAGATGAAACTTCAGCTTAAGAAAGAACTAAAATTTTAAAAATTACACAAATGTCATTACATCATGACTTGTAACATATCCATTAGGTGTTTATATATATGTGTATATATATATATATATATATATATATATATATATATATATATATATATATATATATATATATATATATATATATATATATATATATATATATATATATATATATATATAAGGGAGGATTCAAATGAAAACCACATTTTTTTTGAGAACTCTAGGAACCAATCTCAGTCACTCATTTTTATCACATGCAAATCACATTACATTTCCCCCTTTTTTTTAAAACGTTCATAACTATTTTTCACGACATCATTTTTACAAAAAAAATTCACCATAAAATTCAATATTTTTTATCTTTCCAACGCCTACCATATTGATATACTTTTCTAAAAAAAATCATACATTCGTTGTTTACATATGTGTAAATCTAGTTATACACATGTGTAGTACTGGATTTACACATGTATAAATCCGATATTACACATGTGTAAAACGAATTTGGTTAAAAAACGGAAATTTTGTTAATTTTTTATAAATTTTGTTTTATTTTTTTATGAAAGAGGGAAAGTAGGGGAACATTTTTTTGTTTTATTTTTTTATTTTTATGTTATATATTGATTTATAAAATTTTAAAATATGTTTTTGTTAATTATAATTTTGCCATTGAGAACTAGTGGTTGAGATTGGTTCCTAGAGTTCTCACAAAAAAGCTAGTTCTCATTTGATCCCTCCTATATATATATATATATATATATATATATATATATATATATAGATATATATATATATATCTATATATATATATATATATATATATATATATATATATATATATATATATAGATATATATATATATATATATATCTATATATCTATACACACATATATACATACATATACATATACACACATACTAGGTTACTAACCCATGTATTACACAGATTGCAAATATAAAATATATAATTCAAAATTGTAAACAAAAATATGTAAACTTTGTTTTATAATTCGAAAGGATAACGTAAAAATAAGGATCTGTGAGATGGTTATCATAGGGTTTAGGGGGCTTAAATAAGATTTGAGATAGTTAAAAAATATTTTATAAGAAATATAGCATGATTGGTGGAAAAATTGTTAAGAGAAGTTTAGACAGAAAATATTAAATGAGGTGAAACCTTATGATAATATGTATCATCACATGTAATTATTTATTATAAGTATGATATATAATGTGACGGTTGAGAGAATTAAATTAATAGCTCACTTACTTTTTATTATTTTTCTTCTTGTCTTTCGCAATTAGTAACCCAAAACTTGGTCACCAATCTCTCCTCGATTATAGCCCTCGATCAAACCAATTGTGTCTTCTTTCTCCCACGATCCGCTTTTTCAAGCTATGATATCGGTTGTTGGAAAATATTGGATCGAGCAATATTAGAAACAAGTTAAGTGTTACGGGATAACTATTATAGTTCATTATAATTAATTACTATTAGTATTTATGTTGGTAGGAGATTGTGTTAATCTATTTGGTATAATAAAAAAAAGGTTTTAAATAGACACTTAACATAATTCTAAACCTTATAATATTAATTTCTTAGTCTCTCTCCTATTAATTTATTACATTAACTACTAATTATAATATTTAATTATTTGATTAAAAATAATTTTTAGATGAAATAAAAAAAAGACTTTTAATAAAATAGAAATTATTCTAGAACATGAAACTTTTCTAAAACTATGAAGTATTTTAAAATTAGTTTTTTTAAAATAATTTTTTTAACCAAAATAATTAAAAATGTTTTAATAAGAAATATTTTAAAAATAACATCTTTTGAAAAAATATATACTTTTTACGAAAACAAAAGTTAAAGAAAATGATATCATTATTTTATTACTTATATTTCTTACTCATACGTAATTTCAATCGTATCTTATCTTAAAATATCGTTTTATAATTAATAAATTTATTTTACTAACTATTCAGTATTTTATTTATCAACTCGATACACATGGTACCAATCTAGGTAATATGGGTGTTTAAAAATATTCGAAACCAAATCCGAAATATCCAAAAATCTAAAATTTCGGATTCGAATAGTGATTTTGAGAATTTTTGGATATTTCAGATATTCAAAATAATTTATAAAAATTTAAAAATATTAAATATTTCGGATATTTTAATAAAAACTTTGGATATCCGAAAAAATTTCAATAAATTTTATTATATTTTTATAAAATTTATTAAATAATATTATTTTTTTGTACTCGGATATCCGAATCCGAATCCGAAATTTATCCGAAATTCGAATATCCGGAATTTCGGATTCAGATTCGGATAATGAAATACATTATCCAATTTTAGATATCCGAATTTTAACACCTCTTTGAGTTAATAATAACCGAAATGTTACGTATAACTAGTGTCTTCAATGTGCAATAATTGTAAATTATCAATTATTAGACATGTAGATAGTTTTCTTCTTTCTTTTTTTTAAGAAAACAATAATAATTTTCCACTTAATATGTTTTAACTAGTTGATATATTACTACAAAATCGAATGATTCTTTCTGGCCTTCATACGTTTTAATCGGAGGACGAGTCCAACTTTACTGCAAATAATTAATTAATTGTTAAAAATTCATTCTGTCTCCCACTATCTAGGAGTGCAAGTGGCCCATGTGAACCCAATGCGTTTTACTTTCGGAATTATGTTTCTAATAATCGAAAGTAAATTTATATATTACTAACTAGGTTAGTTCTCGTGTAATACACGGATTGAATAAACAAAATATTAAATTATTATTAATAAAAACTTATGCATTATAAAATCATGTTTGAAGATAAAATATGATGTTAATTACGTATAAATAGCTACTTTAAGTATAATATTTTAATGTAAAATATAATTAAAGTTATATATACTTTAGTTCAAGAAATAAAAAATTATACCATTTTTTAACTCTGTTATGTAAAAAGTTTCATTTTTAAACATTCGTTTTAAGATTTATTATAAAAAATATTTTTTATAAAAATCTTGTATTTAAAAAAATCTGGTTTGTAATTATTCTGGTTTTTTAATAAGATTGTTTTAAAATATTTCACCTGTTTATAATTTTTTTTAAAAACAAAACAACTTACATATTTTTTTTTAAAAATGTTTAGTATTTTAGAAAATTTTATATTATATAAAACTTTAGTTTTTTGTTATTTAGATTTTGATTAAAAGATGTGATTTCTAATAATTATTATGCAAACTTTAAACGGTATCAAAAATGTTTAAAGTTTGCTAATAATTATTATGCAAACTTTACAGTAAGTTTTATTCATATTTCTTATTGTCAAGTCATAATTACTGAACCTACATACCATAGAATCTAAACATGTAACTATTATTAAGAAATACACTACTTAAAATCAAGCTATTTATTTGAGAGAGACCTTTTTAAACAATATTGAAGCATGATTTATTAGAGAAAGATATTTTTGACTAATATTAAAAAATATATTTAAAGAAAAAAGCCAAACGATGGCTCTAACAGAAAGAGAAGCAACGAGACAATGAGAAGTGAATTAACATTGAAAATGAATCGAATTAGTGAAGAAGACCACAACAATCCATCTTTGTGACTTTGATACCATATTCCAAGACATATTCCTTCAAACGGATGTTATTTTCATTTTTCATTCTCACATTCTTCATCCTTGAATCAAACACGGCCTGTAGTATATCTTATAAAAATATTATTTTAGTGAAAAGTATTAATACAGGGTGTTATGCTTATATGTATTTTTATCAAGGGCGGTCCTGAGAGGGACAGGGTGGGTGACTACCTAGGACAATATTTTCTTAGGGGCTCGAAATTTTTAAAAACTTTTAAATATTATATATATGTACTTTTAAAAAAATCTATAAAGTATTAATAAACCCTGTAACAAACCTAATAACATTTTAATTATTTTAGCTTATTAAATCTTACATTAGAGTATATTAACATTTTATATTATTGTGCTATAATACTTTCATTTTGAATTATTATCGTATTATAAACTTTCTATATATACAAGTTATTTAACTTTTTTTATACGTATTACTATAAGGGGCTCATTTTTTGTTCTCATATTAATCCCAAAGTCTCTTAAAAATTCTCGAGGCTGGCCTTGTTTCTTATACGTTAATAATGTAGAAATAGTGATGCTTAGTGGTCACAAAAATTATTGCAATATGACTTTATGTAACTAAGGGAGCATAAGGAATTTACTAGAAATGCTGAATGGCTCACATTTTCCGTTGGTTTAACAAACTTTATTGTTTCTGGTTTGCTAATTTTTATATGATAACAGGTGTTTGGTCCAATGGTATGCAAGTATGTAATAAGTGTCTATCCTTTAGAGGTTGAGAGTTCAAATCATACAGTACACATATTATATGTTGATTTAAAACTACATTGGGATGTGTGAATACAATCAAAGCATAATTAACGGTTCAAAATAATCAAATCACAAACTGCTTTAAACACACATTGTTTGATTATATGGTTTTGACTGGTTTTGACTCTGTTTATTTTGCACAACTTAACTCTAAAAGTCAATGAAAAACAAACAACAATCACTTCAGTATAAACAGACGAGAACGACGGGGGAAATTAATCAATAAAACTGGATTTGACACTCCTACGAATAAGAATATTCATGAAAGAAGACGAAATTTCTAATTTTGTATGAGAGACTGAAGAATGATGAATGAGGGTGTTAACTCTAAAAATCATATGTTTCTTTGTTTATGTGCTTTTTCAACTACACCAGCTTCAACCCATGCAAAAATGCCTTTCATCCAAAAACAAACTTTTTCCCCTGTGCGTCCTTGACGTTTAAAAAACTTGCAATTTTCATCCAATTTCGTTAACCTCGTTTATTTACCTGTTAAGTAGCCATCACGTGGACCTCATGTAAGGGGCATTTATGTACTTTTACACCTCACCAGGAAAAAAAAACCTAAAAAATAAACATTGTTCAATTGCCTCGAATATTCAAACATTATTCGATTGTTTTTAATATTCAAAGTTGATGTCCACTTAACGGGTAAAACAAATGGCGTTAACGGAAGTGAATGAAAGTGACAAGTTTTTAGAATGTCAGAGACACAGAAAGGAAAAATAAAGTTTTTGGATGAAAACAAAACCTTAGGGACGAAAAATGGCAATGAACTCTATTTTAAATGATATTAAGTTTCATGAGATTGATGCCAAAACTGACATAAAAAACAGCAGTTTTTTTTTAAATACAATTAGTAGGAGACTAATCATGTTTCATACAAGTTACAGGAACATATTAATGATTCATCGGAAGTTTTGTGTAACTTACTGCACAAACGAAGCTACAAAACAGCATGCATAGTTTTCTTAAAGTTTTTTTTGCAGGAAGCCTAATTTTGACTGTTTAATTTCTAGAATGAATATGAACATGATATACAATCATTCAAACAAGTTGAACATGGTTTGAATGAAATCATATTACCGAGTTTTGTTATTTGTATCTTTTGTTAGCTT
The DNA here is from genome assembly GCA_025215565.1 of Flaveria ramosissima. Taxonomy (NCBI): domain Eukaryota; kingdom Viridiplantae; phylum Streptophyta; class Magnoliopsida; order Asterales; family Asteraceae; genus Flaveria; species Flaveria ramosissima. The sequence continues at coordinate 26,206,137 of CM046038.1, forward strand.
ATTCAGTGATGGTCATCACAATTAATGGATGCATCATCAAAATCAATGGAATGCATAGATCAAAGTCGTTATCAATTTCTGTCATCGTTCGTTTCAAATCCTATCCTTGAAATTGCCCTTTTACGCAACTTCTTTATCTTGTCGAAAACTAAAACTTTAAAAAGACTAGGGTTGAATTGTGGTCTCACTTTAAAAGACCGTGTGCACAACTAGATAAAAAAAAGTATGTACATATATGCATATGAAAAAGTGCATATATGCATGTGCATGTGATATATACTTTGCATCTTAAATTAATCATCATTTGCATATGGTTTCTTATCATTGAATTCAAAGAAATCCAAATGAAACTATTAGAGAGCCAAAACAAACAAAATTTAATTTTTTTCTCTTTATTGTCTTTTCTGTTCCTTTTATTTACGGCAATGTGGGCTTGTTTCTTTCGTTAATGACTTGGGCCCACGATAGCAATCCATAAGTCCATAACCCCAAAACCAATAGCCTAAACACTACAATACAACAAATCAGATCCTTAACCATATATGTATGTATAACACAAGATGAGCATAAGCAAAGCCAAAAAACACCCCACACAAGATGATCATCTGCCCTCTGTTTAGGCCATAACAGAATGTATAGCCCAAGAGAATTCATATGACAGCCGAGGTCGGAGGTTTGATGAGTTGATGCAGCACAGGTATATGAAATAAACCCATAACCTATGACCTTATAGCATATATCCAGACAACAAAGAAACGCTAATAACAAGGCGCGAACGAACACCATAGTAACAGTTCATATAACTATATAAGCATCACATGAAATAACACAAAAGATGGTGATCCACATACCTAAAACAAATGCATGTGTAAACAACAAACTATCTGCTTTCACTTCAATTGTTTAAAAAAGAAACAAATGCAAAAATTCCACATTGCAGATTGTATAAAAGAATAGGTAATATATGCAAGTGCATCAAGCCAATAATTGTAGAGGTATCCAAGAGCTAATGCACAAACATAAGTAAGAAAATATAATCTAAGCAGAAAACTACTGTGAATTATAGAATGCATTCCAAACTTTTCTTTCTTTAATTTTCAAACACTTTGTACCTAATAGTTAGTATTCAAGAAAAGAATAAGTCTTAAAAAAAAGAATTTAAAGTTTTTTCTTCAACAATTAGTTTTCTATTGCGATTTTTTTTTTGAAACGGGGATCTTTTGAACTTTGTGATGGATGGGTATTCCGTAAACTAGGATTAAGGATTCTGCCAAGGTGGTACATTCAAATGATTGTTTCCGTAAATGCCTGTTGACTATTGATTGTTGTTTGTTGACTTGTTTCCATAAATGAGAATTACGGATTTAACATTTTTATTGTAAATTATAACTTACAAAAATTATTTTTAATAAATACCATAAATTGATTGATACATTTGTATTTTTTATTTTATTACGTAATACGTCATATCGCATGCCACGTACGAGCAACGTCACGTGATACATCATAAAAAGACTAATGCAATTAATGAACATTCATGCTAAGCTTGTTATTAATAACAAAATTAACGTTGAGATTAATGTTACACAAATTGTGAGTTGGAGTAATATTAGCCAATAGTTTAGATTATCACAATTCAATTTTTCTAAAAGTAATTAATTTTCAGGAAGCTAAAAGAAAAAAAGAAGTTAATTGGAGAGCCACCACTTTTCAAAATAGGTTAATTTTGAGAAGTTAAGTGGTTTTAGGTTTACTTTTGACTAGTGTGTGTTTTTAGATGTTTCACTAGTTAAGATAAATGATCTACTCTGATATGGTATTATTAAAGTTTGAACAAATTCACTAGAAGTTTAACCAGAAGTAACAAATTGTGAGAGTTTAAAAAATATAACACATGATTCGATCATTTGAAAGAGAACGAAAGTTCAACCAAATAAATAATCTCATATCATCATTTCCCTCTTAAACTAAAACTTTTTCTTTTTTGGTTTAATGCAAATCTACGAGCCATAACAGGATTGTAGAACTTCCTCATATGCTCAGATAATCTATTAATAGCACGTAGATCACCAATGCTTGAAAGCTGCATTAAGAAAGAATCAAACTTTTGATAAGGCAATTTCATACCCATATTGATGACTTCTTCCAAAAGACCACAAGCATCCTGAGTTCTTTCACACCCAAACAGTCCTTCAATCATCACACAATAAGAAGCCGTATCACGAACACATCTTCTGTTATCCATTTCACGCCATATCTCAAACGCCCCGTTTGGATCACCCATTCTAAAGAACATCATCACTAGCATGTTAAAAGTTTGGACACTCGGCTTACAACCCACCTCAATCATTTTCTTGTAAAGCCTAAGTGCTTCTTCCCTATCTTTATGATCACAAAGTACCTTGAGAAAACAGTTATAGGTGACGATATCAGGAGGGTAGCCCCTATTCTTCATATCTTCCAAGAATTTGTAAGCAGCTTTCACCTTTCCAGCTTTACACATCCCTTCGATCATTTCTCTATATGTTGAAACATCAGGAAGGCATCCACTGGACACCATATCGTCGATAAGTTTAAAACATTCATCCATTCTATTGTTGCGTGCAAATGCAATGATCATGATGGCGTATGTTTTCGCAGTGGGTGAAGACATGAGTGTACCCTTTGATTTCATAAACTCCAAAAGCTCAGCAGCTTCTGATAACATCCCAGATTTGCAAAATGTATCTATCGCGGTATTATAAGTAAAATTTTCTGGGGTATAGCCCATCGCAATCATTTCATCAAGAATTTGCATACTTCTACTGGGATTTCTCACCCGACACCAACCAAAGAACAAGATGTTAAACGTGCTGGCATTAGGCTTGACTTTGTTCTTTATCCTCATAAACATAGCTTCAGCGTCTTCAACCAAACAACACTTGCAGAAAGCATCTAACAACACATTAAATGCATCAATCTCAGGCTGCATCTTTTTAAGTTTAAGCCTTTTCTTCTTCGCAAACTTATGAAGATGAGTCAAATGCTTATCTGCATACTGTCTCAAAATCTTTAACAATGCTTCAATAGGCACACAAGTCTTGTCATTTCTCTTCATGTAATCCAAAAGATCACATACAAGACGATACTGCTTCGCCTTATATTTAGTATTTGAGAGTATATCGATCATCTCGTTATACGCCTGTGGTTCATGACTATAGTTTTCTTGATTCCCAGCCCATGTAAAAAACCGAAAAGCCAACTTCTCCTGATATCGAAGACTTCCTAAAACCTCGATAACCAACGGTGTAGTTAACTGAACACCTGCTTGATTAAGAGATAATTCCATGCTACTATTCTGAGGGTTATTAGGGTAACAATCTATAATAATATTGTACAATTTCTCACCATTACTTGAAATTGGAACACAAAGAGTAGGCTTTCTATCTGTTTGATTACTATCAGAGCTATAACCACAACCCTTTTCATACGAATCATCATCACCACTCAAATACGACATATGCCCACCAGGTGTTTGATCAAATGCATCACTACCATCTTCGAGGGTATGAGAGGGGATCAAAGTAAAATCACGACAACCCATTTGTGGAAACGAATTGTGAGGTGAAAAGGGTCGAAATTTCAAGAATTTGTGCGATAAACTATTCATGAATGCGGTGAAATAGCTACTGTACAGAGGTGTTGATGAACTTACACATGGCGTGAGGGTGTGATGGTGGGATCTTGAAGCGTAGGAGAAGATGTTACAGCGATAGATGGGATTAATTTTCGTTCGTGACATTTGAAATCGGTGAATTCGACGAAGATTATGAAATTTGTTCCAGACGAATTGCATATGAAGAGTGATTTAAGAAAGGGAAAATAAACAGAACAGTAGTGAAGTTTAATAATGTTTTAAATTGATTATTCGTGTATATTTTTTTAAGAGTTAAATTAGATCACTAGATAATTAAATAATCAAATCAATTTACTATAAAAAAATTTTACATAAATAAGGTAACAGATGAGAAGACGTAGGAAAGACATAGGGATTGGAATTTTTATTATATAATATTATATTAAAAATAAAAAATATATGTTAATTATATTAAAAAATAAAAAATTGCCTAAAATTCACGTCACCGTTACATATTAGCGTAGAAAAAAAATGAACACATTTCCTAATTGAAACAAAAAGAAAAACATGCTAAAAACATGTTAAATCTTATAATTTAAATAAAATATAAAAGCCGAATGACTTAATTGAAACTTTTTTTTTAATTTGAGTTAACTAATTGAAACACTTTTAAAATTTGGTTTTTATTTATGGAATGATAGTAAGAAAGTTGTGTCACCGAATTCTTTTAAATAGGGAAAAAAGGTGAAAAGAAAATAAAAACTAAAATCAATTCTTTTAAATTGAAATTGAAAGGAAATAAAAAGAAAAGAAAAGAAATATAAAAGAAGAAAAAGAAGAGAAAAAAAATCATTTTTTTTGTCTTTAACTAAACTCGAGAACACAACATAAAAGCTAAAATAAACATATCATTTTGGTATTTTTTTTTATTTACTTTCTAGTAGTAGATGTTAAATGACCCCTTTCCGGTTAAGTAGGTGATTTTTAGCCGACTCAATTAAATATCAGTAAGCGATATTATTAACTGTGGGATTTGATTATCAATCATTAACTATGTATTCAAGTCGTAGTTATATGAGTTGCTTTGATCAGTGATTTTGTTTTTTGGGGTTTGAATGTTGTTGTTTCACGTGAATTATTGCATACCTGTTTTAGGTTATATGAATCGATTAGAATAGTGAGGCATAAAATTAGACTAGAAAGACGGGAAATTATTAGATAAATATAAAAATCAAGATGATTCGTTTATTAAAATCAATTGCGATGAGTAATTAGGCCTCATATGCTTACTCTTCTCACGCAACAAATTAAAATTACAGATGTAAGTAACATTGAATAAGCATAATCATCTATTTACATTGAATAAGCATAATCATCTATTTGTAGACAAAGATCTTTAATTATGAGGTTTCTTTAGACATCATTCAATTTTACAACCAGGGATATAAACCTTAAACCCAAAAAAAAGTATGAAGTATTTCTTAAGGGGCATGTTGAAATCTCTGTTGAAGAAGGAAACAGGTCAGGTGAAACAACATAAAATATAATAAACTTATTGTTTAAGTTTTTTTAGATGAAAGTTAGTGATTAGCCGTTAGGTTTAAATCTTAAATCTTAAAAAAAGACAAAACCTATCATATTTTTTTAACTATTAAAACAAAAAATCATTGTATAAACCATCATTCTATAATAAACAACCCGTGTAATTATAAAAAAGTAAAAGAACCAAAACGTAATTACTCGTATCGGAATATAACGAAGAAATTTCAGTCTTCATAGTATCACCACACCGGGTCATCTTCAACCCGCTCCACAAAAATCTACCGATCGTGCTAGTTTTAAACCCGTTTCACTCCGTCTATTCGCCGTTCTCCGACACCGCTGCAAATCGGAAACCGTCATCTTCTCCGTTAAGTCGCCGTCGGCACCGATCACCGGCAGAAATGAGCGGTCACGATTCAAAGTACTTCTCCACCACTAAGAAAGGAGAAATCCCTGAACTCAAGGAGGAGCTCAATTCTCAATACAAGGTTTTGCACTCATCTATTTCATTTGTATGCAGATTGACGTGTAGTTTATAGATCTATGCAACGAGTTGGTAATTGTGTGTATTGATTTGATCTTCTGTTAGTTAGATTTACGTGATTTTGTCAGTTTGTTTTGGTCTGTTGGATTATGTTGTCATGATGCGAGATCTATTGTCGAGAGAAATGAGTCTTAATTGATGAGAGTCGTGTTAAGGTGTTTTATTGGAGGATTTGATTGATTTGGTTCTTGTGATTTGGGGACATGAGATGTATTAGTGAGATTTGGGATTGAACTGAAATTTAGTTGTTGTGTTTCAAGGAATTGTGCTTAGGTTTGTTCTCTAAAGCTCTGGTTTTCTTTGATTTTGGATAATGTGCGGTGATGTTGTGTACATCGCATGGAGTTATGATCAGTGGATAGTGATGAGCTTGAATTTGAAATTGAGCTTCAGGGATATTGGTTTGGAGAACAATGAAGTTTCATTGCACATACATATAGATGTGAATAATGTGATTTTATGCAACTACAAAGAAGTTGAAAAAGAATCTTTGTTTACCTTATACACCTATGCGAGCATTTTGCAAATGTTATCAGTTTGCATTTTGGAGTGTTTTTCTTCTCCCGTGTTATCTTATAGGCCTAATATGTGTCAAGTATCTAGAACGAGAACTAGAAAATTGTCACGTCAATGCGTCATGCTTGTTGCTTACTGCGTTGCTAATTCAGTATCATTTTGGTATTTAGTGATGTTTATTCTTTGGCTATATTGCATACTGCTCATTGATTTGATATAAATGGTTATGTTTGTGACTCAGGATAAGAGAAAAGATGCGGTCAAAAAGGTTATTGCGGCTATGACAGTTGGGAAAGACGTTTCATCACTTTTCACGGATGTCTTGAACTGTATGCAAACTGAAAATTTGGAGCTCAAGAAGCTTGTATACTTGTACCTCATTAATTATGCTAAAAGTCAGCCTGACCTGGCAATACTTGCAGTTAATACCTTTGTTAAGGTAAGAAGTTGGGTACATTTACTTTTCACACCCAATAATGGTTGCACTTTATAGACATTTTATACTTTCTAGTGGGCTTCATGTTTACCCACCCCCAACTGGTTTGCAATAAAAGATTTGATATCGTTCTTGTTTGTTGCATTTCGTGTATATTCATCAAATCCTACTCAATAAATTTTTGGAGACTTTAAATAATTCCTTTACCATAAAAACATGTTGAACTAGTGTTTAGGGGAATGTTAGACATGATGAGAATGAAACTCATGGCCATACAATTCAGAAAGAATCAGATTTCTGTGTTTTCTCGCACGTGGTTATAACTCCTCTTAATAAAAATTAAATTTCAAATTTGGTGTACTACGGGAACTCTAAACTAATGCCTGTCGCAGGAGACTGGGATTAAAGTTGTTAGAAATTTAGCTTTAAGCACTGGGTTATTGTGCCATGCTGTATGCATGTCTATGAAGCTGCCTATTTTCTGAACAAGAATGCCCCCCCCCCCCCCCCCCCCCAACACACACACACACACACCACCACCACCACCCTTTTTTTCTCTCCTGAATTTAAGACTTTGAGTTGACTGGTATAATCTTATATTTGTGTGTGATAAGACTTTATACTGATATTTAGTAATTGGTACCAAAGAAACTCCTTTTCTGTATTATATTTGCCTGAAAGCAATTCCTTCTGCACTGCTGTTTGATTTTCATACTGCCTTCTTAGGAATAGTAGGTACATAATTTTTTTTATAAACCTATCTTCAGTTTTATTTGTAATTATTTCTTGGGGTGATTTGGGTTCCTTGAGTGCTAAAATCTGCCATTCTTTGTTAGAATGATTAGAGTTCTTTGACTAGTTAATTGCATCACTCTTTGCCTTTGTTATATTTATTAATTGTACATATCTGTATATGTTTAATATGCCATGATTAAGAGTTAAATTCTCTTGTTCGACTTTCTGAAAGGAAAAAAAAATTAATGAGTGCTACAGGATACACAAGACCCAAATCCTTTGATCCGGGCTTTAGCTGTTCGCACAATGGGATGCATCCGAGTTGATAAAATTACTGAATATCTTTGTGATCCCCTGCAGAGGTGTCTAAAGGTTAATATTATCCTTTTTCTTTTGTTTTTTGGAATTTTTATTATAGATTAAAAAGTATGATGTAAGGATTCGAAATTCTCATTAGTTTTTTATTCTATGTTATCACTAGGATGACGACCCTTATGTTCGAAAAACAGCAGCTATATGTGTTGCTAAACTTTATGACATCAATGCTGAATTGGTTGAGGATAGAGGTTTTCTGGATGCTCTTAAGGATCTGATATCTGACAATAATCCTATGGTAGTGGCGAATGCTGTTGCAGCTCTTGCTGAAATTCAAGATAATAGTACTTCATCCATCTTTGAGATCACCACTCATACTTTGTCAAAGCTACTTACAGCTCTAAATGAATGCACCGAGTGAGTTCGGTTCTCATTTATAGTATTTTCTCTAGTAACCTGTGCGATAATTGTTGTACCATGGTTTGTTGATGACATGTTGCTTTCTTGGTCATCACTAGAAGTGGATATATCATCTAATGTACATATGAAATGGCTGAATTGGGTCGTGTTTTATCTCAAACAGGTGAAATAGTTTTAACAGGTTGAATGTCCTCTTTAATGCATATGTCCTAGGTTGGTATTCATAGAATTAGATTAATATTGTAACAATATTGTTTGTGAAAATGTTTTTTACACCTAATCATTTAAAAAAAAAGTGGAAGATAAAATGTTTGCGGTTCAACCCAACTTGGCCCAGTTCATGTTTTGTTCTAGTACTAAAAACAACCCATTTTCATCCAATCCCGGTTTGACTCGTTAAGTTCATGCTTTTACATAATTCAGGTGGGGTCAAGTTTTCATATTAGATGCTCTTTCTAAGTACAAGGCAGCTGATGCACGTGAAGCTGAAAATATTGTAGAACGAGTTACTCCAAGACTGCAACATGCAAATTGTGCTGTAGTTCTTTCAGCTGTTAAGGTGATTTTGCTTTACTTTTATCTGTTATGTTTATCTTCTATACGATTTTTATTTTCTTAAATCCTAATTATTATCTTCATTTTTCTTTGTAGATGATCCTTCAACAAATGGAACTCATTACTAGTCCTGACGTGGTCCGGAATTTGTGCAAGAAAATGGCTCCTCCTCTTGTAACATTACTTTCTGCAGAACCTGAGATTCAGTATGTTGCACTAAGGAATATTAATCTAATTGTACAAAAGCGGCCCACAATCCTTGCCCATGAAATCAAGGTACATACTAGTGGCAATTTAACCCACATAAGATAGATTGGGTTGATTTTGGCTACTGTTTCTAAAGTTTGAATTTTTTATGTCGCATCATTTATTTAAGTGGGTCCAAGTGGGTTGTGGGGTCATATTATTCCGAAAATGCCTAATTTTCTTCTGGATTAGTATTTAAAGCCTGGAACTTCTACTTAAATATAAATTAGCAGACTATCCAAATTGGTACTTATAATAAATAATATTATCAAAATGGCATTAAATATACACTTATCAATAAATACAAAGGAGATAAGAGGGGAAAAAGAACTAGCAGGTCAACCTGATTGGACCCAACTCATTTGACCTCTTTTTTAAAATGGCAGTTTTGACCCCTTACCCAACCCGCCCTTTTTGCCACCTCTAAGTCTAACATCTAAAGTAACTTTTTTCCAGGTGTTCTTTTGCAAATACAACGATCCAATCTATGTGAAGATGGAAAAATTAGAGATTATGATTAAACTTGCGTCTGATAGAAATATAGATCAGGTTTTATTGGAGTTTAAAGAATACGCTACAGAAGTAGATGTAGATTTTGTTAGAAAGGCCGTTCGTGCTATTGGGCGTTGTGCTATTAAATTAGAGAGAGCAGCTGAACGTTGCATTAGTGTTCTTCTAGAATTGATCAAAATTAAAGTAAATTATGTTGTCCAAGAAGCTATTATAGTGATCAAGGATATTTTCAGAAGATATCCCAACACGTAAGTTTCTGAAAACCACTATGTTTATAGAAATGTTTTAACTTGAACTATAATTCTTAATTGCATTTCTCTTTTCAGCTACGAATCCATCATTGCTACACTTTGTGAGAGTTTGGACACTTTAGATGAGCCAGAGGCTAAGGTACTATAAATAAGCTATAAAATTTGTGCCATTTTTGTGAACTTAAACTTAAAATGTATTATGTTTATTTTACAGGCATCGATGATTTGGATAATTGGTGAATACGCAGAAAGAATTGATAATGCTGATGAACTTCTTGAAAGCTTTCTGGAGAGTTTCCCTGAAGAACCTGCACAAGTCCAATTGCAGTTGTTGACTGCAACAGTTAAACTTTTCCTCAAGAAGCCAACTGAAGGACCCCAACAGATGATTCAGGTATTGATTTCTGTTATATCTTTGTGTTTCCATATTGCAAACATGAAATTTGGTGGCAAAATTCTGTCTATTTACATATAATCTGATTAAACTCGTCTTTTTAGGTTGTTTTGAATAATGCTACTGTGGAGACCGACAATCCGGATCTGCGAGATCGTGCTTACATATACTGGCGTCTCCTTTCAACTGATCCCGAGGTTTATTTTCACATTTATTTACTTTTATTTCAACAATAACATTTCAGAAACTAAGGGGGCATTTGGTTTGAGGGTATGGGTTTGAACCCATAAATTTGGGTGTTCTCCACACCAATTTACCCTATCATCAAACCCATACACATGGTGATTGCTGACATCCCCATGATTTGCATTTTATATTTCAGGCTGCAAAAGATGTCGTTTTGGCTGAAAAACCAGTGATAAGTGATGACTCAAACCAGTTTGATTCATCTCTCCTTGATGAGCTGCTAGCCAACATTGCTACTTTATCCTCTGTTTATCACAAACCACCAGAAACATTCGTGACACGTGTGCGGACCCTACAGAAAACAGAGGAGGAAGAGTTCCCTGAAGGAAGTGATGGAGGAGGGTATACTGAAACATCATCTGCACATATTGCTGACAATGGTGCATCCCCGCCATATGCTGCAGCAAAACAACCACCTCCTGCACCTGCTCCTGCTGCTGTGCCGGATTTACTCGATCTTATTGGTCTTGACGGTGATGCGGGTGGAGATAATGCCATTGTATCAGTTGATCAGCCGGTACAGCCTGCAGGGTAAGTACGGTATAGACTCTAATACGGATTAGGATCAGCTAGTTAGGCCTTCTGGTATACTCACGTGAGTGTGAGTATGAATTGTGGCTACGTAAGCTTTCAATCGCCACTCGCATATGAGGGGAGTAGTGTGCTAGTGAGTGTGAGTGAAGATGCATAGATACGGTAGAAACTCTGATACGGATTAGGATCAGCTAGTTAGGCCTTCTGGTATACTCACGTGAGTGTGAGTATGAATTGGGGCTACGTAAGCTTTCAATCGCCACTCACAAATGAGGGGAGTAGTGTGCTAGTGAGTGTGAGTGAAGATACATAGATACACCTATATGTTTACATATGTGTGAGTGAATGTGAGATTGGTTCCACTCACGTCCTTGATTCTACTCACAAGTGAGCCTCTCACTCACCACTCACAGATGAGGGGAGTGGTGTGCAGTGAGTGTGAGCCAATATGCCGCTCTC